>WACJ01000258.1:0-527901 GCA_008973525.1 Stenopsyche tienmushanensis | reverse complement strand
GATTTTTGGTACATTTTATCGCATTGATTTGAAGTTATGCGGTTTTTAAAAATAATGGAACCCACCCCTCAGTTTTCTATGTAGTTCAGCAAGGGGGTGGCAAAGCAGGCGTCCGAATAACGACCCGGTCGAAAGTTGAACAGAAGGTTTTTATGTTACTTGACAATTCTACTTTATATAAACATCGATTGATTCTATCCGTTTTTATAATATATACTAAGTTGTCTAATCCCTCTTTTTTTTAGCTTAAACATTGGGTCGACATATTAGCATAGGTCCGCAATAAAATAAAGAAAATAGTATTTTCGATCAATTGTAAAATTTAAACAATCAACGATAAGTTCGTTTTGTATGAGTGTTCGTAATCGTTCTGTAGACGTGTTTAGGTATGGCGTCTGATCGCGAGGCGCTCATTCGTCATATCAGCGGTCCGAAGAGCGGACCGATTGGACATACAAAACTTATGGCCACTCCATTCTCTTTTAGGGCTTTTTTTGACATTTATTATGATCTGTACGATCACGGAGGCTCCCTCAGAAGCCATTCAATACCATTTTGTAGATTTTCTTCACCACTTCTGGAGTGGTTATCTCATTTGATTCATAATCCGATTGATTGACTTCGTACTGCTGTGTTTAATCCTGGATGGACTAAAATCAGCTTCTCACTCATTTCAAACCGAAATCACGAATGATTTTATAAAATTACGTTTTGGATCGACCCAATGATGATGATTCGATATAGTTCTTTCACAGATTTCAGCATGTACATGCACGATTTCTTATTGAAACGCACAAGCCAATGGAGTGGCCATCTGCAGGATTTACCGTTTTTGCAATTGTATTAATTGCTTTCATGAGGCACTACCATTTGAAGATTTCATAATCGCATTTCGCACTTGGCAAAATTGAGAGATCATTCACGCCGAAAAAAAAAACGTATTGATACATATCTCGTACAAGGCGATGAGGTCGTTCAATTTGTTTAACACGAAGAAGTAATTAGGAAGAGCCATCAGTCGGAGGCGAGAAACCGGTGCTGAATAATCGATAACATTATACGACTGATATTCATCGGCGATGATGGCGTGATAAGATTTGAAGCTTTGTCACATGAGCTCCAATTTCTTCAGATGAAAAGCAATTTGATATGGTGTTCTTGGAAGACAGCTGTAAAATTCCGAAATCAATTTCGCTCTGTGCCATGAATGCCGTTGAAATTAAATGTTAAATGTCCTCTTCATCTTTTTTGATGGCGTTGGGTCGATCGTACAACAGTAAAATTTTCTATGAAGATTTCTGCATTTATATAACACGTCAATATTGCCTGCCATTAAAATATAAATCATGGTGAAGTTGCGTTTTCTAAAGAGACATTCAATCACATCACAAACTAATTTGCAATGCATATTTGGATGACATGAGATTTAAATAGAAAATACTAAGAACTAAAATATGCCCCTTTTGATTTGAAATTCAATTGGTTTCAATGCTTCAGATGCTCTCAGAACTTTAAGTCCAATAAGAACACCATCTGCATAGAAATGCAAAACTAAGACAAAAGACCATTGAAGATTACTATTGCTGGCACATCTGCTTTTCACTTTTATTCACTTTCAAGTGACGCTATCTGCTTTATTTACAATAATAATTTGAGTGAAATCGATAACAGAGAAAATTCATATCGTAAGCACGACGAATAGCGAGACGTTCGCTATGAATAGTGGGTTAAGTTGAAGACTCACTTTCTGAACACAATGATTCGGTTAATGTCCGTGTAAAATTTGTTAACATGTGCTCATATAGTAAAAGTTATAAATATTAATTGAATGCATATTAATAAAACAACTAAGCGAGGCATTGAACCGTTATTTTATTTCATTTCGGTTTAGTTCCATCTAGTATTATTAGATGAATACAATCAAACAATCATGACCTGCGCAAGTACTCGATTTTATATGGCCACTCGCTGCTTAAATTAAATTTTTTTTTTTGATTCGTTAAACATATGTTTTTATAAGACAAACGGCTTATATATACAAGAATATATTATTGGGGATAATATTACTTGTATGCTGATATTTCAAGGCATTCTTTATAAGCGATTTTTATCAGTAATGGAAATTGTTATTAGCTTCGAGTCGACATTATTGCACTTCGTCGATGCAATTTAAACGATATGTGATTGAATTTATGGCGTAAAAATCATATAAAATTCAATTTGAAAACCTGTTTATATATTTAAATTGAAACAGAATATGTCCCGTGGCGTAGAAATATACCGTAGGAAAAATGAGTGTTCTGTTGTCAGTGGTTTTTTTAAAAAAAGTACATAAATAAATTTGATCAAAAATTACTAATAAGTCCATTTGTTTAATTTATTTTCGTCGCTGCAAATTAATACTTATATACTATAATGCTTTGATGTGATTCGTAATTATATTACGGATGAACATAAAAATTCTGAACCCCGTATCTATTATATTTCATATCGATATTCCCATTATTAGAGTCGAGGTGTAGTAAATACATCATCGGTAGGGAAAGGTTAATAAAACAATTTGAAAAACATATATGTACTGTTTATGTGTATACATAGATTAGATAGTTACTGCCCCTAGGCGTCGCCTAAGCTTGCCAAATAGTAGTTACGCCACTGTTTCCAAGCGTCCAGATTTCGGCAGGAATGTCTCGATTTAGTAGCCTTCATCGTGCTAGTGAGCTATATGGTTTCTGTTAGATAAAAATCTTAATTTGGAATTTTTCAATCCGATCATGCGACGCTCATTCGTCATATCAGCGGTCCGAAGAGCGGACCGATTGGACATACAAATCTTGTAGCCATTCCGTTCTCTTTTAGGGCGTTTTGCGGCATTTTCTATGATCTGTACGATCACAGAAGCAGCGTAGCGTCTAGACTCTAGACGCTTTCTATAATAGCTTTTTTAAAAACAGAAACAGCCATCTATAGGTTTTGTCGGGTACTTTTGGGACAATCTTTGTATATTATTTTAAAACATTCATTATAATAGTATTTAATATAATGCATTTATAATAGTATTAGTTAACTAAGGGCGTTTCATACCCTTGTTACGCCTCTGGATCCGATACGTTAAAAGTAATAGCTTCTTTCAACTTTATGAGAATCATATGCCTCGATTTACGTGGTTTTTGTATCTTGAAACCCATCCTACAGTTTGCCTATAATCCTTGATTTAATTTTAAGATAAGTATTAATTAAAGCCGATGAGCTTTTTCTGCAGATACACGTTCTAATATGTGACTTAGTTAAACGATGAAAGGTTTAATTTAACATCTAATAATGATGTTCGCTTTATTATTGTTGCTTGAGCAAATTAAAGCGTGCATCATTAACACTTTAGTATGAAAAATATTGCAATTACGAAAAAATGACATACGCTCTCACGCTACTTGAAGAAAGTAATTATGTACAAGCGTCGGTAAAATATTTAACACGTTTTATATTGTCGTACTTGTTGATTAAATTTAATTACATCATTCCGTTATGACAATTAAAATAATTTGAAGACGATCGTTGGCTTGATGACACTTTTTCTTTGTGAATTTATATGTTGAAGAAGTGTACCGCAATGTATGCAGAAATAGGGGTTGATCCGGTTGAACTTGCTTGTCACATAGTGGGAAAATTTCGACCGATTCTACTTAGTAAACTACATAATTGGGTTCGTTCCCCCGAGTACAATAAGAATACCTGATGCAATCATTCCATATCAAAGATATAATAAAGTACAATGGCTCTAATTACATATAACGACCTCTTGCAGACGCATACCATAGCACAAATTAACCATAGAGCTCCCCATTGTGCGACTTGGATGAAAGAAGCCGGGAAAATCTGCTCTAAACGAAAATTACGTGCTTTATCCAATTCAAAATTAATAGACGAAATCCCAAGAAAAAAACCATCGATCAGTTTTGGCCTACTTATGCAGCATAACGGGTTTTCACGGGCAAATTGCAATCTATCATACGAATGAATTTTGAATGAAATGGGCCCGATACATAATGCAATCTTGCCTTAATAAAAAGGCGTTGAAAATGAATCGGCATGAAAAGCACTCATCATTATTGAAATTTTCATTTCTTTTTGTCAATTAGGCAACAATTTGAGATGATTGAAGGCATCGCCGCGTTTCAATGTTAATACTATTGTATCATGCAGGCACATCAATTCCACGCACGACATAAGAGATGTGCGTTAATGACTTAATAATAAGTACATTTGCATAATTCAATTAATCAACTACAATATGAGGTGATCATTAAGAACCTAAATGATCATAAATATAATTTTGATTGATTTAATGTAGGACAAATCGTAGATCGATCCTTTTATGCGAACGTGATACGACAGTTTCACCCTCGAGGGATCTTTTGGGTCAACTTGTCGCTCTTGCTGCCATCGACGCCATTTAACTTAATTGCTGAATTATATAATAAAATAAGATGAAATAATACACGCCGGGCATGTAAAGACACGTACATTAAATAAATAATTAACATGTCGGACATATTTAAAAAAAATATGTACGTAAGATGACAGCAACTATGCGTGGGATGTCTGTGTGCTGTAAATTACGGTATTTATGATCGAGGACTCTCGGGCGTTTCTGCGACAATCGATACGATCGCAAACAGGATCTCGTTGAAGAGCGTGGCAATTAAAAGATAAGATGGTGCTTTTTAGACACCATGGCGATTTGGACATCCTGAACTTGGAAACGTCTAAAATTAAATTTGATTAATGGAATTTAAAACTGGATGCACAAAAAGCATTTACATTAGTGATTGCCGAAGGCCGTATTCTGCTCCTGTTTTAAAGATAGATTAATAAATATGATGTTTGGAATTGAGCTGGAACGAATACCGAAATGAAAATCATAAGGCCTACTAAAGCCCTGATCAAAATAGATATACATATGGGTCTGTTTTTATGCGGATTTTTTTAATGCGATTTTGAAGTTATGCGGTTTTCAAAAATAATGGAACCACTCCGTCATTTTTCTATAGTGGGCAAAGCTTTTTTTTATGCGAATGCGCATTAAAAAAATCTAAAATTAATACTAAGTTACAACCGTTATAATGTGATAGGGCGATGGGCGAACTATTTTTTTTTATATACGCCACATATCATCCGTACAAATCCACTTATCTGCCAGGACCGTCGCAGTGTGTATGAAACTTGTATTTAAATAAATAAACACTGTCAATAGCACACAATGTTAGGTCATTTATTTACGTAAACATAAACAATACAGATAAAATATACTTAAAATCGATTCATTATATCATTCACATATAATTTTTAGCCGATAAATTAGGGTTAACGATCTACACAATCGTTCAAAGTACGCAACATACTCTCTCCGTCTCTGTTTCTCTCCAAACTCAAAGTGCAAGATATTTTCCGTCGCTGCCTGTGTCCGAGCTCAACGTATTAGAACAGGGCCGTAACTAGGGCGTGGCAAAGCAGGCGCCCGCCACGGGCGCAACTGGGCTTGGGACGTCAAACGCACAATACCGACCCGGTCGAGAGTTGCGCATGGTTTTTATTTTACCCAACCATTCTACTTTACATGAACCAACACTGATTGACTCTGTCCATTTTTATAACTTATGCTAAGTTGTCTAATCCCTCTTTTCTTCATTATCGTTATGTTCAAGTATGGCATCCAATCACGAGCTGCTCATTCGTTATATCAGCGGTCCGAAAAACGGACCGATTGAGCATACAAACGTTATGGCCGTCCTCTTTTAGGTATTTTTGCGGCATTTTCTATGATCTGTACGATCACGGAAGCAACGTAGTGTTTTGACAGTTTATATCATAGTATTTTTTTACAACAGTAACCGTCATCTATACATTAGGTCGGGTACTTTTGGGACTATCTTTGTATATTATTTTAAATCAAACATTATAATTTAATATATTGCATTTATAATAATATTGGTTGAATTTAAAAAAAAATTGAATTCCTGGGGGGTTGGGGGGCGTTAAGTTAGATTATTGCCACAGGCGCTTCATATCCTAGTTACGGCTATGTATAAGAATGCTCTTTTTGAATCACTGGAATTCGGACACAACATTGTGCCTTACTTCTTTAACGGGGTTAATAAGCGATTACATTTTAAAAAAGACCATTATTAGTACAGAAGGATGACGAATAAATTTATGCTGACTGTTAATAATAATTTGTACGATTATCGAGTAAAAGCAATTCTAAGATTAATATGTAGCGTTTTTTTATGAGATTTTGGTACATTCTATTACAATGATTTGAAGTTATGCGGTTTTTAAAAATAATGGAACCTATCTCTCAGTTTTCTATGCAGTTCAAGTCTTTTTTCGTGCGATTTTTTTATATGCGACTCCCCGTGGAATGTGTCTATCGCATAAAAACAGATCTATGTAGTTATGATATTTTTCATTGGTTTCATTGGTATTCAAATTTTTAATTCAATAACGATTTACGCTGATGCAGGTATTTTTTCTATATTCTCCAAGAAAAAATCATGATGAAAAAGGAAATTACCTAATAATATTTGCTAGACTTTGTATTTTCATCTCAACATTTTTTCTTTGATAATGATATCCATTGTTTTTAAATGCAATCGAACAGATTTAAAAAATGCGAAGGTCGAATCGTTTCTAAATTGTTAAGCAAAAACTCTGTTTTCAATGAAGATAACTGAAGAAAATACGCCGGAAAGTTGTCGAACATCCTTCTTATAGTCTTTACTTAGGAACAGAGTCAAATATCAAAAGCACATGAATCATGATGAATACTGATCTCGATTGTATTTGAATTGTAAAATGGTATATTTTATATGTTGCTCATGTCCAACACTATCGATGTCGTCGGAATGCACTTTGAATTAATTACCAAAGGAACATGATGCGTTTTTGGTTCCGTTGTATGAAGACGTTAACGGGTGTCGCTGAACCACCTCGTCGGTGGTCAGTTATATTTGTGAACTGAACCAGATCTTGGTCATACTGCTATGGTAATTATCCATTCTGCGGAATTTGCCGAAGGTACAAACCCCCCGACAACAAGAAAGGCGAAGACAACCGTTAAATATGCTTTACTGGTCATCTTGTCGCGGCCTGCAAATTAATCCAATGTTGACCGAATTGATCTATTGTGGTCGTCGAAATTATTCGGACCGTTCATATTGATCGGTTTTGATCTATTTCCATCATCGATATGATGATACGTTGTGCGCTACGGAAAATGGACGAATTGGAGCAATGGATTACGTGAGATCTTGGTCGATGGACTACTTTGATGGATTGTCTTTTAAGTCATTGTAATTGAAGAAAGCCGTTCATAAAATCATATTTATTTGAATGCAGTATTTTTTAGAATACTCTAAATAACCTTTGGCATGTAGATTAATTAATTTGACGGCTCTATTCCGTGGCTATGCGAGCACGTTCTCCAGATCTGACACCACTGGATTTCTTTGCCTGGGGGCGTGCCCTATTTTGGACTTGCACGGTCTTCTGACCTGACACCAATGGATTATTTTGACTAGGGATGTGCAAAAGAAATAATTTACAAAAGAAATCCTAATTAAAAGAATAATCGCCGCCTTTGCAAAAATAACAAAAGGAAATGCTACTTCAGACAACGAAAGTTAAAATAAGAAAAATGTGTAGTGTATGCATATGAAGCAGAGGTGGCGAATTTGATAAAATTTTGTTAATAAATTTAATAAAAACATCTTAAACCTAAAAAAGTAAAAAGTGAAACGTAGTAAAAGATCCCCTTAACCCCCAAAAAAATAAATTGTAGGCCCATGTGCAAAAAACACTGTATATATAAAGCTACATAAGAACTATACCATCTCATTTTACTTGGCAATATCGATGTTTCTGACCTGCGTTTATATACATATCGGTCAAAATAACTCGTTATTACATCGTCTTGAATAAATTACAACGTTCAAAATTACACTGATTACTCCAAAAACCATCGATGCATTTCAAGCTTTCATACAGACCGTAGCAATCAGACATCATTGGAACATGCGTAAATTGGCAAAAATTCGATCATTTACCGTGGAATTTCGTCGAATGGAAGCCCGCAGAGACCAAGACGCATGTGGTCGACTTTTTAATTGCAAATAAATATTTATACGCTCTTTTTTGGAGGGAAAAAGCCCCGGGCGGTTGTTGATTATGTTTCCATTGTATTGCGTGATGATATAAAATATTTCGTATGTCAGCAATGCGTCCGAAGAACGATCAAAATGTCATAAGTGTGAATGGCTTGAATGTTCACACAGTGAGAAAATGGTAAAAAATATGTTACATCCCGGTCGTAAAATATGATTTATTATATTTTAATATTGACATTAAAAATACATATTTATTAGCAATGTAAATGTATGCATATTTTTGTGCTGAATTAATGATGTTGTACGATTTTGAAATATGGATAACCATCTAAATAAGCTTGAAATAGAGTGACATAATCGTTAATATTATTAGATAACCCATTTAAGAAAATCGTTTGAAATTTGAAAGAGTTATCTTGTTTAATTAGGAATGATAGAAATAATAAAATATATTTTATTTTGTTGGTTTTTTTATAAATATGATCATTGATGTTTATGTATAAGAACTACTATAAGTTAATTGTATTATACCTATATTATTTGAGAAAGTGCAAGAAATAAATTGGCAAAGTTTTATCGCAATTGAATGAACGGTATGGCTACGCATTAAATACGAACAAACAAACATTGATTTTTATATATTAGACTAAGCCTATGTTATTTGCGGAATTCTTAGCAATAAATGGACGAAGTTTTATTGTAATTCGATAAACGGTATGGCAGCGCATTTCGAACGAACAAAATCCAATTCATTTTTATATATTAGATTTGAGATAATTTAATATTTTAAGTGGATATGGGCAACATATACGTCCATGAAAAATAAGTAAATATTTTTTATATACAGAAATGTATCAATTTATAAATTTGCCATAAATGTAACACTATATAAATGCGATTAATCCTCATGTAGTTTTGCATGCAGTAAGGCTTCTCAGACAAATGTCAAGAACTTTGAACGTTGAACAAGTGCAGTTATTATTTTACTAATGTAATGAACGGATTTTGCTCGTTTATTAAAAATTTTCTTACCATCCAGAGAAGTCATTTTATATTCAAGCTCCTTTTATTACATTTTGAATTGTTATTAATACAAGAAACCTTGTATTTAGATATAGATGCTTTAACTTGTTTTATCTAGTAGGTAGTCTATACAAAAAAAATATGGATAAAATGATTAGGACATCTCATTGTATAGAAATATGTAAACATAGAAGTTGTTTTTAAAAATATTGTACGGTTGCACCATGTTGGCGCATATTGGTCTGGTGAAATTAAGTGTGAGCTGCGGTTGATATAAAATGATGAATACGCTGCCTTCTGATATCTTTAAGATATCAGCTATATCACATAGCATCAGCTTATTATTATGTCATCCTAGAAATTTATTGAGTGATGTGTTATAATGATTAAATCTATCTTTTTAAGTAGTATTTATTGGCTAAAGATGCATAGATGCATCTATCGCATCTATCGATAGTATCCAAAAGTCGCACATGTGCGAAACCCAACGGAAATGTGTTAATATCAATGGATAGACACATACATTTTAATTTAAAAAATATATTTATCATATAAAAAAATGAATGTGTGTTTGTTCGTATGTAATGCGCTGCCATACCGTTTATCAGATTGCGATAAAACTACGTCCACTTATTGTTAAGAATTGTGTGAATAACATAGGCATAGTCGAATATACAAAAATAAAAATTTGTTTGTTTGTATTTTATGCGCAGCCATACCGTTTATTCGATTGCAATAAAACTGTGCCAATTTATTGTTTGCACTTTCTTATATAATATAGGTATAGTATAATTATCTTATAATGGATCTTATATATAAAAATCAATGTTTGTATGTTTGTTCATATTTATAATAAAATCAATAATTTATACATGTCTTGCACATCCCATTTATAGGAAATGATTTACGTGATGCGTAAGACAAAATGCCAACACTTTCACGGAAATAGACGACGGATATCAGATTGTAAATGGAGGATATGAGAAATTGCGAATTTTGAAGTCGACGTGTACCGTTTGCGAATTAAATTATGGTGTACTTTTAAGACTTTTGTTGGTTTTGAGAGCAAACGGTGCTGAAGACGGGGTCGTGGCCTTATTGAATTGGCAGTCAGTAACGATTTGAAGGCATCTCTCAGCGTCGGAAGAAAATGAAAACTGGTCTTGGTAATTGTGGTTTGGACGAAAATAACGTTAGACGCTGCACAAAACAGGGTCCATAGAAGGAAATTTCTATCGGCTTCCAAGCGCTTCGACGAGAATATTGAATGCTGTTAAAAGCATCCGAAATCTGCCATTTAAAAATATTGATAAGCAAATAAATGCTTCCTTAGAAGATGTTGAATGCCTGAATCAATTAACATCACATTACAACTCACGGTTATGATGCAGCCTTTATGCCAACTTCAATGATACGATATAACAGTTTATCCAGTCGTATATTAGATGTTTGCCTATTGGCTTTAAAAGCTCTAACAGTTACATAAATAAACAATTATTTTGCATTTAAATCGCAATAAACGCATGTCAGAGTGATATAAATGGGTTTTCAGGATAATCGTTCTTCAGTTCAATGTTACAATGGACGCATTTCTTAACAAGTTTAACCCAAATGAGCGTTTGAACGCTAATTAATAAATTATCTTTATTGCAATGTCATTAAAGATGAATACTGCATTAAATTCGAGTTAATATGTAGACAAACATAAATATAATTTAATTTAGATCCATCATCGTTGACCTGATGACTCCAAATTCATCCACGTTATTGGTGTACGTATTGAACAACTGATATAATTTTACATTCGAGATCAAAAATAAAGCGCTACGGACTGCACCTGATTCTATGTAATTATGAGGTGTTGCGCAATCGGTAGATGCAGTCAGAATGCGTGCATTGTGTCGATACACGTGTAAGGGGGTTATTCCAGGTGTGAAAAAGGGCATAAACGCACGTCGTATATGGTCGTTAATTTTGTTGTTAGACCATGTTTCATTCAAAAATGCATAATGAGCGCGATTGGCGCTCGAGATTAAATGGGCGGAGCCACAGTTTAAATTTAATCATTTGACGTGTATGGCCATAACAACGAAATATTCAGCCATGCGACCGATCGATATTTGTTTAATCAATTTAAATCGGATTGCTTTTAATGGCCTGTGAGCATTTGATGCGGAGGAATTCTAAGGATTTCATAAATTGATCCGGTATCAAATGACGCCGGGGAGCTTCGACAAGTCGACGGCAGAAATAATGCGGAACATGATGTAGAAAAACGCGGAATTCTTCGACCATATCGAGAGAGGGAAGAAATTCCGATTTCTTAGGCTGATCGTCAGAAATCCAGCTATCTAATAAGAGCGTATTATTTCCGCATCAGGATGTTAATCAACAATATAATTCATTACAGTTGTGCTCACGAATCCCGGGATTAGTAAACGTAATCTCGAAAAATTCGGGATTAAAATTTTTATCTAACAGAAATCGTACACTTCACCAGCACGATGAACGCTACTAAATCGAGACATTCCCGCCGAAATTTGGACGCATGGAAACAGTGGCGTAACTACTAATGGGCGAGCTTAGGCGACGCCCAGGGGAAGTAACAATCTAATCAATGTATACATATATACAGTATATATACATGATTTTTAAATTATTATATCAACCTTTCCCTACCGGTGATGTATTTACTACACCTCGACTCTAATAATGGGAATATCGATATGAATATAATAGATACGGGGCTCTTGTTTAATTAGGAATGATAGAAATCTGTTTTATTTAGTTTGTTTTATTATAAATATGAACAAACATACAAACATTGATTTTTATATATGAGATCTACTGTAAGTTAATTGTATTATAACTATATTATTTGAGAAAGCACAAACAATAAGTTGGCAAAGTTTTATCGCAATCGAATGAACGGTGTGGTAGCACATTAAATACGGACAAACATTGATTTTTATATATTAGACTATGCCTATGTTACTTGCGAATTTTTTAGCAATAAGTGGACGAAGTTTTATTGCAATCCGATGAACGGTATGACAGCGCATTTCACATGAACAAAACCCAATTATTTTTTTATATATTAGAAGAAAAGAATAAGTATTCACCTGCAGCGACGGAAATAAATAATTTGTCTCAGCAGAAAAAAAAAATTATTAGTCGCATTGAAGACAAAATCTATTTTTTAATTGTATATTTATCTTTTCTTAAATAAATAAAATTCTTTCGTCTTCAAATTATTTTTTATTGATTGGATTGAAGACCGGACTTAAAAACTTCATTTCACCAGATCAATGTGCGCCAACATGGTGTATCCACACAACATTTTTACTATTCCTATGTTATTGCCGCAAGTGTAAATCGTAAGTTGACAAAGTTTTATCGCAATCGGATGAACGGTATGGAAGCGCATTAAATACGGACAAACAAACATTGATTTTTATACATCAGACTATGCCTACGCAATCCTTGGTAATTAGTGAACGATGATTCATTGCAATCTGATGATCTTAAATAATTATAAAAACAACAAGTGTAATAAATTATGAATCATTTAAATTTTGAAGCAAGAAAAAGCAAATATCGTTAGATGACTTCTTACAAACTACAAAATAATTATCACATTTGTGCATTTAATTATATTTTTATTGTTAAAAATATTTTAATTACAGACCAAAAATTATGTTTTTTGTTGCATTAGCATATTTTTAGCCAATAGATGAGAATAACAGAAGGGAAAAATTATGCAGGAAAAAATGTATCCGAAAATTAGACATAGTCTTTTATCACTTTGTATATTGATAATGTGTTCAATTTTATAAAAATAATTTCAATAAATCCTCATAAGCCAAACAATGCAATAAAAATGTGAAAAAATATCATGTGGTACTATTTTAGCCGACTTCAACCAAAAGATTCCCGCATTTAATGTGTCTATATAATATTTTCAACAATAAATGTTATGAAAAATGGATACATATGTTTTTTTCACTTATCCGCATTATTTATATGTTAAAGTGAAAGCTCGTTTAACGCTGTTTCGTTTAGAACGCGTATTGGTACGTATTAACCGCGTTAATCGGGGTTTTACTGAATGTATGAATTATTTATTAAATGCTTGTATTTTTAAGATTTTGCATGAAGTGCGTCTTGTCAAAATATTCCGCCGCGGCGCATTTCGTACGACCGGAAGTTATTTGTCTACGTGCATTTCCATTAGCGACCCACCCCTACACTTAGACATCCCCTTTTTCCTTTATTTGTAGAAATAATGTACGTCACCCCATCTCAATAACTTTATCGATTGATTTCCTGTCCAATGGCAGGGCTAAGATTGAGAGTATCTGGATTAAATAATTATACAAAACGCACCCCGCTTTCGCCACATGCTCTTTGATATTACCATTGTGCGACCCCCCCGATGAAATAGATTCCCACCGCAAGATTTGTATGTGTACGCAGTGCAAAATTATACGCGAATGTTTGCGTATAATATTTTCAAATATATGATTGAGTATAATTTGGATTGCAATTTAATACTTATGCATTTAATGTATCGGAGAGGGAGTTCAGCTAACGGATACTACATGCGTGTGCATTAAGAGATTATTTAATTTTTACGACGGATGCATCACATAAAACGCCTCTCAAAATGGTCATCGACTGTTCGAATGCACTTGGACGAAGCATTTGTGTAATATTTGGAAGAAGTTCGCTTAAAAAATAATGTAAAAATGTAATACTCACGGCGTTGACATAAGTTGCAATCATAACAAACAAAAAGGGTATCCTCCACAGGAAGGGTGACATTTTGCACATTTTTTTAAAAGAGTCTTCAGTCAAAAATAAAGTCTCAGTTATGGCACAGAATCAAACAACCGAGGAGTTTATCGAGTTTTGGATTTTGGAGCGAAAGACGTCGAAGCGGATGGTCGGTGTGCAGACGAGCGTCATCAGAGAGGTTTCCTCACTGACTGAGGACGGTACCAGCTACTCCGACTTAGGGACTCAACCTCCGTTAACCTGCACCGACTTTTCACATATATTGCAGATGATTGCCCATGTGTCATTGCTGATGCACATTCAATTTGAAAACTCACCAATAGCTCCATCCATCAGCTTATGAGGTAGCAATAACTATTATCGATTATTGTTTTAAGCTTTTACATTCATAAGAACGACAACAATTTTGATTGGACGAATGTCTTTTGTGATTATTAACCATATACAAAACTACAATAGTCATTGATTAAATTAATATACATACGTGAAATGAAACAAATTGATAACATTCATCCAATGCCATTTTAGCTCAATTATTATTTATATTTTACAATTATTGAAATAATGAGAAATTAATAAAATTATTAGACACTAGTGAGTTTTTCACTTTGTTCTTTTTATTAGTCAGGAGACTTCCTATATTTTTCCCGTCCTAAATATTATGCTTATGACATGCTCATAAAGTGCTTTGGGAAATAAAATATTTTTCCGTGTGTTGCGTTCCGTCTGGTAATAAATAAGAAGGGCGCGAGCAGCTTATATACAGCTATCCACGCGAGAAGCATGCACGCATACCCTGTGTGCTCACACCGGAAACTGTACACATTTCAATTCAAATAGCATATCAGTAAGAATCATTGGGACACAACATCTTCTCTTTGATTTTTTTTTCATTTCAAACTGTAGCTTCGATCAGGGTCGTAACAAGGGGGTGGCAAAGCAGGCACTTACAATGAGCGCAACTGAGCTTGGGTCACAAAACGCAGAATCGAGAGCTGCACATGGTTTTTATTTTACTTGACCATTCTACTTTACATGAATCAACACAAATTAACTCTGTCTGTTTTTATAATATATACTAAGTTGTCTAATCCCTCTTTTCTTCGAAATCGCTTAAACATTAAGACGACCCAGCCTGTAATAAAATAAACACAACAATATTTTCAGGCGATTGTAAAATTTTAACAGCCCACCCGATCAGTCTTCTTCGGACAACTTCGTTTTGTAATGAGAGTTCGAAATCGTGCTGTAGATATATTCGGGTATGGCATCTGATCGCGAGACGTTCATTCGTCATGTCAGCAGTCCGAAAAGCGGACCGGTTGGACACAGACCTTATTTTAGGGTTTTTTGCGTAATTTTTGGGGATAAATGTGTAGATATAGATGTGTGCGATAAACAGCTTAGGTCAGTGGGAGGCTCTTTTGTCTCAGATGTGAAGTAATATTACATATTTTATCCTAAATTGATGCAAAAACTTGGCCTTATTGCCGTAAAATATCGCTAAACACTCAGTTGAAATATCATCACGTTGTTATGCTTTCTCATGTCCAAATTTTCTGTCAATATGCGATGTACAGCACTTTTTGAACAGCCTATCATGTCTGCTAGCTCGCGCACTTACGGACGATAATCATTTTAATACTATATGATGATATTATTCAAATGAATTGATCCAGGTATGCATTAAAATGATGACGTTTGTGTGTTACCGCCTCACGGTATAGTCCACCGAAGACCGACCACTTGACGGGTGTAATGCTTTATTTACCTTAGTGGCCACCAGAACAATATGCGCCAACAGTGCATACGCTAAACGTCTCGCATAACAAATTGCACACGCAAACAATATTTTTACTATGCTTATGTTATTTCTACAAGTGTAAATAATATATTGACAAAGTTTTACTGCAATCGAATGAACGGTATGGTAGCGCATTAAATACGGACAAACCAACATTGATTTTTATATATTAGAAGATTATGAAAATAAGAAAAAAAAAACCACACAGAAAAAGAAGATGATCAGAAATGGATCCAATATGATAACCATTCACACATACATGGCAATTGGATTACACTATGGTTTTACAATGCAAAGTTAGTTTTAAAATATTAACAAAATGAAAATTATGCCAAAGCGAAACGGCGTTAAGCAAGGAATGAGTGTATTATTTTTTTTATATAGAGAGTACCTTTTTAAAACCAACAAAGGAATTTTCAGTTACGTAGCTTAAATGATATCGGAGTTATATCAATTTAATTGAAGTACTTCACTTTTGTATTTGTTTTCGAAAAATCGCCCGACTTCAGCACAAAGCGCAATGCGGAATCGGCCGGACTGTAACATGTTAATATGACTTTAAGTGTTTTTCAATAAAGGCAATTTGAAAAAGTATAACAGATCCAATCGTGACTATTTAATGGTTGCAAAAGAATTTAGGGTAGTCGATCCCCTTGATTGTTCCCACCATTGATTTTATATTACATAGAGGTCTTACCGTATGTTTCCCATATTAATGACAAATCAGATAAGTTTATTTATATATCCAAAGAACAAAGTATTAGAGACGGGCCTTGAATCCCCCAGAAGTAATTACAAACATAATATAATAAGTTCAGTATGCAGTTGCCGGCAATTGAATGAATCGCATGAGAACGAGGATCAGATACTGTATGCAATTTACTAAATTCCAAGAATTACTTTACACATATTCTAAGCCTTCTGGAAGCAAACGGGTACAGATTCATGGCACGCAGGGGGAGCTCATCAAATTGCATGGGGTCACCGAGATGAAGGACATTTTTACAACAGCATTCAATCTTGCACCTGCTCTTTTTTGCATCGCCATTAGTGGTGGATTTACCTTATAAATTCAAGGGACCTTCAGAATTCAGCTCATAAAATAAATAAAAATATTAAAGTAAATTCGTTCGTTCATAAATATATATATATTCGGATTATAGAAATCCCCGGGTACGCATTTATCTCCGAATGTGCCGCAAAAAGCCTTAAAAGTAGACGAAGTCGTCATAGAGTCTATGTGTCCAACCGGTCCGCTTTTCGGACCGCTGACATGACGAATGAACGCCTCACGATCACATGCCATACCCAAGCATGTCTACAGAATGACTACGAACTCTCAAAACAAAACGAACTTGTCCGAAGAAGACTGATCGGGTGGGTTGTTTAAATTTTACAATCCATGTGCAATTGTCGACTGGGTCAGTATTCTACGTTTTGTGCTTCAAGCTCATTTGCGCCCGCGGCAGGCGCCCGCTTTGCCCCCCCCCCCCCCTTGTTATGACCCTTTACATACTGGATCTTTAAATGGAGGTTTCGGTTCTAAACCATTACTAATTAATTTAATTTAATTTATATAATTAACTAATCTATTTTATACCTATTCGTATATACAACTTGAATAATACAATGACATAATTAATCTTAACTGTCCAAACATCCTGTCATTATTGTTCGTTGTACAATTCAAACATCTTAATATTTTTTGGATCTTATACCTGATCTAATATATAAAAATGAATTGGGCTTTGTTCGTTCGAAATGCGCTGCCATACCGCTTATCGGATTGCAATAAAACGTCGTCCGCTTATTACTATAAATTCCACGAGTAACAAAGGCATAATCAAATATATAAAAATCAATGTTTGTTTGTCCGTATTTAATGCGCTGCCATATCGTGCATTCAATTGCGATAAAACGTTTGCCAACTTATTTTTTACGCCTTCTCAAATAATATAGGTATAGTACAATTAACTTACAGTAGATTTTATATATAAAAATCTATGTTTGTATGTTTTATTCATATTTATAATAAAAACAACAAATTATATTTTTAGAATTACTACTTCTGTAGCGGCAACGCGCTGGGTATCGGCTAGTATTACATTAGAAAATGCAGACAGCTTCCAAGATATTTGAAGTGTGTGTGGCGTGGGATGGGGGACGGAGACGCAGGCACGTCCGTAAAGGTCGGTCGTCCGTCGGCGACTGATTGTATTTCTTTGTCGTGCCGCACCTGTACTTACGTCCCATATATTGAAAATGACCTAATATAAAATTACAACTGCCCGGCTGTAGGAGTAGTGAAAATATTTATATTATATTATAGGTAGGCCTCAATATTAAGTTCCAACTGAGATCTCTCAAGTACTAAATCCGCCACTGATCACCATCATTTTAATTCCTCTTCAGAGCTCTTATAGTGATATGCTGCATTTCATGAATTTGAACTAGTTAGCTCCAAGTAAGCCAAAGAGCCATTTTTATAATGCGACCAGCGTGGGTAGTGCCAAATTATTACAAAAATAATGGCATCCACATTATGGGATTTCATAATGTTTGAAGCAGCATTTATCACGGTGTGTAATCTATAAGAAGCAGTTTGAGACTAAATTGTAGATCGATCTAAAAACCTCAATTAAATGATACTTCAATCGATGTATATTTTGCATATGAGCATGTAAGTAAATTTGTAGCACACAGAATGTTCGTTTGGATCTGCTCTAGGATGACAAGTGCCCCTTTAACACACTCCTCGCCAAACGTGAATCGGTGCTGTTTCTCACGGTGCCCAAATTCGATAGTTGGAGCATAAATAGAAGGAATAGCGATGCGATATTATAATGCTTGGGATAAATACGGATATGTGGCTCATCTCTCAGGTGTTTTTTTTTAAAGCTTAGATCGATAAGCTTGACTCTGTAATTAGTCAAATTAATAAAAACAAAGTGATGATAAGCAAGTGTGAATAGACAAGGATAGGAATGCAAGTTTCGAGGTCGTTCTCGAAAGATATTTAGACAGTTGTCATCTGGAAGACATTATAGAAAGACGTTCGTATGTTAACATTGGTAAATCGTTAAAGAAATACGTAACAATGAGATTCGCTTTTCGGAGACTGTTTGATTAATTGACAAATTCTTGATTGTCAGGAAGCGAAAAAAATGTAAAAAGGGTCGCAAAATATTGTCCTAATTATCCAAAATTTCCTCATGTGTTTGAACTATTTTAATAAATAATGGGCTTGTGTGAGGGAACACCCGTTCACTGTATACGGTGGACGCAGCGACGAATGAGTTAACATCACAGCTTTAATCTCAGGAATGATTGTACACATCATGCAGGATAAATAATCGTATTTATGCATTAAACTGGTCAATGAGATGGCGTATTTAAATGACATTTTCTTTATGATTGGCGACATTTTGAGAGCTTTTGATTGCTGTGGAATGGATAAATGATGCCGATTTTACTAGTTTCCTTACAAGGAATGTTGTTATATAAATATAAGTTGGCGCAATGCTATCATAGATTCATTTTTGAGGTAGTAAATGTGGGCTTAAGTAGTAACATGGTTCTAAAAAAAATTGGTCTTCATTTAATATTTAAATCGAGACACCGTTATGTGTACATATTATGTAAAATAATAATTCAAATGAACCAAATGAAATCAGTTTATATTAGCAAAATTATGATATCCCCCAACCCTTCAATTAGAGACTTATCAATATCTCGTTCCTCACAAGGAGTCCTTATTAAAAATTAGCAAAAAAATAATTAACTTATTTAATAACAAATATTTTCCTTTGATGATTTTTTAATACTAAAGGCCTTTAACAATTTTTAAAAAAATATTCCCCATTTTATTTACAAAATAAATAAATGTGGCATACAAACTCAAATAATGTTATCATTGCTCCAAAAATTTCACTTAGAATTTTTATTATATTAAGCAAAAATATTCAGAAAATTAAAAAAATATTTTATTTAAAAGGTTTGATTATTGGATAAATTTAGTTCAATATTTGACCACTAGGAGGCTACGCTTGAAATATGTATATGTGCATGGCTTGACAGTGTAAATTCAATTTGTATAAAAAAAAATTAAATTATATGCAATAATTTTTCAATCAGATTTTTTGTAGAATGTTTCTGATATGTAGATTGAAAGCATTTTTATTCTATTATAAAAAACCGTGTTTGCCTTGCAAAGTCTAAAATATTTTATTTGTTGTGTACTTTGAGCATAACCGTGATAAAAAGCATGAGCGTAATTTTTAATACGGCTATATTGTTAGTTCTAGGGTGTCTAAAGTCTGTGTTGTAACAATTACCACGTTATTATTTTAAGGCAATATTACTACTGACCTTCAAACTTACTTTCTCGCTAGAGAAACTTCATAAATCGATAAAAACGAACATCGAACTCGAAGCAAAACAGGTTTTAATAAGATTTATGATCTTCAAGCAAAATTAACTCTACTAACTTCTAAATAAATATTTAACATTGAATAATTATGCTGTAATTATAATAATTATATTTAAATTAATTGAAAAATCCATTTTTAATCATTATTTATGATTAAAACATAATTAATTTGTTATTGCACAAAACAAATTTATTGTTGTATTTGTAAAAAATCTTGTATTTGTATATAAACATGTTCATGGTCAAGATATAGTAAATACTGCAATAACAATATGACGTCTATTTATTTTTTAAATTCCGTTTAGAATCAATATGAATTTAAAAAAAGTCGAAATTTCATTCTAATTGAGGAGGTGCTTACTTTATAAAAAAAAAATGGTTTCTGCTGAAGTTTTGATTCATAAATTGTATTTTCAAAAAAGCAGGTAGATTGAATTTGTTAAAAAATACACATTTTAATATCTAATTTGATTGCCCGTCAATGAAGGATGTCTGTTAAAAATTATCTGCTTCAAAATGAATGAAAGTCATTATTACTATTTCACTAAAGATAATATTTTTTTATCAAAATATGGTCTTGATGATAAATTATAGCATTGCTTTATTAAAAAATGATACGATTAAAAATGTAAAGATAATGAAATTCCATGCGTTCATCGTTACGTTTTTTTTTTTTAAATAGGTTATCAATTTTTATTAATTAAATCAGAGTCATCCATTTGACGCACTTCGATTAAAAAATAATTGCAATTTTTTTTTAAATTGCAAATATATGTTGTTAATTTTTAAATATATTTAATATAATAATACATACATTCCCCTTCCCTTTAAAAATTTTTAAATACATTTTCATTTTTAAAAATAATTAATTCCCCAGACGTGGATATTACGACACGCAGTACATACGGCCATTTTTTTACCGTTTTATAAAGAGCCCCAACACGCTGCGTATTTCAAAGAGACTGAAGAAATATATGCTTAAATTTGCACATTAAAAAATAAATTAACAAACGACACAAATTATAGATATTAAATATCATCCGTGTATGTTATTTGAACCGTTTCATTTGAACCAAGAAATTATAATAAAAAAAACAACACTGAGTCAACGTTTTTTTTATAAACAAATGTCAGTGATTTATTGCCATGTCATTGGGTCAAAACAGATGACATTTTTGATATCAATACAATAATGTAAAATAAAATATTTTAATATAAGTGTTGAAAAATTCAATAAGCAAATTGATGGATCAGATTTTTATTTTATGAATTGTGTTTATGCTACAAGTCTATCCATTCAAATATACTACTATCTGCAAATGCTTATAAAACTCAATTAAATACAATCTAAAAAATATGACTAAAGAGTTCTAAAGCTCAATTAGTACAACAAACATCCAAACAGTGAGTTCATTTAAATTTGTTTTATTCGAAATAAAAATATATTACGTCGATCCTAAATTGTCACATTTTTTCTGGTCGTTAGCCTTGCTTAGTGGAATAGTGAAAAACCTAAATCGATACCTAAAATATATTTAACATGATTAAGGCAATAAAAGGCATTTATCAAATGCGATTACCATGATTTAATATACATGTGATTAAAATTATCACATTGAGTAATAATTTTACCCCATCGCTTACGCTTTCAAACGAACGACCTTGTGGAGTTCATTCGCTATCTAGAGACCATGATTACGAGATCGAAGAAGCCATACCATGTGTCCAAAAAAAATTTTAGCTCATAAAATAAGTTAATTTTACTTATTTCTTACTTCTGCGGTTCACACAGCCATATACGATCCCCGGGCACCGTCAACGCATAGCGCCATTTCCGACGGTACTGAGCACTATATATGTTCAATTTTATGGATTGCTTTTTTCTATTTGTTAACGAAAATTGCTAGGTAAAAGACTATGTGTTATATAATAAAATATTTTATGGAGCGAAAGAATTAAAATTTCCTTACGGAACATAAAAAAGTGATTATTAATACAAATTCTATGAAAAAAAAATCTGGGCTTGGCCAGATCATTTTCATTGACTCAAGGGTTATAAATAGAAATACACTTTTTATACAATTTAAAATTAACTCGAATAAATCGTTTTCAATTTCGATTTGTCGCCAAACGAATTCAACCAGATATTAATCTAAATGATGACGTGCTGTGGCTCTGTGCGCGTTTATTACGCCAATTCGCCGATTCTCACGATATTATATGTGTCGTGAGCACCGGAGTTGAGATTGACGAAATTATATTTATGTTTCCTTTTAAAATGGTGAAATGGCTTCTTGCAATTATTTAGTCTTGTATCCGCATTGTCCGAGTATACCGGGTTCAATATTTTCTAAAATTTGATCAGAAAGCATTCGCGCGTCTCCCGGCATAGTCCACCGAAGAACTACTGCGGAGGAGGTACTCGACTGGCAAGATTTTTACGTTTGGTGAATAAACTCTTGTTCATTTCGACGATCAAATCTTTGCCGCCGTTTTCCTGCCTTGGTTTTTGACAATGTAAGTACTCGACGCAAACTTCTCGCGTGTGATTATTCCACTCGACAATTCTTCGTTGTCAAGCAACCAATATCAATTCCTCGGACCAAAAATGTAAAAAAACGTCACAAATTTTATACGAATACTAACGAACCAATATCCAGTGTGAATACTCGCTTTTTTCGCTAATACTCAAACCATAGTAGATCTTCATTTCGTGGCCGTTTTGATAATAAATCTTCTTCTGAAGGACACCACGATCTTGAAATGATTATATTGCTTCGTTTTCAGCATGGAGGATAATACAAACAACAAAAAAAAGTGATAATTTTTCAAATATTTAATTATGCAAATGAATTTTAAATGCGTACATTTGATGTAAACTTTGCTATTTTATATTTTTTAATGTGAAATATTACCATATCATGTTATGTATTGTTTTCCCTGTCTGTGCGTAGACTTTAATTGTTGGATGGTTGTGGAAATTATCATGGTTCTTTTGTGTTAATTTTATCTTATTTTACAAAAATGAGTGGTCAAGCGTAATGATCCGTTTGTAACGTGTAGCGGCTTATCTTATAGACAAATATTTGATAGCGGGGCTTTGCAATTGGTTACCTCTCAAACCGGCACTCTAGCGGGGTCGACGTGCGAAGCGGCTGTTTTCTGCCAGCTTCCGCTAATTCTTCAATTTAACACATTTTCATAGCTGAAATACATCAAATCGTGAGTAATATATTATTTAAAAATGGACTAAGAATTGCAAGGATCTAATTTCTGCCTCAAACTATATGGATTAGATGTAGCCGCTGTCAGACAGACATTTTGTACTGTCACCGTAATGGTCGCCGGCTGGCTTCCTATTTCGAAGCCTTGCAAAGCTATTTTATTGCGTGTCTTGTATAGAATTACACAATCCTGAATTCCTTAAGATTATTACATTGATTTCCCTTTCAAGGTGTGTCAGAAGTACTTGAGACTTTCCTGGTGTATGTGTTTAAATAGCTGACCAAAGGTCAATTCTTAGGCACACAAGGAAACCGTGCTTCTAATCGAATTCAAAATTATTCCATTATTATCGTCCAATACATTAATCATATTCACGTTGTTCACCTTTTGCCATTATATTCACAATTAAACCGAAATTAAAACACTCCTCTATAATATTTCAGCACATCATGTCGAAAATAAAGGCCGGACCTGTTGTCGATATCCTCGGCGATGAGATGACCAGAATCATCTGGGACCTCATCAAGGATAAACTCATTCTGCCATTCCTCGACATCGAATTGCACACATACGATCTCGGCATGGAATACAGAGACAAAACCGACGATCAAGTAACCATCGACTGCGCAAATGCCATCAAAAAATACAACGTAGGCATTAAATGCGCAACCATCACTCCCGACGAAAAGCGAGTGGAAGAATTCAAATTGAAGAAGATGTGGAAATCTCCCAACGGAACCATTAGGAACATCCTCGGTGGCACCGTCTTCAGGGAAGCCATCATCTGCAAAAACATTCCACGTCTCGTGACCGGCTGGGAAAAACCAATCATCATCGGCCGTCACGCACACGCAGACCAATACAAAGCCACCGATTTCGTCGTCCCCGGCGCCGGCAAACTCGAACTGACGTGGACTCCGGCCAGCGGCGTCAGCGAAAAACCGATAAGCTTCGTTGTCAACGAATACCAAGGAGCCGGCGTAGCCCTCGCCATGTACAACACGGACGAATCCGTCACGGACTTTGCTCACTCTTCGTTCAAATACGCCCTCGAGCGAAAATACCCGTTATACCTCAGCACAAAGAACACAATCTTGAAGAAATACGACGGCCGCTTCAAAGACATCTTCCAAGACATCTACGACAATCAATACAAACCGCAATTCGAGGCCGCCGGAATCTGGTACGAGCATCGTCTCATCGACGATATGGTCGCGTACGCGATGAAATCCGAAGGCGGCTTCGTATGGGCCTGCAAGAACTACGACGGAGATGTCCAATCCGATTCCGTCGCCCAAGGATACGGATCTCTCGGCATGATGACGTCCGTTTTGCTATGCCCAGACGGTAAAACGGTCGAAGCGGAAGCCGCTCACGGCACGGTGACGCGTCATTACCGGTTCTATCAGCAAGGGAAAGAAACATCGACCAATCCTATCGCTTCGATCTTCGCGTGGACGCGTGGACTTTTGCACCGTGCCAAATTGGATAACAACAAGGAATTACAGAATTTCGCCGAAGCTTTGGAAGCCGTCTGCGTCGAGACTATCGAAGCGGGTTCGATGACCAAAGACTTAGCCATTTGCATCAAGGGTATGAGTAACGTGCAGCGTTCTGATTACTTGGAGACGTTCGAATTCATGGATAAATTGGCTGAAAATCTACGCGCCAAGCTATCCAAAATATCAAGCAACTTATAAATTCTTCTGTATTAGAATTTTTGTATGGGTATATTAATCAATTGTACTTTTGTATTGGATTTTCATAAAATAAAATATACATCTTAAATTATATTTATGCAGTTTGTTTGATTTAAACGCTTATCTCGATCTTGTTCTATATATGATTTCGTGTGACAATCTATTTAAATTGAAGGAGGCTTCTTATCGACTATGAAATAAATTAAGCTATCAGCTCTTGACATGAATGAGATTATATTTTTATCAGTAAATCACAAATTGTTTAGTGGTTGTTTTTTAATACGTACATTATACAATTGGAAAATTTAATCCTAAAGCTGTCCATTAGTTCAATTAATGATAATAAGAAATCTTTTTGCCATTTATATGATAACTATTTTGTATTCTATTTTATTTTTAGACACTTTTATCTCATGTGTTTTGTAATACCATATAGCAATTATTTATATTCAGTATTTATTTGTAATCTTTATAGATTCAACTCGACAACTATATATAGATCTCGACTAATGATCATTCAAATTTATGACTGAATTTAAAGCATTCGAAGCAAGCAATGTTACATCTTGCTTAACAAACTGCATACATAAACAATATTTTTACTATGCCCATGTTATTCCAGCAAATGTAAACAATAAATTGACAAAAGTTTTATTGCAATCGGATGAACGGTATGACAGCATATTAAATATGAACAAACAAAGATCAATTTTTATATATTAGATTTAAAAAACTCCTTCAAGGGACCTCCTTCAAAAGAACCTTCAAGGGAATCGATAAATCTACTTTGCCGCTATATTATCGTTGGAACAAAAAGGCATGGATGGCACAATGTTTTTTTCCAAGATTGCTTTGATAAATGTTTTATTAAAATCAAAAAAAATGTGAAGAAAAAGAGTAAAATATTATTGATTCTTGATAATATTCAAGCATAAAAATAGTTTATTTACATCTCAACAATACACGCATTCTACAGCCAACGAATCAAGGGAGTATTGCTAATTTCAAAATGAATTATTTAAGAATTAATTTTGCCCAAGCAATTGAAGAATAAAAAAAGGCCAGACATTTGGAAAAACTATAGCATCTTTTAAGCAATTAAAAATATCTTAGCGATATGGTCAAGCGTAACAACATCATGTATGTACGATATATAATTTAGATAAAGAAAATATAGTAGAAGTAACTAATATGTACAATTTACTCAAAAATTTAATCTGGAAGTTGATAGTGAAGATATAATTAAACTTATATAAAATAATGTTGACACGGCTGCAGCTTTTAGTCAAATTAGTAATGGAATTCAACACTTCTGGATCTTCAAAGGTACACCGCTTTATTGAGCAAATAATTGCCCGTTAAAATGAAATTTATAAAGAAAAGAAACAGCAAACCATATAAACAACGCTGACTAAGGTAATAGAACGGAATCTCGTTGCGAGTCGAGAACTGATTGTATTATTATCATATTTTAAGTACATTATAAAGGCTCATTTAGTAACATGATGGACTAATTTGCCATGTCTTTATAATTATCATATATCAGTTCCCGTCTTGCATTCTAATGCAGAATACATGAAATATGCAATTCTTTTAACTTGTTCTTGATGAAATTCATGGTCAATAATTTCATACTGTTTCAAAAACATCAGCAATGAATAAATTGTAAAATTTTATTTCTTTCTAAGGGAAATCTAATATACAAAATAAAAAAAAAATTGTTCGTTTTTTATGCGATCCCATACAGATCATCCGATAGCGATAAAACTTTGCCAACATATTGCTTGCACTTTCTCAAATAATATAGGTATAATACAATTGACTTACAGTAGATCTTTTGTATGAATATCAATGCCTGTATGTTTGTTCATATTTATAATAAAGCCAACATTTACCACCATTACCATGTACCCTTATTCAATTTCAATTTTAATTACAAATAGACATTTAGCGTGACATTGAAGTTGTGGTAAAAACATTAAAAAAATATTGATACATGATTTTAAAAAATATTTCATTTAAAAAAACCATATGCATATATAATAATGGATTTTAATTAAGCGCTTGAATACATTGATTTGTTTGAATTAAATGCTTAAAAATTAACATAAACACGATCAGAAATATATATTTTTTTAAATGAATATATTAATTATGTTTATTAAAAATGTATTACCTATTAAATAAAAAAATTACGTAGATATATATTTTTTAAAGCATTTTTATGCTTTAATATAATATAAAATAATTTAACTAAATGACAATTATTTTTGACGTTTCCATTTTGTTGTTGTAATTTAACAAAAATGAATTTAGGATATAAAATTTTGTATTTTAATTTTAATGTAATAAATAAGAAGATCAATTTGAATATTATTCATTGAATTTATTAAAAATATTTTAGACAACGAGCGGCGAAAATGTGTTTAGCTGACAATACAGCGCATAGAGCAAAACGGCTGTTTTTGTCTATGCGCAGTGGTCGTTATATCGTTGTTGGTGTTGGGCGGGCGACATGGGGCGCTGAAATGGTGGTGCGCCGTGCGGGGGAGGCGCCGCACCATTCCTCTTCTGAGGACTCGGGTGGCTCCTGGCACCAAAGGCCAGCCCCCAACATGCCAAATGTGAGTACCGTCATTCGATGTACCTGCATCTTCCCAAACATCTTCCCATCATTCCCTAACAACTATCATGGCCCGAATTCTATTTTTGACATATTTGCTTATCACATATTCCTTATAAAATGATGGTGATTTGATGCATTAATATGTATTCATTTGTGCATTGATGTTTACCTTTGACTTTTCAATATAAACATTTAGGTTTTTATACGTATGTGATCATTTTCAACTACACTGGATTCCTATATGTTTTTTGAGAATGTTCCATTAGTATTTATTAATTAACGGTGAATTTATAGGAATAACATGATACATATACTAGTCTTTTAACATGGAAATTGTCAATCCTACTTTGCATAATTATTTTCATATGATTTTAAAGCATTTCATGGTGAAAGCTCATTATGACACGCTTTTTAAGCATTAAAATTTATTGAATTCATTATCTTCATGTATCCGCATTTTTTTTTGAAATTAAGCCTTTCTACATGACAAAGAAAAAAATACTTAGAATTCATAAATACAATAATTTAAATTCAAGACTTACATTTCTGTTGTTATTTAAATATCCTTTATAGACAATGATATGTCAACACCGATATATTGTCATGTATGCGATGATGCTTTATTATTCACATCCCGAGACTATATGGAAGGCCTTCATTGTAGATTATTCCTTTGGAGACACACTAAACATTTAAAAGAGATTTTTTACTGTTAGATCTGGTTTTTTAATGTAATAATCCGGATAATCGAGGTTCTACTGTAATATCTCAATTTCACATTAATTTTTGAAGTTGGACAAAAATAAGGATTTTATGGCCTGGATGAATGGATATGATTAGAATTATGTTAATGGTAAAAAATGAAGGAAACAGTAAAATAAATAAATAAAAATATATATTTAGTACGAATGATGTTTATTGATATCATCATCATCATAGTGCAGTCACAAACAGTCCACTGCAGAACTATGGGCCTCTTCAATATCCATTCACAGGAAGGGGTTACATCCATCTTGTCTGTATCACACATTCACATCCTCATTCGTTCGAAATTGAAGGTAGCATTACCACCGAGTTTTATTTCGAACGCTCACCAAACGGGTATCCTGAATGAACGTATTGACGAATGCTTTCATGAATGTCTCGATAGGGAGTATGGGAGGTTTGTAAATACTGAGTAGTTTTCTTCTGAATACAGTGGAAAACTACTCTAGACTCGCTAGGGCGTTGCCAGGCTAGGGTGAAGACATACGTGACACTTAAGTGCGTCTTGAATTCGCTCCTACACCAACTGAGGGTATCTCCCTTTCCTCGTACAACTTACCTGAGCGAATTCGAGACTAAGTCATTTCCTATTTCAGGCTGACCCTCTCAGTTTGGCGATTTCAAAACGATATAGAAGGCAAAGGATGACAATGCTGTTAACGTTGTAAAATGAAGTTCTTCATATGGCTTTCCTCAAGGCCGCCTATTTGGTGTTCTTCTTGTCCTTGTTCTTTTCTTAAAGTTTCTTGGTTCCGAACCGGTAAGGTTCATCGTGCTCCATATCGTTGGGGAGGATTGACTATGCAAGCCAGTCATTAATTGTAAAAGTAGAATTAATAGTAGATAAACTGAGTATTAGCTTACTGTTAAAAGAGTATTTAATCTGTAAATAAGTACTAGTCAAGTGATCAATAGTTAAAATACATAAAATGATTATTTATATATTTAATACTAATTTTCAAAAATTTATTCCTAATATTACATAAATGTGGTATTTTTTAAAACAATCTCCAGGGTGGAGGCCGGCCTTTTTCTCGTACGTATCGCAATATAACGATGTCCTCCTTCTTTTTCCTGGAAAATAACAATGCAAACACACCTTAAAATCTTTGTAGTTTGTATTGGGTTGGTGCAAAAGTTAAGGCCGTTTTTTATGATCCTAGGTAAAAAAAAAATTTCTTCAAAAATGATGAATAGCATCTTCTTTTAAATGATTCCATTGTATAAAGGATGCTTTTCCTCTACTTTCTGTTCAGTTTTGGCCTGGCCAGAGTACAGTGAAAAGCCCTTGTATTTTTTCAAAATGTCGGTCGATAAAATGCATTTCGTCATTGTTTACTTTATGAATTCCGAAAAGACAATACCGCGAGTGTGAAAACCAAAAACATTTGCGAAGTGTATGGAACAGATGTCATCAAAGTTCGACAGGTACGAAAATGGTTTACAAAATTCCGATCTGGGGATTTTTCACTAATTGATAAACCACATATCGGGCGGCCATTGAAGTCTGATGACGACAAGTTTAAAGTCATAATTGACACCAATCCACTTCTAACCACCAGGGAGATCGCGTCGATGATGGGAGTCAACCAAAGAATCGTATTAAGACATTTGAAGGGTATGGGGATGGTTTCGCGGTACGACGTTTGGATACCTCATCAATTGTCAGCTGCCAATTTATTGGATAGTGTTTCAACGTGCGTTACTTTGAGTGCTAGACAAAAATGTGAACCTTTTTTGCATCGTTTGGTAACGGAAGATGAGAAATGGGTCGTGTACAACAACGTGACAAGAAAAAGACATTGGGCTATACCTGGACAAGCCCCATTAACAACTTTGAAGGCCGAAATCCACAAAATAAAGTTATGCTTTGTGTTTGGTGGGATTGTAAGGGTATTGTGTATTTTGAACTCTTGGAACCCAATCAGACAATTACAGCAGAACGATATTGTCAGAAATTATCCAAATTGAACATCGCCTTTCAAAAGAATAGACCAGAATTGGTAAACAGAAAAGGGGTAGCGTTTCATCACGACAACGCGCGACCACGTAAGACTTTGATGACCCAACACAAGCTAAATGAGTTGAATTGGGATGTTATCAAGCATCCACCGTGCTCTCTAGATCTTGCTCCTTCCGATATTTATTTATTCCGATCACTGCAAAATGTTTTAAATGATAAAAAAGTTGATACAATAGAGCAGGTAAAAACATCCCTTACTACATTTTTCGCATCAAAATCCATGGAATTTTACACTAATGGTATTAAAAAGTTGATAGAAAGATAGGAGAAGGTTATTAGAACAGATAGAAATTATATAATTGATTAAATAAATACTACAAGTCTAAAAAAAAAAGTTTAATTGTATATGTAAAAAACGGCCCTAACTTTTGCACCAACCCAATAGAATCATATATATAATGGGTATTTCTATTCAATCGTTCCTCGGCATCGGTCGTAGATCTACGTCCTGTATCTGTATTTTTGGCTGCACGATGATTTCCTGATGATTTACATCAACATATGGCGAAGTTTTATACGACTCAGAGGCTTTCGTCCTTCTTTTTTCTCTCATATAATGTATGCATTCACAATTGAGGTTTCTAGCTCCAAAAATAAAAGTTTCCTTTACCATTTTAATGACTTGTGCATAAAACAATATGACGTTGCCAGTTGATCGGCAGTCTCTACTCCTCCCATATTTTTTTTGTACTTTTGAATAACTGTTGGCTTTTCAATTACTTCTTTTCCGTTGTTATTATCAATGCGTTATCTTTTATTTTCGGAGTCACTTTCTTCAGTGTTTTGTTCATCTTTATTGGAATAATCTAAATCTTCTTCTATTTGAATGTTTTCGATATCTGTTTGATAAGTTTTCTGGTACAATGTTTCAATTATAGCTTATTCGTTTTTACACCAACTGAGGGTGTTTCCCTGTCCACATGCAACTTACCCATGTGAATTTGAAACTGGGTGGTTTCTTATTTCATGTTGACACTCCTTGTTTGGCAATTTCATAGCAATATAGAAGGCAATGGAAAATAATGTTATTGTTGCAAAGTGGAATTCTTCATTTGTTGCAGTTCCAGGCTGTCTGCTTGTTCCTCTTGTGTTTTTTTAGTTATTTGACTTTGAAGCGGTTAGGCTCCATCTTCACTTTGTTTTTATTAGCTTGGTCAATGATCGAGCAAGCTTATTGATGTAAGATAAACAAGAACTGACAGAAAATGTGCTACAATAAAATCAATTATAACAAAGGATTGTTAATGTGTTACATATATCACATTGTTGACACAGTTGACACATCGGCACCAGATCATCATTGTAAAATGATGGTAGATTGGTTGGATCCAGATTAATATCATGATTTTTAGATAGATGCTTTTTTCACTCGAATTAAATACACATTTATATTTAAACAGTTTTTAATTATTAAGTTTTGTTTAATATTTTCGATAGATAGAATCTTATAAAGTTACCTTATGCTTTAGAATATTTTATTTATCAGTTTAATAAGTGGGCATCAATTTATTTGTTACAGAGACATACAATAAATCGGCAAGTGGCGCTTAACACTCTGGCAGCTATGCATCGAAGATTTAGTCTTCCTAGCATTATTAACACAAATGGTAGACCTCTTGCCGAATTTAGAGCAAGCGCAAACAAATCGCTTGATCTTTTAAGACAAAACATACAAGCTGCCGTGACCAAAGATATCGACCAAGTAATTAAGAAATATCTCGAGGTATGCACAATTAAAATTTCACATCAAAAATATTGATTTTTAATATTTTTACTTATGACGCTGTAATTTTACAGAAATTTTTTGTTCCTGCTGTCAACAATATACGCACAAATCTTGGGGAAGAATCTGTTTCTGAAGAACAGGTGTGTTTTATGCCCATTTCCTTTTTTTTATCAAAATAAATCTACTTTAATACATTTATAATTAATATTTTTCAACGTTTAGCTAAGAGCAGTCTGTCGCGCTATGTTAGACGGGGCTCGAAGTCTTTATGCAGCTCCTCCGCGACCATCAGTACCAACAAGACCAGCGCCATCTCCAAGTGAACTTAGTGATTCAGAATCTAGTAATGGGGCAGATTCCCGATTTGGACGTCCGAGCAGTGTACGTTATAATATTATTAAATTTAATTACATTTGAAGAATGAATGTTAATGTTTTTATTTTCATATTTATTACAGAGCCCTTCTTATGGTAAACGAAAAGAATCCGACACAGATTCGGATGTAGGCGTTGGAGCTCGTAGAAAAAGACGCGTTGAGGGTAATGCAAATTATGCTCATAAATGGGATCCGGCTCGTCTAACGCAAGATACTTTATTTATTATGGGATCAATAGCGAATAAGGTCCTCGGTTTAGGACAATCTCGTGGCAGATTATATAGTAAACATGCTGGTTTGCTGAGATACCCTGCCGATTCTGCTGATAAAGAATGGATAGCTAATCAAAATTTGAAAACATCTTCGGGCGGAAGAACATATATAATGGTATGTTAATTGAGTGATTAAATTTTTTTGTAATGTGTAGAGAAATATATCACCACTTACGTTTGATTCTTTTTTAGGTATTGGAAGATATTGAAGAGTTGATTGTGAGTGAAGATTATCGTCATAGTTCATCTTTGCGATTGAGTGAGCTTTCATGTTTTCGAGCACCTCCATTCATGCTTCGAAAAATTCAGGCGTATCTTTGCCGTCGAAGTGAAATGAGCGAAGAATACGCATCAAGTACACCGACTCCTACACCTCCTCCTATGGAAACTCTTCCCAATAATACGGTACAGGCCATTATTAAACAAGAACATATTGAAGATCCAATACCGTTTGATTCTTCCGCACAAGCTAAAGCAACAGACGATCAAGATAACTTAGATGATCAATTAGTCAATGATCCGTATAAAACTATTAAGACTGAGATTGAAGAGCATCAACAGCATAATCAAAATAATCAATGTCTTTCTATGAATCAGATTAAACCAAGAACTAATCAGCATTTAAACACTATTTCTGGAAATTTCACTTCAATAGTATCAACTGGAATTTCTTCCGTAGAAGATAGTTTTTGGAAATCTGTTACTGGGAACCAACTCTTGAATGAAACTTCCAAAGACACTTTTGATGGAAACATCAAAGTTGAATTGAATTCAGCCGCGGAATTGATGGACACCGATATAGAGTTTTTAAGTGGTGATTTTTGTAGTTATGCAGAAAGCGAGGCAGAGGTAAAAAAGAGTTTCGATAAACTGACAGACGGAGACGGAGGAATGTTTATAACTGGTGATAATTCAAACATGCTAACTGGGAGAATACAACAATCTGATATTAACAATGTTCATTCTGTGAGTTTATATTAGTTCACTTCTCATTCAAATGTATGCGTATATATATTAGCATATAACACGTGTCTTTTATTTCAGATCAATATGAATCAATCATTGTCGGATACGCACATTCAGAAACCATCTCTGGTATCATCACTCGTAGGAAATATTGCAGTTGGTTCAATACCATCCGATGTCGTTCATACATACGTATCTTCGACCAATCCTCCGTTGATGGCTATGAGTGGATCGTCTAATTTACAACCGTCACAATCTAATTTTGCTATTTCTCAAGTATCATCATCTCAAACATTACCTTCATTTTCTCAAATAGCACCATTGCAAGCCCACTTGATATCTTCTCAAACGCAGCCATTCACTATCCAAGCGAGTTGTGTAACGTGCCAATCTAATGTTGGACAGACAACTACACGAACAGTTTATAGGTATATTTTTTTATATTATCTAATAAATAAAAATCAATCTTTGTTCGAATGTAATGTGTTGCCATGCCATTTATCAGACTGCGATAAAACTTCCTCCACGTATTGCTAAGGATTGCGCGAGTAACATAGGCATAGTCTAATATATAAAAACAATGTTTGTCCGTATTTAATGCGCTGCCATATTGTTCATCCGATTGAAATAAAACTTTGTCATCTTATTGTTTACACTAATGGGAATAACATAAGCATAGTAAAAATATTGTTTGTGTACGCAGTCTGTTATGCGAGACGTGGCAATGCAACGCATGTATAAAATCATATTTTTGAAAATTAGCATTTATTTATTCTATTTATTTCAGCTTAGCAAATACTACACGAACCTTAACAACAACAATTACTCCAGGATCGACATTTGTTGGAATAGGAAATCGAACATCGGTTGCCGGAAATATTTTAGCCACCGGAGGAAGTTTCATAAATATAACGCCGAAGAATTTTTCTACTGGAAATATTTTGCACAACGCCATAGTGTCCAGAAATATGGTTAACCGTGGACTTAACACAAACAAAATAGATATATCCAAACCGACTCAAAGTAATTTAAACAGCGTAGCAAAATCTCCGTTAATTTTGCCGAGTGTTTCTACATTTTCGAGAACGGCGGCGTCGTCCAAGATCGATTTGACTGATGATGCTTCTATTACGACCACCAAAGCGATGATAGATAACACGTGTAATTCGTCGGCTATGCTAAAACAAGTTTTAACGTTGGGGAGTGCGGGTGTTAATAAGACGTTTTTGTCGCCGCCGATGCAAAAAATGAATGTTAACAAGCCGTCGTCGAGTGCGTCTAGTAATTTGAGTGCTTCTCATGCCACGTTGTCAGCGTTGCTCTCTGGAATTGATCCAGGACATTCCGATAAGAAGAATTCCTATGTTCTTTCAAAGGGTGATAAGTGAATTTAATTATTTTTTACATTAATCGATGTATTTAATGTATTTGTATTGTTCTAGTACAAAATATTATTATATATTTAGAATTATTAGACATTAAATGGTGCAAACAACTGTGAACGTTTCAATCGAGGCATTGGATTATGATTATGGGTTATGAATGGTTATATTCAGGATGTATGACAAATCTTATTGTTCATTAATAATGCTGGTATTTTTTAAAACATTTTGAACGTCGATATAAGATAATACATTTATTATACCGAATCTCTATTAACGATTGTATTTTTAATAAAATGTCATTGTGACCAAACGGTTCGTACCTGGCTTTGTATGTTTGCCCGGTAACTGAATTTTATGCTGTCCATGTAACTCATAGTTATTTTTTGAAATTCTATTATTATTTTTTTAAAGAATGTATTGATTATTCATATTCTGAATCGTTGGGCTTTGAAATTCATCCAAAAGCTGATTTAAATGAAGTATATATTTGTTAAATTGGAGAATCTTTAAATGCAGTTTGTTGTTGTAACTAGATGCATCCAAGTTAAATATGCACCACTGTTCAAAATCTTCGTTAATCGAGTTGTTTCTATTTATACACAGCCACCAGGAGATTTTCATTTACCATTAGTATTAAGTATTTTTCATATATTTTATTTATTCTTTTTGTTGCTTATTAATGTTATTCATGTTAAGCTAAAGAATTTATCGTTTGATATATGTGACGGATCTCACATTCTCTTTATTATTTTCATGCTCGTTTGTTACTGAATATATTTTTTAAGTTTCAGGTTAGTTATCTAGAAAGACTGTTTTGAGAATCATTCTTTAATAGGTGTAATATTTATTTTTGTAAAAATTAACTGTTAATTATTTTTCATGACACATCAAAACTAGTCCGACCTTTTATAACAAGACACAAAAAATTAAATGTACAGTTAGTTCTTGACTTATGACGGTTCCGTTTCGCCACCTCGTATGTACGTTGAATTTCGTTAGTAGTATTTATTTCCAAATACTATAATAATTGTTAACGTTAATGTTAAATTGTTTTCTCACAGACATATTTAGAGTTGTTTATACGGTTTTCTATTTATTTTCGATCTATCCGTGTCCGGGTCCATATTTTCAAATTGTTAGATTCCATCGCTGATTTGGCTGAAACCTGCAGCCAATTCTTTAAACACCATTTTCTTTTTAGGTAGTTCATTGTATTTATCTTTTGAATTTTTCTAAATTGATATTATCAGGGTCGTAACAAGAGGGTAGCAAAGCTGTCGCCTGCCATGGACACAATTGTGCTTGGGGCGCAAAACACATAATACCGACCCAGCCGAGAGTTGCACGTGGTTTTTATTTTATTTGACTATTCTACTTTACATGAATCAACACTGATTGATTCTGTCCGTTTTTATAATATATACTAAGTTATATAATCCCTCTTTTTTTGGTTATCGCTTAAAAATTGAGTCGAATCAGCCGGCATAAGCCTGCAATAAAACAATATTTTCAACCGATTGTAAAATTTAAACAACCCGCCCGATCTGTCCTCTTTGAATAACTTCGTTTTGTAATGAGAGTTCGTAATCGTTCTGTAGACATGTTTGGGTATGGCGAGGCACTCATTCGTAATGTCAGCGGTCTGAAAAGTGGACCTGTTGAACTCACAGACTCCGGTAAGTCACTCTGTCCTTTTATAGGGCTTTTTGTGCCATTTTCGGCGATAAATACGTACCCGGGACGTTCTATGATCTGTACGATCAGGGAAGTCCCCTCAGAGTCTAATTTACAGAGGTCCGTAAATTAGACTCCGTCTGGTCCTTTTCTATTCTTTCAATTTTAAAATTAGCTATACCCGCTTGATCTATCGGTTGTAAAATGTATGCAGTGTTGGGATGTAAATAAACTACGTTTAGGCGTTAATAGGATTCCACTAAGTATGGAAGATGATCCGGAGTATTATCGAGAATCAATATTTTTTACTTCTGGAATAAAACATTTATGAAACCAGTCTTCGAAAATAAATTGTGTCATCCATGCCATTTTGTTCCAACGACAATGTAGCAGCAAAGTAGACTTATTGATTCCCTTGGTGTTTGAATTATAAATCAAAAGTGGCTTCAATTTAAATCCGACTACATTTTCTCCCAATGGAAGGGTTAAACGGTCTATGAATGTTTTAAACCCGGGCATGTGTTTAGCTTCTTTTCAACCAACCGAAGCCTGCATTAAAACAATGATTGCAGGTATCACCGTTCATTTTATTTCAATCTTTAAAAAGACTAAATGCTTTTAATCATATCGTACCGGAAATCGTGAGACGGGTCGTATTCTAAAGAATCTTTTAACCGCCATTAAATGAAGGTATAATTAACCGAAATCGATATCGTCGGATAAGCTATTAATTTGATTCGCGTTGTCTTGGGAGCAGGCGTTTGTTTTGATAATTAAGATACTCGCATCATTATTATCGTTGAACAATTTTGTTATTCCCGCTTGACTGTTCTGGAGTGGCGTTATCACTCCTTTCAGACGCATTTTTTAAAAAAATATCTCCGTCATAAGTCCGAACGGTCGTAAATCGAGGTGGTCATAAGTTGAGAATTGACTGTATTCATTTTTAATCCCAGTATTATGTACTAAATATTTTTTTCCTATCGGGAATTATTTATTAACGACATTTTCATATGTTTTTTATATTGCATTGAATAAATCAACGCACGGTAAAAGACCAGCCGTTCATGGTCTAAACAGATTATTTAATAATACGATTTTATAAAAATGAAATGGATTAGAGGAATTAATGTCAATCACATTCACAATTATACAGGTTTTCATGTTATTAATTTTTGTATTTATCTTATAGTTCTGGATAAATACGTTTTTATTTTTTTATCGAATGTGTTGCTTACTGTTGATTCGTTTTTTATATGCGAATAGTACATGATGGAAAATTGTTTTAGATCGTTTTTTAAATCGAATTCCTAACTTATGCTAAAGTAATTAATTTAGAATGTGATGTTAACGACGGACGTACGTTTTTTGATACGCGTTATTTGTTACTAGTAAAAAAAAGAGGATAGTTTGGTTTTCCAATGCCGTTAAGGATGGCTTATTTTGCTTTTATATACAGTTAAAAATGAATAGTTTTATTGCTTTTATGCGCTTTTTGCTCTGCAATAATTTGCTTTGCTTTAATTGGGTATTTTGGATCAATGTTTCTATTTACATATATATGAATATATTTTATTATTATAAATGATATACTATTACAGTATGAAATGAACTCGACGAATAAATTTTTGTTGTGCAATTTCATAACATATAATTTCTGTTAATGTTGTAGTACGAAAAATATATATTTTTCTACTTTCGCCATGATGTTCAACAAGGTGATTTCATAATCATTTTAAGTTAAAATGAACTATGATCCAATTTGATTATTTGATCTAAAAGACTGATTTATGTTTGCTTATTTAAATTACGCTGTGATACAAATTTGCTTTATTGCTTATATTATTATATTTAAGTTTTTTTTGCTATTCGCTAATCTGTGATGATTTTTAGAGAATTATGTTCAGCTTTAATGACGCTTAAGCTTTTACATTTTGCAATATACGCTTTAATTTTATTCTTACAATGCTTTTGCATGATAAATATATTTATATAGAAATACGTGAGTATTATTCGTTAAAATATATGCTTGTTGCTTAATTTTCATCTATGCTTTATTTAACACGCTTGTTATGTATTGTTGTATTTCGGTGGTGTTTCAAAATTTTTATAAATTTAGTTTGGCTATTTTTATGCAATGCTTTTATACATTTAATGGTATCCCTCAAGTTTTTGGAAAATCGTTTGTCATAATCTCTTCTTTGAAGACTTTATTTAATAACTGCATATTATGTATAGTAGTCAATTGTTAATTGTAATTTAAATTGTTAGTAGAAGATAATTTAATTGGAGTTTAGGAGTCGAAAGAAAATCGCTTGATTGTGATTTTATTCTCTAAACGGGTTGCAAAATTGTTTTAAAATCACTATTCAGAATTCTACAGTTGGACTATACTACTTGTGATAAAATAATTTAGGGTATTAATAATATAATAGCTGATGAGATGTATGCCATTTTATTTTCATGTCATAATTGTACAGAAATATATTTATACAATATTAAAGCAAAACTTATTATCCATTTAGAAGTGTACATTAAATATAAATTATTGTAATAATTGTATTTTATGTTCATTGACTGTACTATCTGGATTTGTCACTAAGTAAAAATATTGTGTATTTTTTATATCTGCATGTTATTTGTATCTAAGTGTACTGTTGATTTTAATTTTAAGTCAATATTTGTGAGTCCATATAGTTTACCATAGATTTAAGCTGTTTCATTATCGATGAATTATGTTAAAGGTTTACTCTGACTGCCAAAATCAGTATTATATTTATTGTTACTGCGTATTTATATGCAATTATTCACATTCGACGCTGAAATTGTTTTAGCTCTACAAAACGTTGACAAAATTTTTGTAATATTCGTCTATACAACAAATGCATTTTTTTATACAAATTTTTGGGATATCGATAACAGTATTTTTTTCTTTTATTTAAGAAATATCCAGGAAATTGCATAATATATTTTAAATGAAGGATTTTAAAAATTGAATGAAGTATTTATTTGTAATATCTGGAGTGTTTGTGAAATGATCTTAAATGATTAATAAAATGGAATGTTTTTTTAGATTTCTTCTCTCATTAGATATAGATACTAAACGTTTAGATTACCATTCCATTCCTTTTAAAATCCCCATGCCCGATACTCAACGCCAGGTGACATAATTACACGAATGTTGATGTTATAATAAATAATAGAAACATTTTTTGTGTGGACACAAGACAGTAGGATCATGCTATTTATGATATTTACAAGACAAATTGTTGAATAATTAATTCAGAAAAGTTCAACGGGGAATAAGCGAATGGAATTTCCTTTGGCGGCGGTGAAATTTGAATATGATATTCGTATTATGGTGTGGGGTTGGCGACAGTTAATGGGGTCGAAATTTACATTTTTTCGTACCATAACAAATGGGTATTTATGTTTTTACATTTGGAACCGAAAATGGTGAGGAATTAAACCTAAAATTAATGTAGTCGACATTACGGAATGATGGTTTATTTAAATTTGATAGTTGCGGTATGTCTTTATACGCTAGGTCTACTAAGTCAAATGTGGATCATGTAATTCGTGTCGTATTTAATGCAAATGTAATTTTTGATATTCTGATAATGTGGCCATTCCTGAATAGTATTTAGGTGTTATATACAGAGATCAAGATCAAGGCCCGATCCACACTATGGTGCCGTCGACGGTTCGATCTCGCTCCGGTCTCGGTCCGATCAGCAGCGCGTATGAAACTTATATTTAACACCAGAGCCGCAGTGAGGATATGAAGCGCCCGTGGCAAGTATCTATTTTGTGCCCCCCCCCCGGATTTTCTTTTTAAAAGTTAAATAATACTATAATAAACGCAATATATTAAATATTATTGTAATGTATATGTTAAAATATACAAAGATGGTATACAATTCACCAATATGCTTGCCCCCCGTTAACAGGATAGTACCGATTTTTTTATCAACAGAAACCGTACACCAGCACTATGAAGGCTACTAAATTGAATCATTCCCGCCGAAATCTAGATGCTTGGAAACAGTGGCGTAACTTACTAATGGGCGAGCTTAGGCGACGACTAGAGGCAGTAACTGTCTATCCAATGTATACATAAATACAGTATATATATATATATATATGTATGCTTTTCAAATTGTTATATTAACCTTTCCCTACCGGTGATGTATTTACTACACCTCGACTCAAATAATGGGAATATCGATATGAAATATAATAGATACGGGGTTCAGAATTTTTGTATTTCTCCGTAATATAATTACGAATCACATCAAAGTATTATAGTATATAAGTATTCATCTGCAGCGACGGGAATAAATAATTTAATGTTACTTCGGGCATTACATGCTTGTTTTCTCGTCACCTGCTTCAAATAATTGATGAACTTTTCCTTCAATCAATTGCGGTTATTTTATTGGTAATTGTTAACATTTGATCTGGTAGATTTGGCCTTAATTTTTAAATCTGATTGGTGATATTTTATTCGTAATAATATCAAGTCAAATTTGTTGATGTAATTTTATCTGTTTTCACATCAGTAGATGAATCAGTGGTTTGGTCCCCCGTATAAAGCGAATTCAAATTCAATGGCTTCTTTGTGGTCTCCATTACCCACGGATAACGAGGATCTCCTGTATAATATTAATGTTCGACTAAATCATCACAGCGAATGTTTGGATGATCGCCAAACTTTGATACGAGATGGCAAGAAGGGGAAATATGGAAAGTTCAATAAATATAAGTTTATACTAAATCTGTCCTCCATATGATCATTGTACTAAATATCGTTGATGTAATTTGGTTGTGGTAATTTGTAAATTATCTTGCGAATTTCTCTGTTTTATTACATGACGTGCTTCACGATAATGCAGTTTTGAGACAGGTTTTCAGCCGTTTTACTCCATCTCTTCCAAATTATCGTCGTAGTCTTCATTATATTAGCGTGTCCATTAATCATCCTTGTCTCTCGTGCGTAAACGTCAGCATTACGTTTTGGACGATGGACTTGAGTATCTTATGTGTATTTCGTTCTCACCGAAAAACACGCTCTTAATTTATTTCAGTGTTTTACGTCATGGATGTGTTATTGGCTCTAATAAAAAAATCTTAACTCTATCGTCCTTTTCTCTCATCTTTGCTGATCGTTTATGCGTGCTTCAATCCTTACGTTTATACAATAATCTTACGTATTACACTCGGGCCTCGTATAACACGGTTATAGGATTCCGCTAAAACGTCGTGTAATACAAATCCGTGTTATACAAGGTTTGAAATTCATACAAGATTAGGGCTTGCGTTCCATAAGAATATCGAAGGTAGTTTATATAAGTATATACTTTATTTTTTAAATAAACATATACCATTAATTCATCATCGCTATCACTTATAATTCTGTTATATTCTTTTTCGAGATCTGTTGTGGGTTTCCATCATCAGAGAACTCTGGAATATTTCTGCTTTTAGCCTTCAAAAATTCGTAATAAGCGTTTGTCTGCTTTTAGCGTATAAATCTTTATATATTTCATTATAAGATTCCAAAATCTATTGTAATTCTCTCTTGGATTTTAAACTTCTTTCCATTAAGGGATCATTTTCTACTAAAAAAAATCTAAATTCATAGCCAATTCTATGCCTTCATTAATTGTTTTTAATGTGAAACATGTAGCTACTTCGTTGCAACTGTTTTCTGAGTCATTAATTATGGTGGATTAATTTAATATTTCAACTGATTCGTCTTCGTTCAAAGTACGATCCTCCAATATTTCTTGGATGTCATGAGCGTCCATATCATCAAAACCTTCTCCACCAATATCACAACAAATGTTTATTGTCCTTTGATATTTATCGGCACCCATCAATATTTAAAGTTCTCAATGAATCCGTAAACATGTAAACAAATTGGTTATCGTTAAGTGATACAATAATTTTATTTTAAAAGTCAAGCGCCACCTATGTAAATTAGCCTCTGCGGGGGATTCCGTGATCTTACAGATCATAGAAGGTCCTGGGTACGCGTTTATTTATTTAAATTCCGCAAAAAAGCTCTAAAAGAGGACGGATTGGCCACAAGGTAAGTTTGTTTAACCGGTCCGCTTTTCGGAGCGCTGATATGACGAATAAATTTTACAATCGGTCGAAAATATTGTTTTCTTTATTTTATTTTGGGCTTATGCCGGCTGGGTGGGTCCAATGTTTAAGCAACTAAGAAAAGAGGGATTAAACAACTCAGAGCTTCGAATCGGTATTTTTTATTTCGGCTTTTGTTCAGCTTTAAGCATTTATATCGGTTCGGTAAGGGGTATTGTTCCGGGAAAAATAACGGGTTTTTCGGTTTTCGATCCAACTTCAAGCGTTTCGTTTTTGATTTTTTAAAAATATTTTCGATTGTATTAAAACCTATTTTATAAAATAATATAGAACATTTTCAGGGCCGTAACGAAAGGGTGGCAAAGCAGGTGCCCGCCACGGACGCAAATGGGGCGCAAAACGCAGTCTTCGGACAACTTCGTTTTGTAATGAGAGTTCGTAATCGTTCTATAGGCATGTTCGGGCATGGTGTCCGATCGCGAGGCATCCATTCATCATGTTAGCGGTCCGAAAAACGGACCGGTTGGATACACAGACTTTGTGGCCACTCCGTTCTCTTTTAAGGCTTTTTGCAGTATTTTTGGGGATAAATGCACACCTGGGGTCCCGAATAGCGGGACCAATAAACAGCTCTGAACCAATCTTCTTTTGTTTCAGATATGATGTGATGAACTCGTGTTTCATCCTAAATTGATGTAAAAACTCGGCCTAATTGCTATGAAACATCGCCAAATATTCGATTGAAACATCATCACGCTGTTTTTGTTCCACTGTGAGCAAATGCGGCACCCATTTTGCGCACGGCTTTCTCATGTCCAAATTTTTAGTCAATATGCGATGTACAGCACTTTTGAAAGGTCTACCATGTCTGCCAGTTAGGTAACCGAACCGATATAAATTTTAGGAATGTAACCGAAACCAAAACCGAAATAAAAAATAGCTGTTTTAGGTTTCTTTGTTTATGACTTTTGTTCAATTTGTTTTCAAACATGTTTTCTAACTATGAAACTATGTTAAAATTTTTACTTTATTCAATGATAATATGCAAATTTTTTATCATATAGTCGTTTGTTTCTCGACGGAAACGCTCTAAAATAATACATAAGATAAATTGAAATCTGGTAGTCCTAGTCTAGGTACATAGCAAATATATAGGAAGAGATAGCCTAAACAAAATACATACTAATGACATAAGATTGTAAGTTGGAATTTATATGTATTGTAGATAAAATATTACCTGAAGTATTGATTTAATAGGAAAATTTACAAGGGGAATAAAGAGTGAAGATTATAGTATTATAAATGAATATAATCTAATAATGTTTATATCCATCAAGTTCGTATTCGTGTAAGACGTGTATTGAACCGATAAAACCGATATTTTTGAATCGGTTCAGTTCTGGCAAAAATAAAATTTTAACGGGTTATCGGTTTGGTTCCGTTTCGAATCTTCGTTATTGAATAGATACAAGCAACTTATATAAATTAGTTTCATAATATCAATTAATGTCGTCTCTGATATACATTTTGCATTTTAATTTTTAAGCGTTCCTACGGAAATACAGACGATACAGTTAGAATTTAATAAAAACACAATTTTATTTGGTCGTTTTAACAACTGTGTGTGTATTTATTTATTTAATTATTATGTTGCGATATTATATTTTGATTTTTTTTTACATATATATGATTTTTAGCATTTGAGCGTTCCTACGGATACAAAAACAATATGCGGCATTATTAATTAATTAAATTTTATGTAGTAATATTTAAAAATATGTGAATAAGAATCATACGAATGCTTGGTGGATTAACTGTGATTATCGATGATATCTGAATTATCATAAATAGAAGACATTTGGTATGAATGCTTTAATATTTCACATAAATAATCCTCATGTTTAATTATTTTAAATTGTAAATCTTTTGGGTAATTTCAGAATTTACGAAGCCTGAAGATAATAAATGAATAAATTGAATGTTTGAAGATCGTCGCGTCGACTGAAGGTTGTCATACATATTTATTTTACATATATTACAATGTTAAATATTTTTCTTTGCAGGGGGATTCATTGCTGGATGTCTGTCAGACTATTTGACCCTGAATAGTGATGAATATATAGATATCTATTTCAAGCTCTATCGTTAGAGATTATTGCTGAAAATAATACTAGGCAGATAATATTTTTTTACACACACGTATTTTTAGATTATATTAATATGATTTCTATCATCAATATAGTCACCAGCAGCTTCATCGATCTTTTTCCGTACATAACATGAATATCACAACGTCGTTTGTTCATTATTTATTCGATCATCTAGCCATGATTCATGATTCATAGTACATTGTATAGCAAAATATGAATTTCATCATCTTGCTTAACTTTTCAAATGTATTTCACAAGAAATTTCGATGATTTGTTTTCAGTTTCATCTATTTGTATATATTTAACCACCGATATTAGCGCATGAAAGATCACATATAATTTAAAACAATGAGTGATCATTAGAATGGAAATACTTGCGCAGGTCATGGTTTGAGCTTTGAATCTTTGTTTGTTCGTATTTAATGCGCTGCCATACCGGTCAACCGATTGTGATAAAACTTTGTCAACTTACTGTTTATACTTGTGGAAAGAACAAAGGCATAATAAAAATATTGTTTGTGAACGCAATTTGTTATGTGAGTTGATTTAATGTCTCAAAAAAACAGTTAATTTTATGTCTCAAAAAAATGGTCTGCGGGATCTCTTTCGACGAAAAAAATTATCACATAAATATGATTAATATCAGTTCAGTAAACACACGTTACGGTATATTTATAAAGAAATTATCACTACGGAACGATTATAATTTTCACATGTGAGTTTTATTGCCTCACAATTACCAGAAGAGTCGAACTTTCAAGGCGCATAATTATGCAAATATATCGCTTAAAGATCAAACTTGAGATCTTCATGCATATTTTGAATGAAAAGTTTATTTCAATGGTTTTAGTGGAGTAATTTAACACACTCGTCGGCAACCGTGAATCGGTGCTATATCTCACGGGGCCCAAATTTCATAGTCGGAGTGTAAACAGAAGGAATAGCGATGCGATATTATAACGCATGGGATAAAAATTAATAAACATACCAGAACCAATAAGTCAGATTAATAGTCAAGTAATGTTTTCGTTTAAAAATATATTTTTTAAATCCTTATTTTCTAAAATAATATCGTTATGTAGCATTTCAAGAAAATTGCAATAGAATGATAAATAAAGAAAGTATGTAGCAATATTTCATTATGACTGCCAACAGTTCAAGATGGAATGGAATAGGAATTTCATTCCACAACATACGTATAGTTGAAAGATTTTCTTGTTTGAAAATATATTCAAGCGTTTGCCTTTGTCCGTGGTTTAAAGTCTTAGAAGTTAAGGCTTAGTTTTGTATTCTTAAACTAGCATCTTATCACAAATAAAAACTAGTGGGAAGGTGAAGAATTTCAGCGAATTAAATGCGATTTTTGTAACAAAACTAAAAATCTTTGCCACAAGTAGGTCAAAAAATATATATTCATAAGAAAAGCGTGCGTGTAATATAAAAAAATGCCAACCAAGAAGTTTTAGCGACGTGATTTGAATAAACATAGATAATGCATCTTAACTCTCGTAGGAATTGACAACTGCTTGATAAGGAAATAAGTAAACTTTTCGGTATGTGATGTTCTGCTTTAATTTTATCATCATTTTTTTATACGTGAAGATTAAAAAATAACACGGAGATCAAATAAATATAAATACTTAGTTTGCCAGAATAGGTGTTACCAATTTGAATCAAGTACACTTAAATCTTTTTTTGTGCGGTAGATGCGTTCCGCGGAAAATCGCATAAAAAAAGCTATGACTTACATAGGAAAAGTGAAAATGTGTTCAATAGACTTTTAAAACCGCATAACTTTGAAACAGCTGTATAAAATATATCCAAAATCGCATAAAAAAAGTTACAAAAAAATAACATTTTTGTTAACATTTAAAGGACGTCTTGCTTCATTGGTAAAATTTTAAGGATGTCTGACATCTGCCATCTCAAATGTCAGACATCCACTAGAGAAATACTAATTATTTTAATTACAAACCGTCATCGCTTTATGATAATTTTGGTTGCGATTTTCGATACGACTAAAAATCGCTCTCTTCTTGGGAAGAAATATTATACCCAGTGTCAATGTCATCCTTATTCTGTGTAGATTTTTTCTTTCAAACAATATAATTTATAATTAGTAAAAATGTCTTAATACGTACTTTTTATGAAATTAAATTTTAAAAAAATGCTTTAAAAAAACCGCATAACTTCGAAATCGCACAAAAAAAGTCGCATAAAAAGAGGTTTGAGTGTATAGTGGGTTTGTAGATTATAAACTTTATTAAAAATATTCGGTTTCAAGTCTAGATTGTTAAAAAATCACCTTACCGATAAATCTGTGGCTAATCACCACATAAAAAATAATTTCTTTATAAATATTTTCTATGTTCGATAGCGAGTATGCAACCTTAAGAAGAGGATTCAATTAAATTGCTGCAAATTTCTCATGCACTGTAGTAAAATGTGTTTGTGTGTGATTTTTGTGTAAAAGCATTTTGTATAATAAAAATTTGTTAGGGGCCGAAAGAGCACTGCGCCGACGAAAAATGGAGTGCAGCGCCCCCATGGTTGCCAGCCTGCGGGCTCGAACCCTTGACGCCTGTGCTCCTCACCTCAGTCCTCTGTCTAAAGTCACCTCCAAGTTTTCACTTGGGGTTTTTATTCGATGGAGCTGGAGCCGACAACTATTGGATCAATTTGACGATTTTTCTGTTTCAAAAAGAACAAGATAGCTTCGGTTTTCTCTTTGTTTAGTTTGAGTTTCCATAGATCGAAATATTTGAATGCAGCTTTTAGCGATATTTGGAGCCGTGTCATTTTATGGGAATGTTGTCGGTAGATCAAATAAGTAAATGTTGAATAAGTGAGGTCCTAAAATACTGCCCTGAGGAAATCTTGCTGAAACAGACTGGGGAGTTGATGTTGCTCTGTTTAAGATTACCGAAAATGATCTTTTGCACAGATAGGATCGGATTATTTTAATAAGGTAAATTAGAAAATTAAGTGATATAATTTTATGGATCAGACCGCGGTGTCAGAAAGTATCGAATGCTTTTTCGAAGTCGAGAAGTACCATACCGATACATATTTTCATGTTAATGTTTCTAGTAATATGTTCGGTCAGTCTGATCAATTGATGGACCGTAGAGTGATTCCTACGATGATCAAATTGTTCATCATTAATAGCATTTATATTAAGTTCATCCAGTATATTTACAATTATTATATTATTGCGTTTTTCAGATTTACGCGAGTCATATTTAAGATATTAATTCAGAAAAAATCGAGTATTCGATCGCGTTTAAGCTATTTTTTATTCCAATATTTCGGACCACCAATCGGGTCCATTTTCAAGGAATAACTGCCGTTGGTGTTATTTGGTTACGCTCCTGGTAACCATCCTTCGCCCATTGCTGCCAGAGAGCGATGTCGGGCCACTTTGCGCCGTCGCTTGTCTAAAGGTAGGTTGCACTGTCGAATTTTTAGATTTAGTTTGTTTTGGAATAATATCCTTGTTTTAATTGCAAAATGAATTTAAGTGTTTATAAATCCATTCAAGTATATATCATATTTTTAAGCATTGAGAAGAAAAATATGTTTGAAAACCCCTTTATGAATATTTTATCATGAAATAAATATGTAAATATACTCAATCGATCGATTGTCATCTTGCATATTATTAGAACGAATATGATTTGAGTGCGCTATTCGAATTAGCTGCAATGCAATAATAAATAATCCAAATTTATTCACCAAAATTATGGAAAACATTTTTAAAGACGTGCTTTCGAGGGATGAATGTTACAAAGTGAGTTGATCCCTTGATTGAAATGTGTATGTTTCTAAAATAGCTGCTATTGTTCAAAAGGAACGTGTAGAGGATTATTCTTTAGCGGTAATTGCGGTCTAAATTATGACCCAGGAGGGTCTTTGCTTTTTCAAAGTCACTCTCTGCTCGTAATTATTATTATACAAAAATAAGACATTTAGATTCATTCCATGCTTAAAAGGTCAGAATAGTTGAGAAAACCGAGCTTTGGATGGTTTACCTGTATTGTTGGCACAAGTCCATGAGTTGAAACATAGTAGTCGGCGAACAATACGAGTATTTGTCAATGTTGTAATATTTTAAAAAGTTTTCCGCTTTTACTGTATTGTAGATATCTGAAAAAGTTATGCACATGACAGCTCGTAATATTTCTTGCTTTTGAATTAATAAATTCAAGCTTATGTGGAACATTTCACGAACAAATTGCGTTTGTAAATGAACGTCATTTATTTTAATGCTATATTCATATGAGTGCACTAACTTTTATATTAAAATATTGAAATTGATAATTTTTATAGTGTTTATTTATTCAATTAGGATTTCTTTTGTGTCTGTCACTGTCGTGTAAATTCTTTTGGCAACCTTATTCCGTGGCTCGCACGGTCTCCAGATCTGACACCACTGGATTTCCTTGTCTGGGGACACGTCCTATTCCGTGACTTGCACGGTCTTTAGACCTGACAACAATGGATTTCTTTGTCCGAGAACGTGCCCTATTCTGTGGCTCTGATGGTCTCCAGACCTGACATCATTGGATTTATTTGTCTAGTTATTTAATATTTAATTATTTAATATTTATTATACGCGAGAACTGGGAATACATCTATCAAATTAATACAAGAGCATTGCAATTAATCTCCCTTGAATGCACCCTCAATATATTTATAAATGTTAATCTGGGCGATCATTAAAATAGTTTGTGATGCCTGGTTTATATCATAAACTTAAATTCCTTGGGAGTTTTGAAGGGTTTCGTTTTAAAGATTTACATACATTAGTTCCTTTTCCAATATTATAAATTTAGATAGAACTATTGCTGAATTATGGACCCTTAGAGAACACCAATCAATGATGATGTTGAATATGATTATTTTTTATTTAATAACCAAAACCCATTTAAATGCTAGTGTTACAGCAGTGATTCTCAACCTTTTTGAAGTCACGGTGCACTTTTGACCATGGGAAAAAGTGGCGGTGCACCAGAATTAAGAAGTCGAAAAAATTTGTATACATAGACATAATTTTTATTACATATTTAAAAAAATAATATTTACATACCATTTTTTTTACATATTTTCTTTTTATGTCAAATTATATAAAAATGTTTAACATTGAAAATATATTTAGTTAGTTAATTTTTCCCTAGAAACAATTTTATATTTATACGCATTTTATTAAAAATATTTGCTCTCTTTAAGTGGTAAATATAGGTTGGGGGGGAGGGGTGTCCGCACTCTATGTAAGAGTCTATTGTGACAATAAAATCAAAAGTTTATCGTGGCTTTAAAAAAAACATAATTTATCGGCTTTAAATCCTACATCTTAAAATAGACAGCAAGGACCTCCAATTTACTAAAAGTCGCAGTACAAAACACTTAAAAAACTAAGAACACTTGCCTGAGTATCGACGCTGCATTACGTTCAGGATAGATCCTGGAGTACGGGACGCATTCTGGAACAACACTGCACTTTATTTATTAAGATATATCCCTCTGACGATTAAGCCAAACCGTATAACCTAAGAACCGAACACGCACTGATTGTCGCCTAGCTTAATTCGACGGCTCAACTGAGCGTACGAATATAAATGTATTAATACTAAATGTAAATTATTATGAAAAACTATTGAAAGAATGCATGAGATTCTCTCTGAGATGAGCTATTTTGATATATTCTCAAAAATATTTTCATCAAATTTGAAATTCATTAAAAAATAATATATTTATGCAACGAAAAGGATGGTGATTTTTTTTGAAAAATAATATTTTTGGGAATATATCGCAGCAGCTTATTTAATCCCATGATTTTTAAAAAATAGTTTTTCTTATAAATATTAATAATTTGTCATAAATGCGTTTCAATTTGTCCGTCCAGTTTAGGCGTCGAGTTTATGCTATGCAACAATATTCGGTGCAGAGCTATATTTTATTTTCACAGGTTAGGATGTGCATGTGCGTATGTTAAGTGATATTTTTTAATACACAGAGTGTTGTGCCGTTCCGGAATGTGATCCGTGTTCCAGACTGTATCCTGATCGTCATGCAGCTAAAATATTGAGGCAAGTAGTCATAGTTTTTAAGTATATTGTAATACGATTATTAGGCTTATTATCGAAATGTTTAATGTTGAACAATTGCATTGAGATTTCAAGAACACAGATCGGAAATAATACTCATAGTGGATTGGAAAATCAAGATGTCTATTTTAAGATGTAGGATTTGGGTCCGATTTTTGTATCATTTTTTTAAAGTCACGACTAACATTCAAATGTATATGTAAAATACGATATTCGGAAGTGATTCATTTAGCATTTCATAGCTAAAAGCTTCATTATAGTCAAATATTTAATTTCAGGTATGAAATCGTGTTTAATATAAAAGCAATCCGCAATTGTTTGATTACGAAATCGACCAGCCTTGATCAATCAATAGTCTTAAGTTTAGATGGACGTTGTGAAAAATTGTACAGTGTGGTTCAAAAGAACTGCTGGTGAACCAAATTCCAAAGGTGTCCAGGACTTCAAAATTCATGCAGTAAGAGCTCTCAGGTAAGGATAATAAGATTTACAAGATAAATTTGAGCTAACATTTAATTTGTCATCTAAAATATACACACATAATATTTGGTCTAATGGATGTTTAAATTCTTTGTTTTAGGTAAGTCTTTCGAATAGCGCAATATCAATCCGAAATACCGAAGTTTTCAAATATACTCATACTTTGAGTTAAATACATAATGCGTAAAAATACGTAAAACCGAAACATAAATATTCTTCAGAATATTGTCGATTATTTTTTCTGATTTTACTGGATACATTTTCTTTTGTATGAGACGTATGATGTCTAGTAATATCGTCACTACTTCTTTCACTTGTACTCCCTGTGTCATTAGTATTTTGGTCTGATTCACGATTTCGTTTGGTAATAAATGTATCCATTGTAAGGGGCCAGTTATGTTCGTGTTGCTTCTGTCGACCAGTCCCAGTTACCTCCGTTCATAGAGCTTCTGACGGCCTGCGACTGCCGCGTCTCCCGTAACGTTGACGAGAAGGATTCCACAGGGTGATGGTGCTGGATTTCAAAGACGATTGTTTCTCCACAGCATGTTTATTTACTCCACTTTGAACAGACTGTGGCTGCGAGGCGTAGAATACCTAAAGTCTACGTTAAACGGTTAACATACGCGCAATTGATTTGGCTAATTCCAAATTACATTAACTCTTTCGTTGACTTTCATAATTTCGCCAACGACTTTTTCGGTTTTTACTGTTTTGCAGAATTTTTCGTTTTTACCAATTTTTTCGCGGTGCACTCGCAATAAGCTCGCGGTGCACCAGTGCACCGCGGTGCACCGGTTGAGAAACACTGTGTTACAGGGATGAAAGGGCGATAAAATTTTTGATCTTTAAATAATGAAAATTTTATTGAATTTGAAGATTACAAATATTATTATGACTGCGAAAATAAATATTACTCTTAGTTATTTAAATTTTGAAAAAATAGAAATTTAATATTATTATTAATTTTAGGTTTACATAATTTTTTGCAAAATTAGCTAGTATATACAAAAAATCAACTTTGATTGAGTAGGTTTAAATATATATTATATGCATGGAAAAAGGACAGCTGCCTTGGGTTCTACAATTTTGATGATAATTGATGTTCTAAAAGAGTACCCCACTTAAAAATTCTATTCTTTCTTGCTTGGAAGAGAAGACTGTAACGAGAGTATTTGGCAGGGTGGTAACTAGGGGGTGGCAAAGCAGGCGCCCGCCACGGGCGCAACTGAGCTTGGACAAACGCAGAATACCGACCCAGTCGAAAGTTGCACATGGTTTTTATTTTACATGACCATTCTACTTTACATGAATCAACACTGATTGACTCTGTCCGTTTTTATAAGATATAATGAGTTGTCTAATCTCTTTTTTCTTCGGTATTGCTCAAACATTGGATCCACCCAGCCGGCATAAGCCCGCAATACAGCGGTCCGAAAAGTGGACTGGTTGGACACACAGACCTTGTGGTTACTCCGTTCTTTTGCCAACAACTGCCATTTATATGTTAGGTTGGTTTCCTTTGGGAGTATCTACGTATTGTATTTGTAATAGTATCATTTAACTTTAAAAAATATATTTCTGGATGGGCACAAGTTAAATACTTGCCACGGGCGCTTCATACCCTCGTTACGGCTCTGGTATTTGGCCAACAAGAATCAAGTATTGACGAAGATGACGAAGAAAATCTAAATTTATAATGCTTTTGAGCCTTTGATTACTTCAATAAACAATAGTTGTCAACTTACGATGGTTCGTGTTTACGTGCTTATGTTTGTCTCTCATATACGCATATACTATACGAACGAAACAAACTGTTGCGGGGATTTCCCTGAAATTTATATATGTATGTATATATTGTAGAGAATCCCTGCAACTGTTTGTTATGTATCGGAAATATTATTTGTTTTTCACCAAGAGACATGTCTAGCAAAAATATTGACTGAAAAACAGTTTTTTTTATCCACCAATCTTTTTGTTGTTATTCTTGTTTTTTTATGAATATATTTGACTTATGACCAATGTCTAGTCTAAGTCTGTCGAGGAATACTTGTATATAATACGCGAATCGTGTTAAATAATGCTTAAGCAAAATGAAAATGACGTTTTTAATAATACAGTTTCCCTCCCTGTATGTTTTGTGTCTTAATTCACATTTAGTTGTGGTTGAGGTTAAACGTTTATAAATGTTGAAAATAAAAAAAAAACGATTGGTCCATTGAGTCTATCTTATTCAGTAGTGTTCCATAATTTACAGATTCAGAGTCCACTATGATTTATAGTCTAATAAGATTTAATGGTCTGGAAACAGGACTATAATCTCTTTTGCTTGTTTGCACTACCCAAGAAACATCACCTTTATTTCCATCAAAAAACGCTAATATTTCCAATTTAATATCAAGTTCATGCATACAATCACTGTTGTCAATCATTATTAAACTCATTTAAAACCATTCATCACATATAGAAATTTGTGCTATTGCTTCTGCTGTCTCCAACATCAGGCTCTACCATGTTACTGGAACTTGCTAAAGATCTTTTAAAATTTTTTTTTAATGATTTTTTCAAAGTTAATACATCTAAAGAATTCCAACTATCTGTTGCGATGTAGCAAGAATCTTTTAAATGTATTTTCTTGTGGAAGCTGATAATTGTTTCTTCATTATTTTCGTATGATTTCTATGTAAATGTTTGAATGTTTCTATTACACCCTAATCCTTTCCATGGGGTACTTCCCATCCTCTTAGAAGTTGGCGAAAGTCATTCCATTGCCCAAACCCGGTAAAGACGCCAGCAACCCGATAAATTATCACCCGATTAGTTTACTTTCTGCACAAAGCAAAATATATGTAAAACTTATTCTAAATGGACTGGATGAACTTAGTATAAATGTTATTAATAATGAGCAATTCGGTTATCGTAGGAATCACTCTACGACTCATCAGTTGACCAGATTGACTGAACACATTACTAGAAACTTTAACACGAAGAGAAGTACCGGTATGGTACTACTCGACATCGAAAAGGCATTCAACACCGTCTGGCACCGCGGTCTGATCCATAAAATGATATCCCTTAATTTTCATATTTATTTTATTAAAATGATCCAATCTTATCTGTGCCTCACTTCTTCAACATTTATTTATATGATTTACCGACACCATCCCCATCAAAAGTACCACTCTACGCCGATGACACGGTATATTATAGCAGCTCTCGGAGTAAAAAGCGAATAGTCAGAAATCTCTAACGATCGCTAAAAGCTGCATTCAAATATTTCGATCGTCGGAAACTTAAACTAAACATCTTCAAATTGATCCAATAGTTGTCGGGAGTGACTTTGGATATAGGACTGAGGTGGGGAGCACTGGTGTCGGTGGCTCGAGCCCGCGGATTAGCAGCCACGGGGGCGCTGCACTCAATTTTTCGTCGGCGCAGTGCTCTTTCGGCCTCTAACAAATTTTTATTATACAAAACGATGATTCGATCTACACCCACATACGCCGCTCCCGTCTGGAGCAACATATTCAACACCAACTACTATACACTTCAAATCGTACAAAACAAAGCCATAAAAATTGCTTTCAACACTTTTCCTTACACAAATCTTAAATGTTTTCATAATTTATCTAACAGAAATCGTACATCTTTGATCAAATTTATTAAAGCAATTTCTTAAATTATTGAAAATCTCGATCCCGGGAGCCCGGGACTGATCCCGGGATGGTCTAATGAAGAGGCGTCCAACCGGTCGATCCCGATCGACCGGTCGATCTTTAAGCAAAATTTGGTCGATCCCGACGATTTCCGTGAATTTTGAAAAAAAAATGTATATAAATATATTTACAACCAACGATGAATCCCGGAGATTGAACTCTTTAGCTCGACATGAAAGGTAAAAGAAATAACTCAAATAAATTTCCTATAAGAATCATATTCGAAATCGATCCCGAGACAATTTTAAATTGAAAAGTAGCTCTCAAAACAAAAAAGGTTGGACGACGGTTGGTCTAATGCAATCCCGAAAAACCGGGATCGAAATTTTGGCTCCGGATTGGATTTCCTAGTCATGAGTGCGCGATGTATGAAGGCTTTAAATTTCTTATTTCCCCCCTATATATATATATACAAAACACAGGTGAAGTATTTTTACACTCTTTAACTTATGTATTTTTTTGATTTTTTCATAACTTTCCGCTCTGAGTTTCCATCTTCTGATATTAAACAATTAGTAAACTTCGTAATATGCAATCCATCACGTACGTGAAGCATGAGTGGATACAATTCTCCACGAGAAAATTAGCAAATTATATATATTATTTTATTTTATTCGGAACAATGAATTGTTTAGAAACTGTGTCTTGGATTGAAAACTGACAAATGACGAGTTTCACAGACTTGCAGTACAGTTTTCGGTTATGTAAAGACGCATGGCTTGGAAATACCGGTGATGGTTTTGATTGTTCGTATGGTATTTCGTATTGATGATGGAAGTTTGAAAGTTTTCCTCGGGCAGTCAGCGCTGGAGGAAAGGATGAAAGGATGGAAAGGATGGAAAGCGGAAGTGCAGAGTCGGTGCTTGCGGGAAAGTGCGTGTTGCGCGCGGGCGAGAGCGAGTGGGGGTGGGGGTGGGGGTGGGGGGCCTTGCGCGCGCCGCGAGCGCCGCCGCCCGCCAGTGCCAGTCGGCAGCGCGCCGGGCTCACGCGGGAGCTGTTCTAGCAGCCGTAGTCTTCGTCGTCTCCAGCCGCGATATGGAGCCGCATCAGGACGCGCCCGCCGCAGAGCAGACCGAGGTGCCCAACGACCCGGGGTATGTACGCCCGACCGACCGTCGACTGTCCCGGCAGCCCGACCGAGGGGGCCCCGAGCCCCCGCCGCCTCCACCCCCCGCTAACCGCAGCTTCTCTTCTTGCAGGAAGATGTTCATCGGAGGACTCAGCTGGCAGACGAGTCCAGGTACGAATCGTCCTCCGACCTACCCTCGCTCGCTAGGTTATATTCCCTTTTCAAACACTTTTACCCGGTACACATGCGCAGTGCATCACTTTCAAAACTTTTCTCCCTTGCACTTCCGACTCACTTTTGCGCGCGAACTCCCAACCCCCCCGCCCGTCGCGGGCCCCGAATTCAAAACACGAGAAAAACACACAAGATCGAACACCACGCGAGTGCCTCGTCCTTCGCCCTCCGAGGAAAAGTGTCCGGATATGTGAAGTGCGCGCGTTCAACGGTGAAAGTTCGACCGGCTGAAAAGTGTTCGGTGCGTCTAGTGGACATAACCTAGGACAAATTGTGCCGCATTATGTAGAAAAGCCGAATGTTGTTGTGGCTGCGCGCGCAGCGCTGCACCCCACCTGCGCCCCCACCCGCCACTTTCCACAACCGCCGACGAAACGTGCACCCCCCGCATGCTGATAACGATAACACACCACCCACTCGATGCACATCCCCCCCGCCTCCCCATGCGAGCCACGTCCGCCGAGATTAAAACAAATCAAATATTGATAATGAGAAGAGTGCACGTGCGCTCGGAAAACATGAGCAGTCACGTGACACGATGCACCCCCACATCAACATCGCCCTACCGAATATAAACAATTCAAATTTAAAAATAAACAATCTCAAATAAATGCACACGATGCTCACGTGTTCCGACATTGATAATTGGATGCGCGCGTACATCTCCAACAAGAAGAGATCATCGACTGTCATCAAGTGATCGATGTGATTTCCCAATACTATTTAAAAACGCCTGTGATACAATGTTAACAAATTTTCGATTGTGGCGCTGCGGATCTGACACCCCCCTGACAGCGCCCGCCGTGGCGCGCGCACAGCTGATGAACGTTGCCATGGCGACGGCGTTCATATTGCGAAGCAATACTGCACTGCAAATGAAAATTAATTCCGCAAACGCATTAATTTCACCACGAAAAAAGCGTAATAAACATGTGTGCCATCTGTGATCGATTTCGGAACTACGAAATCGCACGCAATAACAATATAATGTATACATCCAATGCACATTTGATCGATTTAATATTAATTCAATTTTGTAAATTATGTCGATCGACGCGTATTTGTTACCGTATTATGGTTTGCTCCTAATCAATCATGAAACATTTATAGCGTCATTCGGACGATTAATAAATCATATCTCACACTCGAACGATGATAATCATAATTATGATGATATCTGTGTATTGTCGTTTGATGGTTTTGAACCGGTTTTCTTGATGTATTGCGTGAATTTTCAACGGTAAGCTTAGGCTGTTGAATTGTGGCGTAGGTCATGTTTGGATGGTGTTCCTCCAGCTGCTGATCTGAGCTCAAATGTGATCATTGCAATAAATTGGCGTTGTTCGCGAGCTTGCGAACGATGGACGCTAAGAATGTTCGTGTTAATTTAAAACAATGTAATCTGCCCCCGTGGGATAGTTTCGCCGGAAGAATACATCGCTCGATGCTTCGATTATCGGTCAAAAGTGCATCGAAGCAATGATAAGAGGTTACGTTGTTGATATTTTTACTACGTGATTTCCACACGTTGCCATGTGATAACTGATGAATAAAAAAATATCGATGATACGAATCGCACATTGATTTCGTAATTGCGATTGCGAGGACGCAATTAAAGTGTTAAACGAGCGTTTAAAACGCCGTCGACATAATAGGCCCGTCGTTTGACGGATGTGATCGTTTAATATCATTGTTTAGAATAATGTTTTAAAGACCGACGACGCATTTGTGCGTCTTTCACCTGTTACTCGCCATAAACAACGCATGTCTTCGATCTGATTAATTTTGATTATGGCATTTGGTGCAAATTAATATTTACAATCAATGATGCATTTGAAATCAGAATGATGGAAAACCAATTCATCTGTGAGCATTAACACAGTTTAATTGAAAAGAATGTATTTTCCAAGGTGTTTCGTATTAAAGTACAGATTATTTTACGACGTTTAGATAAAGTTTTATGGTGCATATTAAATTTTATTGTGTGTAATAACTTTTATGGAGTATATTGAAAACCCAATCAAAATATATGGGGGAACGTTTTATTTATTTAATTCCAGTTTCATCGTCGCACACTGAAGGATTTTCCGAATTATTTATAGCGAGCATTGTATAAGTGCCAGTTTATACATTTCAGCAAATTTATTGTTTATAAATCATCTGATGTAGAATTCGGTAAACACAAACATTTTTTTCTGTTTACACGACCAAAAATACTGAGGATAATATTTGGGCGTTCTGAGATATCTTGTGGTGATGTGTGGGTTTGGTTATTCAATCTTTAGCGTGCTAATGTTAATAGATGCTCACGGTTTGTTGGGGCTTTCGAGTGCATTCGTTGCATTTTTGCGCACTACGTTTTCTACATTTTAACAGGACAAATAAGCTTGTATTTGCTTTGCCTCGAAGGATCTGGTTTGTGTTTGTACAAAAATTTCGAACGTTGTATCCTACGTCCATGCCAGAAAATACTATTCCGTGGACTATACGATTTAAATTAAACAACAGATTCAGTAAGTTATCAAAGTTCTCTAAATTTTTGATAAAAGGTGTACTACTGAGGTCACTGTCTTCGGTCTACAAAGGCCAATGCGACCTTATCTAACGACACTGAATATATTTATAGAAGCATCAGAGATATTCTAGCATTAGTAAGTGGCACAATAAAGAAAATGCTTAATTTTTTCACAGAATACTAACAAATTTGGACCATATGTTTTCGCATTGTATCACAATTTTTTCATATTTCACTCGAATAAGGATGTATTAATAATAAATCAATACAATTATATCTTGTAAATCTTAAAGTATGTAAGTAGATTTGTAATGAAATTGTTTGCATACGCATGGTGGTATATTTGTATAATGATATTTACATAATAATACAAAAATTCGTACGGAGGAGCAATCTTTGCAGAACAAAGTCCGAATCATGACCTAAACATATCTTTGCTATATTATGGTCACTTGTTGCTTCAAATTATTAACGGATTTATCTTTCAATACAAGCTTGTATATAAACAAACTATTGTATCAGTATTCATTGCATATTTTATTGTGCTTGTCCATAATATTTTGTACTTTGGTATTACACACTTTGCTTGATTATAAGATGTTATGCGTGGTTATCGGCAGTTTGACAGCCTTAATGTTTTTCGGAATTAGTAGCGATATGTTTGTAAATTCAGTTCAGTTCGATCGATCGGAAATATTCATATTTCCTACCTTTCAAATTTATTGACACAATATCTGGATTTAAACTCAAAATATTAAAAAATATATATACATATACACTCAAACCTTTTTTTGTGCGGTAGAAGCGTTCCTCGAAAAATCGCACAAAAAAAGCTATGACTTACATAGAAAAAGTGAAGATGCGTTCCATGGATTTTTAAAAACCGCATAACTTTGAAACAGCTATATAAAATATATCCAAAATCGCATAAAAAAAAGTTTTGGTAGCATTTAATGGACGCTTTGCATCATTGTTAAAATTTTAAGGATGTCTGACATCTGGCATCTCAAATGCCAGAAATCCACTAGAGAAATATTAATTATTATTTTTTGGTAGATAAATTGTTTTTAAAATATCAAATTTTGCATTAAGCTTGCGTATCATTATTTGAAAATAGTTTGAATATAATATATTAAACATATATATACACTTAAACTTTTTTTTGTGCGGTAAATGCGTCCCACGGAAAATCGCACAAAAAAAAATCGCATAAAAAAAGCTGTGCAATTTTTTCAAAAATCTAAACTAGAATAAAGAGCGTGGTCGTAATTCAGCGATAGCAGATTTTTTTCGAAATTTCATTTATTGTTGATAATTTATTTCCTATATTATACAAAATATTTCGATACGTACTAAATTTAAAAAAATATATGCCTTAAAAAAAGCGCATAACTTCGAAATCGCACAAAAAAGTCGCACAAAAAGAGGTTTGAGTGTTTATAAGTTATATATTATTAACCTTTTCCTTATATCACTATAGATAGTATATCTAGATTCATTGTAGTAATGTTGTAAAACATTCGACTCAGTGTAGCAAATACACCATAGTAAAGGAAAAGTTAAAAGTGTTTTTTTTTTAAATTAACATTTAAATTATTTTATTATAACTAATTAGTCATTTAGATCAAATTGATTGCAGGAAAATATGTAGTAAATCAATCAAATATTTAAATAAGCCTATTGCTTTAGAAAATATTCAGTATCGTGATTTACTAAACGGACCGTAAAGCGTTAATATCATTCGTCCATTTCAAAATATGCAATTGGAGCGTTAAATATTTTACTGATTGATATATTTGTTTGGCATGCCAGAAGTTATAACGATATGGAGGTCGACATTGAAAATAATGAAATCCAACCGTGAAAGAAATGCACGGTCGATTAATATTATTATGATGTTGATAAGAGAGTGCAGCATAATTGCTGTAAGCTAAGGTCAATAGGCGAGTACAAAAGATATTTGAGAGAGCTTTTGAGAGAAAAATTAAAATTTTACCTCTATTCGATATTTCGAATCTCTTGTCGGGTTCATGGTCACGGGTCCCAAGATTCGAAATATTGGATAAAAGTAAAATTTTAATATTGCTTCTCAAACAATCACTAAATACCATCGGATACCCATTATTAACTTAATTCATAATCAGAACCGTAACAAGGTGTTGGTAAAGCAGGCGCCCGCCATGGATGCAACTGGGTTTGGGGCGCAAAATGCAGAATATCGACCCAGTCGAGAATAGCACACTGATTGATTCTATCCATTTTTATAATGTATAGAAAGTTGTCTTATCCCTCTTTTTTTCGTTATCGCTTAAACATTGGGCCGATTGTAAAATTTAAATAACCCACCCGATCAGTCTTCTTCGGAAAACTTCGTTTTGCAATGTGAATTCGTTATCGTTCTGTAGACATGTTCAGATACAGCGTCCATTCGTTATATCAGCGGTCCGAAAAGCGGACCGGTTGCATACACGGACTTTGTGGCCATGCCGTTCTCTTTTAGGACATTTTACGCACGATTTCTTTGAGAATGGATGGATATTAAATTCTGGTTTTGTACTGTGCATTCTTGTTAAGCGGATTGATACGGTCCCGAATAGCAGGATCAATAAACAGCTCGGGTTAGCGGAGAGTCTTTACGTTCCTTTGCCTTAGATGTGAAGTGATGGAGCCATGTTTCATCCTGAATTGATGCAAAAACTCGGCTTTATTGCTGTAATACATGGCCAAATACTCGATTCAAACATCATGCTTTTTTGTTTTATTGTGAGCAAACGCAGCACCCATCTTGCGCACAGCTTTTTCATGTCCAAATTTTCGGTCAATATGCGATATGCAGAATTTTTTAAAAGGTCTACCATATCTGTTAGCTCGCGCATTTACATTTGACGGTCAATCAATACTATTATGTGGATTTTCTTCACTATTTATAGAGTGGTTATCTCATTTGGTCAACCACTGCGTTGTTCGTCTTGGCAGCTAGTACGACTTTGTTTAAACTCTATCACCTAACATCTTACTGTTATAAACGAAGGAGCAGACTCTCCTAGAGTAAAATCTAGCTTGATATTAATTGGATTGAGACCTTTTTTTTATATACGGAGCAAAAGTTCTTGTTATAAAAACACAATAACATGATGGTTTGGCTATTTTTGTAGTATGAAAATAATATTAGACATATGGATATACTATATGAGTATCGTAGCATAAGATAGTATTTGTATTTCGGGGAAGAAAATCCATTTAATTAAGGATTTATTTAAACGTTTAACGTGCGAGATCGAGTGCCAGGAACAGAATTTAAGCGACAACCCAGTGAAATGTTCACAGATCGCTTGGATTTAGTCAATTAGTTGTAGATATATTGCCGATGTATTGGAATCAATTGTTATAGATCGTCGACATATGCCGGCTAGGAATGTAGCACTTATTCTGCTCGTCAATTGAAAGAAACGGTGCAAATACGATGATAAATTGGAGAGATTTTCTACGCATTTCGGAAGCTATTCCTAGGATGTGCATATAAATATCATAAATCACGATCTCCCAGCACTCGGGTACAAATAAAGTTTGTCTCCCAAAAGAGTCTAGATGCGTTCTAAATTTGGTGTCTCCCCGTTGACTGTGTTAATATTTGTTTCTTAAAATAATTAAATACGGGGGACATTCAAATATCCAGAGAATCTGTCTCCAACATCCACGTAGAGCCCTGTTTGTTGTTTTGTCTCTTGTGTATGCTTTGCGACACGATCTATCAAACGGACCCGGCACGAGTTTAGTGGGATGCGGCCCCGCTTTACATACTAATGACTTGGGGATGAAACCCGAAAAAAATGACAAATATAGCGCACGGGCTTATTTCGAGAGTCCCTTGCTGGAAATCTTGGTGGAGAAAAAATAAATGGTCGAAGAAAGACATAATTAGCAACTGGGACCGGCGTGCTTGGAATATCCGCTTATTGTCAGACACGATCTAGACACATTCCCAGGCGAAGAATTACTTGTAACTTGTAATCCAGACTTAGCGGACGAGTGTGGCTTCCTTTTAACTCCTGAATTATTTGACAATTTGACGTTTATGGAATTAAATAGATAGGCGTCTGCTCTAAGGCGATTTAAGGGGAACATTAAAACTTTCGCATTTGCGTACTTTTAATGCGACTTTTATACATTCCGAATGTCGTAAAGCCGGCAAAAACACCTTTTTGAACTATTCTGTTCAAAATATTTAGCATAGCATCAGGCTTATGGCGTGCGATTCCAGCCTTAATTTCAAATGTATTTAAACTATTTTTTATACTGTGTTAACTTAACAACGCCCGAAATAAAAGCTTTCTTTAGTTATCAAAGACGCTTTAATTGTATGCGTGGATAATCAAATTTTTATCCTATGTTATGCACGCGGACAGATTAGTTGGTATGGATGATGAGGGATGTAGCTTTTAATATTCTCGATTTAAATCTATAATACATGGCCAGCGACAACATTTATTAAGATGTAAAATGTGATCTAAATTTTTTTTATGGAACGTTTCTGTCTTGTTGATTCAAAAAAAAATGTTTTTCTTCGTGTATCGGAAAGAACCAATATTTAAGAATACGTTTAGTAAAATTCAAGACAATATAAATGTAATTCATAAAGTTATAGGTTGACGAGTAGAAGCTGCACTTCGCGAAGCTTTAAAGAGAAGAAACTTTAAACTACTTTTTCCAAGCTCATGGAAGTGCTCCCATACGCCCTAGTTGAAAATTCTTTATGAAATTTGGCAGATACTTGTATAATAAACAATTTCATCGTATAGACTACAATTATCCAAAAATATTTAAAAGCGTTTATTTAATAAGCAAAAAACTACAAAAAATGTTGATAAAAACGCAATTTTCTTTTTAATTGCTCATTATTTTTTTATTTTCCAATATTTATTTTTAATTATAATCTAAGCTATACATAATATTATACAAAATAAAAGTATGTTTAATTTTTTTGCTAAAAATTACGCGTTCAGGACTTAGGACTTCCATGGTGAAGAATGTCATCGTTCGCGCATCGACATTTTTTACTGACGATTTACTGAATACTTTAGAGTTTCTTCTTGTATTATGCCCTTTTATACAAACTATGACACAAGTAATAAAACGTACAATGGAATTAATATCATACTTCTCTGGAACAAATCAAATGGATGGTGTCACGCAAAAAAAGGACGATTTGTATTATATATATATTGAAAATGGCATGCCAATCGAAAGCATGGATTTCTTTGAATTTATTAGTAACTTTTGCGGTTTTTCGCGTCTTTCAGCGCGACTCATCGGCTGCAGAATGTATGCGGTAAAAGTGGATGATATAATAAAGTTGCACAAGAGCGAGTCCTCAAGATAAATGTGGAAGATTTAAGCCCGAGATGAAATGTCTTAATCGAAAAAATAAAACGATAACAAGGAAGAGATAAGCGTCAACTGGGACGCTTGAAATAGATATTTTTGATTGCTTCCAAAGGATTTGTAATATATCATTTTCAAATTTTGCTTTGAACGCCAATTTTGAAACCGTTCACACACACACACAAGTCGAGTTGGAATACAGAAGAAAGTTTTGGCATTTTTTCAGACGAAACTGTCATTGACACCCATTGGCAATCGGCCTATTGGAAAATGACGTCGTCCATGAGGCGACCGAATGCGATATTATTTCGACTTTGACGGAAATAGTACGAGAAAAATATATGACCAGCAAATGCCCAATAATTACAGAATCGACGGTGAATTATTGCTTGAATTGTTTGACTGAAGAAACACCCAAACACCCCAAAGCCGCACCCTTCTGCAAACAGCAGACTAAATATGAGGGCAGTAAAGCAAATATTCCACCGTAAAAATATTGAAATTTCTTATGATTTCATCCGTTTGTTTGCAGCGAATCCACAGAATGTATAATAGAGCTCTTTAATTTAAAGTTTTCCTCAGTTTTTGCGTCATTCTTTCGCAATAATTTGAGTTGCAAGATGCAGCACAAGACCGCGAATCTTACTAATATTCACATTTTTCAATAGCGAAGTTTAAATTAATAAACTTTCTCATAACTGAAGCATGCATTACAGCGCTTTTACAACTGGATATATTTATACCCGAGCATATTTATACTTTCATTGAAGTCTTGGAAGGTGTCGCCTTCTCATTTGGTGTAGCAATACCAGCACTTGTTGCTTCACCTTGAACCCCAATTTTGTGGAGATTATGTCTGGTCCAAGGGAAACAAAACCACCCCTTCCTTATACTTAAATATTTTATAAACGACGTCATTGCTACTATTCATGCGGGATTTTGAACTTAAATAGTTTCTTAAATAACGAGAGAGCTTTCGGCTGAACTCTCATAATAAATTCAACATCTTCAATTAAGTTAATCTTAATTGTATTTCGCATGAAAAATAAATTAATACTTGTATTATTTAAACCAGCATTAGAATAGACTGTATTACAACATGCCATTGCAAAATTAAATAAATATATGCCGGACCAAGTGTTACAAATTTAAACCGGCAGTTTTCAATAATTTAATTCAAAATTATGTGATAAAAACATATTTAGCTTGGTTAATTATGTTAAATTAAGTACGAATATATTTATCTGAAATGTCCTTCGATTTTCGTTCAAGCTGCCCATATTTTGATGTTTATTTTTTAGGGATAACTTGGCTTTTGATATATTGTAAATGGAGATCTTCATGGAATGAAAATCTCTGTTGAATTAAAATTATGTTAGAAGCATCCCATTTGCGTTTAAATGGTTAATAAATAGTTATACCGCATCTTTTAAGCACCGTTTGATGATACATTTATGCTTTCGTTTTTATGTCCTACTCAAAAATTGCAAACGGAGATCTTCAAACAGCGGTCTTCGTAGCTTAGATCAAGATCTGTTTGTTCGTATGTAATGTGCTGCCATTCCGTTCATCAGATTGTAATAAAACTTCTTCAACTTATTGCTAAGGATTGCTCGAGTAACATAAGCATAGTCTTCTAATATATAAAAATAATGTTTGTTCGTATTTAATGCGCTTCCATATTGTTCATCCGATTACGATAAAACTTTGTCAACCTACTGTTTACACATGCGGGAATAACATAGGCATAGTGAAAATATTGTATGGATGCACCATGTTGGCGCATATTTATCTTGTGAAATGAAGTGAGAGCGAGTGTGCATATGCTTTTCGATCCCAGCTCGTCAGCTCGCGCTACACGTGACCTGAAGCAATAAACCACGTACAATTAATTATTAAGTGCTTATGGCATTGCAACGCATGCCGGTTATTTGCTGATTTAACAAGATCCAGGTATGAATTAAAATGATGACGCTTGTGTGTTACCGCCTCACGGTGTAGTCCACCGAAGACCGAACACTTGGCAAATACGTAACAAATCGACGGTTGTAGTGTTTTATTTGGCTTAGCAATCAGATCAATATGCGCCAACATAGTGCATTCGCTAAACGTCTCACATATCAAATTGCGTACACAAACAATATTTTATTATGCCTTTATTCTTTCCACGAGTATAAACAGTATATTGACAAAGTTTCATCGCAATCGGATGAACGGTATGAAAGCGCATTAAATACGAACAAAGATTATTTTTTACATATTAGATGTATATTTGAATTTGAAAACTGTACATAGACTATATTATATCCTGTATTTATATTTCCCTATAGAAACGATAATGTTTGATAAAGGATATGGCTTTATAAGAAAAATAATATTGAATCGATGTATTCCTTGTAAAGATATTACGTTATTAACACTAAAAATACCACACCAATAAAATTACTGGTACTTTTTAAAGTCGATGTGTAAATAAATCTTACAGTTTTTTTTAAACACGTTATATACATTATATTAATATCGTAGTTTAAATTTAGTTTTTCAGTGTTAAAATTTAGATAAAATCGATAGATTATGATGTTCGAGTATATTCACATGACAAATTTATTATATTTGTACAATTTGGCGCCCAGCAAAGGGAGCGACCCAATTTTTGTGATCCCAGGCGTCTCTGGGATGACTAGCACTGTTAAAAAAAATTAAAGGCTACACATATGAAGATATCTTATCGCTCAAATATAAACCAACGTCCATAAATGTCGCCAGTGTGATGTCTTCTTAGGGCTCCACCTGCACTGCAGATAACACTTCTGTTGTAACAAGATGATGACTTTATGATTTACATTTCTATGATAATGTGGTCTGATACGATTTCTGATATCGCTACAGACGGAGTTGTCTACCCAGGAAAAAATATTAGAAAAAAATCTCGTATAAGGTACAATGGTTGTGTTAGCTTAGAGATTAGAACATTTTCTATTACGTTATACCGCGTGATGAAACACATTTTTTTCACGAAACACTTTATTGCCCAATTACGTTAGATAATGTGACTATTTAATATATATTTTATATTGAAGGTATAAATAGATTGTGTTTCATAGATTCCTACTGGAATTATAAGGGTATATCCATTCAAAATCCACTTAAGTTCCCTTAATTTTTTGTTGTTTTCCATCTAAATTTGATTAAATTCGCAAGGACGAAAGATAATATGACTTAAAAATGTAGCGTTTTAAATATTATCCGGTAGAAATAATAAATATGCGTCACTTGAGGGTCATAAAAAGTAATTGTAAAGCTCAGAGTCTCATTCTTTTAATAGTTGAGTAGCATACAAAACTAATAAAAAATAGTAATTAACCGCTTCGGTGCCATTGACGACACTCATGAGAGCTGCTGATTATGGTTGGCGAATAGCTCCACTCTCCCTTATTCGATTTTTTAAACCATTAATATGTGATTTTTATGAATTAATACTTTTTTAAATTTATACTACTCTTATCTTAAAATTCTTATCTAGCCCATATCAAAAATTGGACAATATTTACTCATAATTTTATCAGTGCTACTCAAATATTCCTTCAATCTAGGTGTGAAATTAAAATGATATTGTGCAATTTTAATACAAATTCATTTTTAGTATAAAATTAACGTTGCTATATTTTATCTTTTTAATCTTTTAAGATGCAATTCTACTAAGAATTTGTAAGTTTAATCATCATTTGACAACATAAATCTTCACAAATAAAGCAGCATAAAATATATTCAGATCATAAAAATTATCGTATGGAAACTAGAATAATAAACGCCTTGTTAATCTTTTTTCGTTTGTTCGTATGTAATGCGCTGCCATGCCGTTCATCAGATTGCGATAAAACTTCGTCCATTTATTGCTAAAGATTGCGCGAATAACATAAGCATAGTCGTCCAATATACAAAAAATAATGTTTGTTTATTCGTATTTAATGCGCTTCCATACCGTTCATCCGATTGCAATTGAACTTTGTCAACTTATTGTTTACACTTGCGGAAATAATATAGGCATAGTAAAAATATTGTTTGTGTATGCAGTTGCGAGACGTGGCATTGTAACGCCGGATAATCACTAGTTATGGAATAAATTCAACCATTCTGCGAAAACAGTAGAATAATATCAATTACCATTGGTTATAAATTAATTGTGTTAACTTTTTTTATGTAAATAAACGCACTTATAATATTGCATTAACCCATATCTCGTTATCTAAATATTAGGTTATCGAATGTAGGCGGTATCAATAAGACGTTTTTTTTTAAGGATAAGGGATATTAGTGTGGTAGTCATTGCTGTACAAATATATATTTAGGTTTGTTAATTTTGTAGATAGATCTAAGATTCTGTCATCATAAGACAGCGGCATAAATTAGTAAGATAAAAAAAATATATATACATATATATATGTGTGTGTGTGTGGGGGGGGGGGGGGGAGACTTCATTTGGTGCGAGCCATCTATGTTAAAATTAGCTTCTGATGGGGCTTCCGTGATCGTACAGATAATAGAAGGCCCCGGGTATGTATTAATTTCCAAAAATACCGCCCTAAAAGAGGACGGAATGGTCACAAGGTCTATGTGTTCAATCGGTCCGCTTTTCGGACTGCTGCATGATGAATGAGCGCCTCGTGATCGAACGTCGGGCCCGAATATTAACGTAGGTTGTTTAAATTTTTAGGCGATAACGAAGAAAAGAGGGATTAGACAACTTAGTAACATAGTATTATCATAAAAACGAACAAAATCAATCAGTGCTAATTCATGTGAAATAGAAAAAAAACCATGTGCAACTCTCAACTGGGTTGGTATTCTGCGTTCTGCGTCCCCAGCCCAGTTTAAATCTGAAATTTGAGAGTGTTGGTCTGAATTGCTTGAAGAAATTAGTTTATTATAAAAGATAATTATATCCAATTAGTTGTTTCATCAATTATGTGGTCGAATAACATAAAAGTCAAACGAAAAATTATACAGCTAGAAGACATCGAAATGAAAAATAGTGTTTCAAGTAGAGCAAAATGAGCGTCGTGCCAAGAATACAATACACAGAATTAATGAATGAATGAATTGTGTTAATTGTACGCTAGAAATATTATCAGTATTAGTACAGTTGTTCAAACGTTAACATATCTCAAGACTTTGAACTTCGATTTGAACGAATCCAAAGTTGAAACGATCGTTTTCGAGGGCGTTATCATTGACCGTCGCTTAATCGGCGGATTTGACTGTTGTAAAGCACCTGATTCTGTCCCAAGAGTGGGTCATCGTCAAATCATGGACTGTTGCTTTGATTGCCTGCGATTCGGGTAACATTGTCATGGGGGGGTAATGACGCTTGGCTCAGAAGTCGGTTGTTGTCACCGGAGGTTATCGTCAAATCATCACTGTGACTGGTGAGTAGTCAGTTGCTTGCGCTGCAGCAATTGTCTGCAATAATGTCGGCAAGAAACCGATGATTACCTCAATTGGCGTGTAATCAATGATCTCTGTACCACGCGACTGCCTATATGCCTGACGCATGTAGGCAGACGAACAAAGACTTGGTACGTTCATGTTGGGACTTTGTATCTAATTTTTTGCAGAGGATTGGTAGCGATGTTTCAAATGTTGAATCAGAAGAGCTAGGTATTTTGTAGTAAATTGAAATCGATTACTACTGGATTTTATATGATAAACTTATAATTATTGCTAAAAAATTGAGTTCATACTTATTCCACAGAACTTTACACAAAACTCAATATTTTAATAACAGCCCTCGGATTTACAAATATTCCATATTCTCTGTGTATACTGTGTGTCAATATAAAAATATGATTAAAACCATCGAAATCTGTGGAATTACGGCAGATTTATTAAAATACACCCTGGAATATATAATTATAAGAAAATATCCATCCCTAAAAATCGTAAAATTATCAGACGTATATAAGTTGTTAAATGATCCGATCAGTGCGTTAATCAAAAAAGCTTGTTCGTAATCATAATTTATAATAACATAAATCATAAAATTAGCCATCATATTTGTCTGCTTTTAAGGTTTTATGTAGAGGGAATTAATAAAAGTTTAAAAAGTAAGTCTTTAGCATTAAATTGTTCAAAAATTTTTAATTAATTAAGTTACAATGTGTATTTTTGTCGGTTAGTAATTTTTAGTATTATTGCTTAAAAATATTTTTTTAATATAAACGAATCTAATGTGTATTTTAAAGGCGTTGAAAACATCAAAACTAAGTTTATACATTTAGAAACAAATATAAACTTATATTTTAGTGTGTTTGATGAAATTGTAGTAGATGAAATTGAGCCAACTTTCGTATACGAGAGCGATCGTAAATTTCGCACAGAGCGTTGAGTATTAAGTCCTTAAAAAACACATAAGAAATGATATGAAGACATAAATCCAGGAGTTGTGGAAGAGTTGATTAATAATTTGTGCAAAGGCGAGTCAGAAGATGAAATAAAGACAAAGTGTTTTGATTCGATTTTTAGATTAATTTTGATCATTGACTGATCAGATAAATACTTAGTGTGGAAAAATGATTAGCATTTAAAAAAAGGGGAAGAAAGTTTGCTCTAGATTTATTGGCAAATTTGCAAACAGCGTCCAAAAAAAATGACAAACGATTTTCAGATACTAAGAGCTATTGTGTCACGTTAGTTTCCTTGCATATTTATGCCTTTGGCAGGATCTCTTACCAATTTATGAAAATTTAACAAGGGATGATGATGCTTGGTACATACCCAAAGTTCTAAGTTTTAACGCGATGGTTTGGCGGTTAGCTCCAAAGCACCTGCATTCTGATCTAAAAATCATTGAAATCTCAGCCAATATTATTGCAGGGGCATTTAATAAATGCAACAGCTCAATGATGAATGCTTTGGATATAATTATATTGGCACATATTTAAATTTTTTTGCTGAAAACATAAATGAGATACGGGTAGTGAGGCAGAACCTAAAGAGTCTTTCTGAAACAAAATCAGCTCGCACAGTCCGAAAACAACAGCTACTCGAAGATAATCAGATTTTTGAGGAAGCTGAAGATCTATTATATGCGTATGAACTCGTTGATTGATCGATAAGACACTAAAATTGATCATTTTAACGTATTGAAACTTTAACCGATTTTCTCTCAGAGCTGCATTTTAAAAAACTTCTCCATTTATAACTTAAAAAGTTGTTGATTGATCTGGCTGAAATCTTGGGAGGTTTCTTACTATAATATTTTGTATTCAATATACCTAAAGTTTTCGCGAAAATAAATAGTGTTTGTGGGATAAAAATTATCAAGAAAATGACCAAAAATATGAAAGTTAAAATAAAAAACCACTTGTTGAAGGTTACCTATTGAACTGAAACCGAAAATAGAAATATTTTTTGATTTTGATTTTGATGTGTAGGCAGTTAACTAAGCTATGAAATTTTTAAAAAGTATAAAATTAAAAAATTAGTAGGCTTTTTAGTTAAACTTTCATATTTTTTACAATTTCTTGATTATTTTTACCCCAAAAAAATAATTTATTTACGCGAAAACCTTAAAACTTTAGCTTAGTTGACTAGATAATATTATAGTGAGTAATATCCCAAAATTTCAGCCAGATCGATCAACATTTTTTTAAGCTACATCAGGCGAACATTTCGAAAATGTAGTTTTGAGATAATCTTGTTTAAAGTTTCAATACGATAAAACTATCAATTTTACTTACCGATCAATGATTCCAGGCGCATATAATAGATCTTAAGCTTTCTCAAAAAGTTGATTATCTTCTGTTAATCTATATTCTATATTGTTGTTTTCGGACTATACGAGCGGTATGTTCACTCAAGCATCTTTGAAGTATTTCATCTCTGGACAAATCTTTATAAATTGGTAAGAGATGTTGTTTTATCTTTTGGCCAAGAAATTGAGTCAGGTCTTCAAGCTTTGGATATTTTTTTAAACAATGGTTTTCTGCCATTTACACCAGCACCCGACTCCCTTAAAGCTCCCCTTAAAGAGGTCGAATAGCTCTGACTTATAATGTAATAAAAGAATAGCCAAACTATCTGTAATACGGTTAAGCAACGGCTGATTGTTTGATGATATAAATAATAACAAGAAAGCTTATGGAGGATTGAGTGTTAAATGCGGAATCAACGAGTTCAAAAGCTATATTATCTTTTTAAAAAAATATATAAACCATAATAATCGCTCCTCCTTCTAGTTATCAAGCGTGTTTGGAGATCATACTAGCATCTAGGATGTTAAAAAGTATTTCTCACGGGATTTGATAAGATAACAAGGAACTTTTTATATCATTCCCCAAGTTTATATTTTAAATGAAAACCGAGAGAAACGTGGGTCCAATACCATTCGGTTGTTACTGTAAAATTAAAGAATGAATAAAACAGGGAAGCTTTCTGAAAATTCATCGTCTGTAGGTGGTAAAAAATTAAATCCGGCCCTGTGTATTTTATTACGCAAATTAAACAACAGCATTCCCATTGCGTCATGATTAATGCTCGTTGCGTATATAATAAATTTCGGACGAATTTCGTACGTATTTTTCGAATTTTATGCGAAATATAATTCGAGATGAATGTCAAGGGCGAAGGTTTAATATATGATTGTTGTGTTTTATACTGATTTTATTGCAATTTTCGATTGTTTATGATCATTGGTTGGCGAGGAAAATAGATCAAATCGCACGGTAGCTATGACAGTGATGTATAAATCAGTTGGAGCTTTGACGAGAAAAAATGATCTGAAATAATTTCTCCATGTCATAGCTGAATGGTTACGCGTTGGGATGGATGAATGACAAAATGATAAATGTGGTTAGAATGAAGTTGATAATAAGTGACGCGATGAGGAGCGTCGAAATACGTGCTTGATTGACTGTAGAAAATACAAACTACAGACGCACAGAATGAGAAAATAGCCACATTGAACGATAAAACGTATTTACAATCTATTTAGCAATATAATGTCATAATTGCTATGTCGCTAGCCGTTCGGATTCCGCATATATTTTTTTGTGTAGAACGGTTGTTTAAATACTCTGTTTTATGGTCTTTTTATCCTGCACTGTTAAATTTACAGGCGATAAAACAACGAGTGGAAAGTACATACGTTGAAAAGCATAATATACTTTGGTTATTATACGTTTGAAATTACCTAACTAAAATAATTGGCAACCGTGTGAAATAGAGGCATATGTTCCAAATATATAAGATGGGGCGTCATATGTGTGCGTTTTTATTAATATAATTATTCAAATAAACTGCTTATAATCATCGAAATTATTAAAGATACAATACAATTTTCATCAAACATTGCAAATATCATAAGTTATAAAATATATTTTTTACTCTCGATTATATCTGGGTGCGGATTATCCGTGTCTGGATTTTTTTTTAATCTTCACCTTACTGTGCTAAAAATACCCGCGCGTTCCGATGATATGTATTTGGTACACCATATGAAAAAGTAATTTAAAAACTAACTCAAGCAACACCCGAATAGTATATGAGGTGTTATATACACTGGTCAAGATTAAAGTTCTCCGAAGAATATGGAGTTGATTCTTAGACTGTTCGAGACATAATTAAACAAATAAAAATAGTTAGAAGCGTTCGCGAGAGTTTGTGGTAGTTCTGTAGGTCTTTCGAAACGAAAAAGTACGAAAATGTCATTGTACGAAGATTTGAATACAGCTATGCTCATATGGTTTGATCAAAAACGAGCAGAAGGAACACCAAAAGCTTTTTCCATGAAAAATTAGGATTAAAAGATAATTTCAATGCTTCGTCTGGATTCAAGCATCGACATGGAATTCGACATCTGCGATTCAGGGAGAAAGCATCAATTCCTGCATTGAAACTGCTGATGAATTCTGCATCGAATTTCGAAAATGTTTGCAAAGAGAAAGTTTGCAACCCTATCAAATCTATAATGCAGAAAAGACATGCTTAGAAGTGCTTGCCGCCAAACGGAAGGGATTGCCAATAGAAACTTGAATTGGGAGAGCAGGAAACCTCGATAATTTAAGAGTAATGAAAATTCTTCCTGTAGATTATTATAGCTAAAAAGAATGAATGGACAGGAAAATATTTGAAGATTAAAAAAGAAATGGGTTCCAGAGGTGCAAGATTTTTTTAAAAAATAAGGGATTTCCACAGTATTAAATATAGAATGTTGATATAAAAATATTTTTTAAAGTTTGACAAAGTATGGTAGTGGGAGTGGGAGGAGTCATGTGTGTCGGTGTCCAAGCGATGACATTATTCATCATGGAAGTCCTAAGTCCTAAACAGATAATCTACAGCAAAAAAAAAAAACATATTTTTACTTTGTATAATATTGTGTATAACTTAGACTACAATTAAAAATAAATATTAGAAAATAAAAAAATAGTGAGCGATCAAAAAAAAGTTTGTGTTTTTACCAATATTTTTTATTGTTTTTTGTTCATTAAATAAACACTTTTAAATATTTTTAGATAATTGTAGTCTATACGATGAAAACGTTTATTATACACATGCTTGCCAAATTTCATATACAATACTCATCTAGAGCGTATGGGATCACTTCCATGAGCTTGGAAAAAGTAGTTTTGAGAAAAACGCGTTTAAAATTTCTCCTCTCTTCGTTGACCTGTAACTTTGCGAATTTCATTTATATCGGATTGAAATTTACTGAACGTATTTTTAAACATTGGTTCTTTCTGATACACGAAGAAAAACATTTTTTTTAAATTAACAACGTAGAAACGTCCCTTAAATTTGTGGATCATTGGAAAATTTAAAATGTTTTGAAAACGTGGTTAAAGAAAACATCAAAGAGTGGCTCGATCATGATTTAAATGATCTAAATTTTGAATGCATAGATTGTGTTTCTCAAGAGGAAGAAAATGAGAGTCACACTACAAGTGAAGATACATTGGTCATAAAATGGCGTTGAATTATGTTGAATCATTGCTAGATTACGCTCAACGAAAAAGGATTTGAATATAGTGATATAATAGGTTTAAGAAAAATTCTAAGTAATGTTAGAAATTTGCTACGTGTTAATGCGAATTTCAAATCACTATAATTCATCCAATAATAAAATACATAATCACGGATTGCTAAATTTACTGCCTTTAATTGTGTGATAATCACATAATTTGCAACTGTGTCTCGTCAGCATGGCGCCACGATAAGGTATAATTCGATTCTATTCTCATTTAATGCGTCAATATTACTGTATTTTTATGATTTGCAAAATTGTCGATGCTTAATTTTTTAGTGTCAGATCCCAATACATTTTAAATTAAATTCAATCAATCACTTTGGCGTCAACTTGCTATTGTTGAGGCCATAGATATATTGGTGCAATTTAAAAATTCTCATCCTTAAAAATTATGGCAAATGTAAATTGTTGCATAATAAATTTAGACATGTTTTCATCAAATCGAGATTCTATTCAATTTCTTTGTATTTGAAGATAAATATAAAAGTTTATGATCTAGATTATGATCCGAACAGGTCCTTGCCTTTGTACGTTAACTCGAAGCTTCAAATTATTAGTAGACTTCCAATTACGACTCGCTAGCAGGATGAAATACCCACTATCGTTCTTTAACATAATGTTTCACACTGCCATAAACATTGCAATAATATTACGTTTAAATTTAAATGATTTCGCTTTTATCAATTATTTGACAGCTATAACAGAGTACAATTGGAAGTATAATATTTACAATGGTGGATTCAATAGTAGCTTCAATAGTTTTACTAAACGATGATTCAAAATATTTCAATTTATCATCGACAAGCGCTAATATTTTTACAGCTGGACAATTTATGTATATTTGGATTGCCCCCAAGCTATGACATTTAACATGAGCTTTATGCATATTTACATTAATATGACATCTTCATCTTATGCTGGTCCATTTATCCAAAGAATACTTTCGACTGGATGCTTGAACATTTTTTTTATTGCTTTAGCTCGAGATTAAATTCGATTATTGGCGATCATTAGCAATCATAAAATTATATTTGGTATTTAACACACAATGTATCTTGAAATATATCGACGCATCGTCGATATTATTTCTATACATAATTGTGATAATATTTATAGGATTTCAACAGAATTTTTGTTCAAAGCTAATGATTCGCTCGGACGTTGCTGAATTTTATTGTTTGGATGGCATACATATTGTGTTTACGTTTCATTAATGTAATTCAATTACATGTGGTATAAGAAATAGTTTCAGTATTCCCATTTTCAATTTGATATTAAAACAATATTCATGAGATAATCTCATTTGAAAAATATTGGATAAACTTGCGAGAAAGATGATGTCAAGTATTTTTAAGGAAAACTATGTTCACGATACGAATGTATCACTGAATTTTGAATTTTCTACAAATGCTTGATGATTGATCAGACCATTTCTGGGGTCCCATCTTTCTTCTTCTTAAATACATAGGAGTTTTCTGGAATTTCTGGCAAGCTGCGTTTTATTGCATGATAACAAATTCTTAGAAGAGTTTATCTAAATATAATTTAGCTATAGATGTTTCAATTGTAGAAATATATTTTATTCGACTATGGTTTGCAACAATGACCCTTCATCTATTGATGATATGCAGTTCTATATCAATAATACTTCTTCACTTTCTATTCACAATAGAAATGAACCTTTCCCTTACTGTGCTAAAGATATCCATCGATGATGTGTATTTGGTACACCACTATTACTTTAATTGACTATAGTTGAGGTTGAAATGGAAGAATTTTTCTAAAGTTATAAACCGTAGGGTAAGGTTAAATAAGAGCGATTTTATTAGCAACAGTGTTTCGGTTGCAAAACAGAAATTAATAGCAACATTGACTAAATCTTACTTTTAAAATATTCTTATTCAAATAATGAAAAGCAAAAAAGCTTTATTCTAAAAAAACGAGATTCGTCTACATCCGATATGAGATATGGTAACGTTAACAGAAGAATCTTTAAAAATCCTGTTTTAACATTTCTGAAACCCTTGGTGATTGAATACAACTCTTCTTTACGATAAAATATCATTAATATTTTAACCAATTTCTTATAGTTCCAGTGATTACCCGGCATGTGTTGCAATGCCGCACAAAGAAAGAAAGACAAAATAATTCAAATGTACTCGATATTTCGAGTCTCCTGACGGACTCATGGACGCGGAATAGCTGCCGGCACCTTGGTGATGCTCCTCTTTTGGAAACAAAATATTTTTCCGTGTGATGCATATCGTCTGGTAATAAAAGTCCGTATACAGCTATCCATGTGAGAAGCATGCACGCATACCCTGTGTATTCCTATGCTTTGTTGGTGCTCGCACCGGAAACTGCACACATTTCAATTCAAATAGCATATCAGTAGGAATCATTGGGGTACAACATCTTCTCCTTGAAATTTTTAATTTCAAACTGTAGCTTTGATGGTATTATTCATAATTTTTTTCACTAAAACATGGTACCGTTGCTGCATGTCATGGTGGATTTATATATCAAAAAGAAATATAGGCACGCCAATTTTCAGTATTAAATTACACAATTCAAATATAATTTGTATGCATGTTCTATAGGAACATGAATTATAGATTCATATCAAAAAGTCACTTTTTGAATTTTATCACGCTGATGCACACACCAAATATTAAAAAGTACTGTTATCGATGCAGTAACCTTTTTTGTAGGCACCGCTAAAATTTCGTTTCAATCCATTAGCTGATTTAAGAATCGTATCAAGAGTTTCATGAATTTCTTGCGAAATCGCCCGGACTTTGGGCGAAGTTTAGTGTGGAATATTTGGAATTTAGGCTAAACTTAGCGCGGACTACCCGGACTGCAAATTGTTAATGTTTTGTAAATTTTATTTCTAATTTTCGCCGATAGTAATTTCGTCCCTAATATATTTTTCAGATCTTGATGTGAGTCCAAAAGTGAAAAAAAATATTTATCTAAAATTTAAAAGTGATTCGAATACATTTTCTATGTGTTTTTTATATTGCGAAACGAATTGATCCAGGAATTAATTAAAATGATGACGTTTGTATGTTACCGCCTCACGGTATAGTTCACCGAAGACCGAATACAAATACATAACAAATCGACGGTTGTATTGCTTTATTTAACACAATCAGCAACCATCAGACCAATATGCGCCAACATAGTGCATACGCTAAATCTCGCTTTACAAATTGCGTACACAAACAATATTTTTACGATGCCTATATTATTTTCGCAAGTATAAATAATAAGTTGACAAAGTTTTATTGCAATCGGAAGAACGGTATGGCATCGCATTAAATACGAACAAACAAAGATTATTTTTTATATATTAAAAGATAATAATATTCATCTATATTTCGCTATACGGCCTGTCTTTGAACGATATTTCACTATAACGGCCCTTTTTCATTATGTTCTTTTTTGATAAGCTTTATTCTTCAATCAAGATTATATTTAAATATTGAATATCTCACCCTAAATAATAATATAGTCAAACATGGATTTGATAGTGCGACATGTCTATTTTTTATTAAATGCTATAAAATGTGTGTTTGCTATCGATTTTCATGACAGATTTTTATCAAGCCAACAGTTCTTTAAAGATTCTATTAATTTATGACATTTTACGTTTTGACATTTTCGTTATCATGAATAGAAAAAGCTGCTATTTATAGACTACAATTTAATACTGTCAGATTATGACTTTTGATACGGCGAGTGCGTAGAAGAAAAATTCAACACGTGACGCTAAGTAAGAAGTAGGATCCCATTAAAACATAATTCAGAAAGGAAATACCAAAAAAATATATTTGAAAAGGAGGAAAAATCGAATAAGACGAATATTGGAGGAGCGGCCCTAAGCCTCGCTTTAGCTTATCTAAAAAGCGAGGAAAACCCGATTTGATTTAAGATGACCGGAGGCTGTAGGAAAATTCAATTTGCCAATGATGAAAAAGAAAACATCCACGTCCGAAATACGAATTTCAGTGATGACTTGACCGGTTACGTCACGTTCACTGTCACGTTTCTATATTTCATCCTCGATAAATCATGCTCATTCAAAATATGAGAAATATAAGTATATTTTGAGATGCGTTCTTTGAATGAACGCCACAGCTGTTGTGTCCCGTAGGACATCTCGATCTCGGGAATCGGGAGCGAATGGGACGAAAAAAGAAAGCGTTTAACATTTTTGTGGGCGCCCGTCATGCATCCGAGAGAAGTTATTCCATTTGACACCTTAATAAATGACTATTGAAAAGCACTCATCTGCAAAAATGAGTCAGCCCCTGAATCATAAAATTTTAGCGCGAAAAAGATTGAGCACTACTGACTTTCTCTAATGCCACACAAATTTATTACTGAATCAGGCGTCAGTGGGCTTATCTGCTTAATACTTTATGCCGTCAAATGATGGAATAATAACAGCAGATTGAATACACACAATGTAAGGGGCAATATAATTGCACATAAATCATATAAATTATACATGTTTATTTACTTTTATTGATTCAGATTGTGTCACATTTATTTGGACATTCGATCATTTTATGATGCTAATAAATTATAATACAGATTTATACCCTGGGTGTCGCTTTGATCAACACATTCATTTTTTTCTTACTATCTTTTAAATTTATGAGATTTGAAAGTACAGTGCACTCTCGATTATCCGGGTGCGGATAATAAGGCCATTCCTAAATAGTACTTAGGTGTTATATGCACAAACTATCTATCAAAACAAACGCCTGTTCTCATGTTTTAATTACCTTGGTTTTCAAAACAACCCAGCAAGAATTTAAGAAATCTTGTTATACGAGGCAGAAATCATTTCTAAGAGAGACAGAGATGTTTTGGGTGACATGCTTGGTGACGAGAGTGTTAAACTGATTGTTCATAGGCCCTCCGCAACGCATGTCTACCTGTAATTTGAAATGTTCATAGTAGTAGATGCTATATTTGCTTGTCCGCCACATATCATCCGCACAAATCCACTTATCTCTCAGAACCGCAGCAGCGCGTATGAAGCTTATATTTAACACTCTCGTCGCTCAACATGACTTGACATGACAATATGACAATACACTTAAAATTATTATATCATTCACATATCAATATTATTCGATAAATTTGGGGGTTAACGATCTATACAATCGTGCGATGTACGCAGGACACTCTCCGTCTCTGTCTTCCATGCACAGTTACCTAACTGCGCTATATTCTATCCGTCTCTGTCTCTTTTCGAGCTCAACATACAAGAGTACTCTTTCTGAACCATTGGAATTCGCTCGCAAATACGCGATTATCCTACCATACAAGTTAACTATGAGCGGTTTTCTTAATAAATAACGAGTATTAAAACTATGAAATAAAATTTTGCATTGTAAATATGATATTATAATCAAAACCAAGTGGAAATTTGATTGGAGTATTGTAAATTTTAAAGCATTGTAATATTGAGTACATATAATATTTATTATAAGCAGTTAAAGCATAGTTTCAGTCTTATAGATCTGAAATCTAAATATTCTAATGTGAAAACATGCGTGAACAAGCATAAGATACCGACCAATAAGAATCTAATAAGAATTGATCATAAATGTACCCTTTTTATTATGAGGTACTAGCTGGTACCTGGCGCGTTGCTGCGACAGAAGTATTAATTCTAAAAATAGCTTTTGAAATTTGAAAGTGTTATATATATAATTATGAATGATAGAAATTTGTTTTTTTTGTTGGTTTTATTATAAATATGAACAAACATACAAAGTTAATTGCACTATACCTATATCATTTGAATAAGTGCAAACAATAAGTTGACAAAGTTTTATCGCAATCGAATGAACGGTATGGCAGCGCATTGAATACGAACAAACAAACATTATTTTTTATTTATTAGACTATGCCTATGTTACTTGCAAAATTTTTAGAAATGAGTGGATAAATTTTTATTGCAATTCAATGAACAGTATGGCAGCGCATTTCGAACGAACAAAACCCAATTCATTTTTATATATTAGAAGATTTAAAAATATCAATCCTTTTCCCTCCCAAACCCAACGGCACTCAGTCACCAGACTCTCATAATGATAGTCCAGAATACAACTATTAAATGATTCACATATTTTAGATTATCCTTAATTTATGCTGCCAGCTTTCAGTCTAAATACATTCTTGCGATGAAAGAAATAGTTTAATCGACAAGGGCAATTTTTTTAAAAAATAATTTGTAAGATAAGTATGATTAAATTTAGATTTAGAGTGTCTCTAAATGGAATGCTTTTCAATCATTGTAAACGTGCAGACACATGTATCAAATGTGCGACTTTTTCAAGGTAATAATTTATAAAATCGTATTTATCGATAAAATATTGGATTGGTTTTGTTTTGCAGCAATGCAAAAAAGCTTTCAGCGGACAATAAAATAGAGTATCGAATTCAAATTCCAAGTTCAAATCTTCTCGGGGCGGTTTTCTGTCTGAATTAAAGATTACATTGAGTCGCTTAAATAATTTCATTGTATTCTCAATGAGTCATACTTTTTTTCCGTTCAGCATTTCAGTATGGAGGGTGAAGCACAATCAAAATATTTAATGTAGGGTTGTATATCTTGTGTCTAGCTGCTGCGGAATTTATGCTTAGGGCTTGGATATATTTTTATAAAACAGACCAGTCTTTCAGATGCCTCTTAATGCTCAATAAATTTAGATGCTGATATAAAAATCGTATTACTATCTTAGCCGAGTCTGCGGATGAAATCCTTTTACGTGTGTAGCAACATAAGCTGGTAAGTTTTGCAGGACCGTCTAGACGAGTAGATGTTCGAGACAGTTAAGAACGAAGAGACGATATAATTGCCAAAAAGTGGGAATCGCGGGAAAAGTCAGCCGAAAGGGACATCCAGATTTTCCCGAATTCAAATGGGGATATTATGCGGCGGTAAACGCTGGGAGGCGCTCGGGCTGCAACAATATTATTGTATTATATGAGCTATTGTTAGCTTGCGGCGCCTCCAGTGTTACTCAATTACGAATCAAACTTGGGAGATTTAATCTGCTTAATTGTTGTTTTGTTAGGTTTAAGACTCATTAGTGCTTTATTTTTTGAAGGCACGAAGGTCTTAGGATGATGAGGTGTGTGATTGTGGATTAAAAATATCAAAATCCAGTGTAACCGCAGCTTTATTATTCTTCTGTCAGCAGAAATATGGTGAATTTCAACACCATGCATAGCTAAGTACCTGTCATGTATTTTAATTGATGAAACATGTAAGCGTTTTTTTAAAGCAAATTAATTAAAAACTAATTTAAAAGTAAAGATCAATGGTATTTTTAAGCATCGGTAAATATGGTAAACTGTTTACCACTGATGTTGCTGTGAAGATTGTGTTAAATATGTTAATATGATGATATTAGATCAGAAAAGTAGGAATGATTAAGTTTTTAAAATGTCACTTTTTAAAAAATATATTATGGTGTTGTTTTAAAGAAAATTGATATAAGATATTTTTCTGTGTGTCGGTATAACATTATATATATATAAAATAGCAAGTGCCTAAAAAGGTATAATCTGAAACTTGTCTACCCGGATTAACCCTTTGAGTAGTGAGCTAATTTAAAATCTTCATAGTCGTAGATGCTATATTTGCTTGTCCGCCACTTATCATCCGTACAAATCCACTTATCTACCAAAACCGCAGCAGTACGTATGAAGCTTATATTTAACACTCTTATTAAACAAATAAATACTGTCGCATAAATAATACATCTAAAATCGATTCATTATATCATTCATACATCAATATTAGTCGATAAATTTGGGTTAACGATCTATACAATCGTGCGATGTACGCAGGACACTCTCCGTCTCTGTCTTCCATGCTTATTTACCAAAAAACGCTACATTTCAACCGTCTCTGTCTCTCTCCGAGCTCAACGTACAAGAGTGCTTTTTCTGAATCATTGGAATTCGCTCGCAAATACGCGATTATCCTACCATAAAGGATAATAATGAGCGTTTTTCTTAATAAATAATGAGTATTAAAATTATGAAATAAAATTTTGCACGGTAAATATCATATTATAATCGAAACTATGTAGAAATTTTATGATTTGGATTATCCGTGTTTGTCCTCCCCGGCAGTCCTACTGCAGTTGTTATCAGAGCAATTAATGTACAAAAATAGCTACTAAACTACAAATTTTGGACATCTTTGTTGTGTTTTAACTTTCATATTCTTCTTCATCAGTTGCCGAAAGTGAACGTGTTTCGTGTACTCGATTGTGATCAACTTATTATCAAGTGTCAATAACTGACCTCTCAACTATTATCAGTTATTCTCAATCTTTTTCTATAAATTGAATTAAACTTAAACCTAATTAACTATGCTGTGCTCCCGCTGTAAAGTATCTACAAATGACAGTGCTCAATGCTGTCTGTGCAAGAAAGCATATGGATTTTGCTGCGCAGGAGTGACGGAACAAGGGTTCCGTAAACTTGGCGCTGATCGGCGCGCTTCGTGGAAGTGCTTGTCATGTAGGGTTGAGCCTTCCTCTCAACCGTCCACCTCTGAACCGATCACACTTGAGACCATTTTGACCGAGCTACGCGCGATGCAAACTACCCTTGCAGTTCTGCCGGCACTGGTTCAAGATATCAAATTGATGAAGACTGAGTTAGAGGAATTGAAAAAAACTAATGAATCCAATAATTCCAAATTAGAGGACCACAATGCAAGACTCTCAATAATGGAGAACAAGATTTCTGAAATTGACGAACTCCATATCAAACTAAATGCAAAGGAACAATGGTCCAGGAGGAACAATGTCGAAATTAAAGGGGTTCCCTCTTCTAAGTCAGAAAACCTGATGGACACCATTGTAAAACTTGGTGCTACAATTAAGTGTCCAATAACTTCAACACAGATTAATTTTGTTGCGAGGGTTCCCTCTCGGGTTGACAATGCCTCCAAGGCAATTGTGGCTTCTTTCATTAATTATCACATGAAAGAGGAATTCCTGTTAGCAGCTCGTCGTTTAAAATCACTGTCATCTGGCGACCTTGGATTTCCTGATGCCAGACGAATTTTCGTCAACGACCATCTGACTGTGACCAATAAAATGTTGCTCACTAAGGTGAAATCCATGGCCAAGGAACGAGGTTTTTTATACGTGTGGGTGAAAAACACAAAGATTCTAGTGCGAAAAAACGATACCTCGCCAATTTTAGTGATCTATTCAGAACGGGACTTAAAGAAAATCCTATAAAGTACCCGATCTCAGTGTATCTATTCCATTCATCTGTTCAATTTATTTTTTCCTTTCCTGTGTTTTATATAAATTGTAAATACCAATGTCAACCTTGTTACTATTCACTTTTAAATTTATTTATATTAATGTGTCTTAGTTTGAGTATCACATGTATCCCACTATGCTATTGTGTTATTGTTGCCATTCTGACTGATTTGATGTTGTCCAAGTTTTGGCAACGGGAGCGGGGAGCGGGGCTTGACCTCATTATCATTTATTTCATTTCTTCAACTAGAATATCCTCACTTATTTCAATACTGCATATTAATTTATTTGCTATTATATCAAGAGCATGTTTCATAGGTTTTTCCTTTCACTATAATTACATATTTAATATATTACATCATGTGCGTTCGTTAACCTCGTCCAATCACGCTGATATTAACTATACTATAATTTCTATATATATATTGCTATCAAATAATATCTAACTTCTTTTAAGGTATATTATCAGAATGTACGAGGCTTACGCACCAAAACTAATGAATTCCGTAGAAACATGCTCTCGCAATCTTACGATATTGTGTCTTTAACTGAGACATGGCTTCTTGACGGCATAAGCAACGCTGAACTATTTGACGATCGATACTCAGTATGGCGCGCAGACAGGAGTTACTTTGGGTCTGGTCAGTCCCGTGGTGGTGGGGTCCTTTTAGCGATCCGCAAAGATCTTATTGCTGAGGAGCGAGTCAGTTGGAGATCCAGTGCTGAGGATCTTTGGATTACTGTTACCTTTCGTAATCAACAGAACATAGCCTACAAATTACATATCGCCACTGTCTACCTAAGTCCTGGGAAGAATTTTATCCCGCACTTGGAGTCCTTTTCAAATAAACTCTTTAATATTGTTTCATCCCTCTCTGATCTAAATGATATTTTCTTAATCTTGGGTGATTTCAATATGCCTAATATTTACTGGTCACCAATTGACGGAGGTTCATCCTTAATTCCTAACAATGTACTCGGTAAAAGTCAACTCAACTTTATGGACATCTGCGCTACTTTTAACCTTCTTCAATATAATTCTATTCAGAATCTTAATAACAAAATCCTAGATTTGGTCATCTCTAATAAAACTTTGTCAATCTCATCCCCTGATTTACCCTTAGTCCCAGAAGATAAGCACCACAAAGCGCTGTTCATTAAAGTATGTAATCTACATTTCAGTTCTCAACCAATGCCAGCGAGACTCAAATATCAATTTAGTAAAGGTGACTTTACTTCTATATCTCACCATCTTTCTGAAACTAATTGGTCTCAAATCCTGTCTGTCGGTACTTTGGATGAGGCTGTATCGCAATTTTATGATATTTTGAACGATCTAGTGAATAAATTTGTTCCCATTACTAAATTATATCCAAATAAATATCCTCCATGGTATACAAAGCCATTAATAAAAATTGCTAAAGAAAAATATAAGTATCATAAAAAGTTTAAAATTTATAAAAATCAATCCGATTATTCAACATTTAAACTACTCAGACAACGATTTAAAGACCTCGAGCGCAAATGTCACCGAAATTATATCTGTAACATCGAGTCGTCTATTCTCAACAACCCTAAAGTTTTTTGGTCCTACATTAAAAGTAAAATTAATTCTAGTGCTTTGCCTTCTCGCATGTATCATAATGATATTGTTGCTGACTCAGGTGATGCCGTTTGTGAAATGTTTGCTAATTATTTTCATTCAACATTTTTGGATGTACATAACACCAATGTCCCGAATTTGGATAATATAAATGGCATCGATATGAGTGAGGCCATATATTTCATAAATGATATCTCTGTTTCTTCCCTTTGCGTGGAGAAACTATTGACTACTCTTGATATAAGCAAATCGGCAGGGCCTGACGCTATCTCTCCTCTTTTTATTGTAAAATGCTCACATGAACTGGCCTATCCTCTCACCTTACTCTTTAGACGATCTCTATGTGAGGGATTTATGCCACGCATATGGAAATCGGCATATGTAAGTCCTATCCATAAAAAGGGACCCAAAAACCTTATTGTGAACTATAGGCCAGTTTCTAAGTTGTGCATCTTTGCAAAAGTTTTTGAAAATGTCATTTATAAACAGTTATATAGTACTTATAAGAATTATTTTAACCCATTCCAACATGGTTTTCTCAAATGCAAGTCAACAGTCACCAACCTGACTCTCTCCAATGAATTTATCACTAAGACCATGGACAATGGAGGTGTTGTTGACGTAGTATTTACGGATCTCAGCAAGGCTTTCGATAGATTAGATCATGTTATCCTGCTTCAGAAACTTTTTAAAGCAGGAATTCATGGTAACCTGCTGAGATGGTTGGCCTCCTACATCGACCGAAGATCCCAGGCTGTCGTAAGCAATGGATTTAAATCTAACTGGCGGTGTATTCCCTCAGGTGTACCGCAGGGCTCGCTTCTGGGACCGCTACTCTTTTTATTTTTTATCAATGACATTGGTGATTGTTTCAGTAACTCAAGGTTTCTCTTGTTTGCTGACGACATGAAAATCCTCAAAACCATTGAATCTATCTCTGATATCGCAGCCTTCCAAGATGACTTAAACAGATTTGCTGAATATTGCCGAATAAATAAATTAGACCTTAACGTTTCTAAATGCGCTCTGGTTACTTTTTCTCGGAAAAAAAATCTTCTAAATTCGGTATATTTTCTTAATAATCAGGCTGTCCCAAGAGCAAATTATTTTAGGGATTTGGGTGTTATTCATGATAATAAAATGCTTTTTGATAGACATATCGATTTAATTGTTGCTAAAGCTTCTAGATCATTGGGCTTTATTATTAGATGTTCTAGGGAGTTTCAGTCTGTCAAAACAATAAAGATTTTATATTGCTCCTACGTAAGAAGTCATCTTGAGTATGCAAGCCAAATCTGGAACCCTTATTACTCAATTTATAGGGATAGAATTGAAGCGATTCAAAAACGTTTTTTACGATATCTCTCTTTTAAATGCAACACAATGGATGCTAACTATATATCCAGATGTCGTAGATTCCATATTCTCCCTTTATATCTTCGTCGCAACGTAGCTGATATAATTTTTCTTTCAAAACTTCTTAAAGGCGCTATCGATTGTCCGGCATTACTAAACAAGTTTTCATTGTCAGTTCCTATTCGATCCAGACGTAGATGGCCCCTTTTGCATATTCCCATTTTTTCCACTAACTATCGTCTAAATTCATACATCATCAGAGTGTGCGGCTTTTACAATAGCTTAGATGTGGATGTGGACCTATTTAATGATAGCTTGTCGACTATAACAAATTCATTTGCACTGTCGTTCTTCAAGCCATTTTAATATTAACTTAAATGCTAATTCCTGTCTTTTGCTTTTTGCTCTTTTGCTATTTTCTGCTGTATATTAATGTTTTTTTTATTATTGTTTTTTTTTCTTTTTTCTCTCTTTTTGGTATATCAATTTATGTGTATCAAGTTCTTTTTTCTTTCTCTTTTTTTCATTAATTTTATTTCTTGTTATCTGAAGAAACTTTTAAATGGCTTCTGTTAAACTAATTAATTATTTTTATTTCTGTATTAGCTGTAAGTTTCTCTTAAAAATGTATAAATAAATAAATAAATAAATAAATAATTAACTCAAAAAATTGATGCATTTTTTAAATTTAATATGAGTGTTTTCGGATAAATCATTGGGCCAGTCTAGGACGGAGCTATAATCGTTAGGATAAGGTGAATAGAAATTTATGGTTAAAGATTTAAAAGTATATATTTTTGTTTTAAGTATGTTAGATCATTTTGTGTAGATCATCCCTATTGATCGATTTAAATAGATATATTCATTCATCTAATATATAAAAATGAATTGGGTTTTGTTTGTTCGAAATACCCTGCCATACCATTTATCGGATTGCGATAAAACTTCGTCAACTTATTACTAAAGACTCCGCGAGTAACATAGGCATAGTCTAATCTTCTTCTTCTTCTAATATATAAAAATGAATTGGATTTTGTTCGTTCGAAATGCGCTGCCATACCGTTCATTGTATCGCAATAAAACTTTGCTCACTTATTGTTAAAAATTACGCGAGTAACATAGGTATAGTATAATATATAAAAATGTATGTTTGTTTGTTTGTATTTAATGCGCTGCCATACCGTTTATTCGATTGCAATAAAACTTTGCCAACTTATTGTTTGCACTTTCTCAAATAATATAAATATAATAAAACTAGCTTACAATAGATCTTATATAAAAAAATCAATGTTTGTATGTATGTTCATATTTATAATAAAACCAACCAACGATATTTTTAGAATTATTACTTCTGTGGCGGCAACGCGCTGGATATCGGCTAGTTATCAATATTTTAAAATTACATTTTAACTATTTTTGCAAATATATTTGCCAACGGTGTTGAAATCATAAGATAGTTGAGATTACTTATGAATTTATTTGGCAATAATTAGAGAATATACCTTTGGAATGGAAGGGAATATACTGTAACAATGATATCTGAACAAAAATTATTTTAACTGGCATATTTTTCATACGACAATTTTAAAACGGTATGTGCCAACTGTCGTTTGTATTTCCGTAGGAACGCTCGATAAATAAACATTTATTGAATGGAGAGTACATTATTGCCAATCAATTAAAATGCCAATATTTTTTCAAAGACGCCGAAATTTAGACAAAGCCTTATAATATGGTTTTAAATTTAAAAAAAATATATGTCACTCACTAAAACCTCTTTTTGTGCGACTTTTTTTGTGCGATTTTGATTAACGAGATACTTTTTTTTACACAGTCGCCATTTTGTGATTTATTATTTTGAGTTAGAGACTATAGTGACATTTTTACTAATTATAAATTATATTGTTGGAAAGAGAAAATCTACACAGAATAATGATGACATTAACACTGGGTATACTATTTATTCCGAAGAAGAGAGCGATTTTGAGTCATATCGAAAATCGCAATGAAAATTATCATAAAGCGATGATAGTTTGTAATTAAAATAATTAGTATTTCTCTAGTGGATGTCTGGCATTTGAGATGTCAGATGTCAGACATCCTTAAAATTTTACCAATGATACAAGACGTCCTTTAAATGTTACCAAAAATATTATTTTTTAATTGCTTTAATGTTTTTCTGTTTTTTATCAACTTTTTTAATGCGATTTTGGATATATTTTATATAGCTGTTTCAAAGTTACGTGGTTTTTAAAATCCATGGAACGCATCTTCACAGTTGCATATTTAAATAAAATCAAATCAATTACCATTCTCATTTGAATATGAATGGGGTATGATTGCGATGCGTACTTATTACCTTCAGAGCATATACATATGAACACTTCAAGTGACCCGCTTGTGTCATTTAGAATCATGTCCATGACATTGCTTTGATTAATTACAAGTCAAGTAGACACGCGGTTCTCAAAATTATCATACTGATATATCGAATTGTCGTCCAAAACACAATGCTGCTTTTATAAATTGGCCAAATGCAATTAAATCAAATTCAGGCACCAAAATCGCGCTAATATTAAAAATTTCAATTTTTATTTAATTTTAAGGATATGATTGAATTTAGAAGGATATAAAAGTTGGGATTTAAGGACGTGCTTTTGTCAGTGAGATTTTAAACGTACTTAAATGCAGGTCGATCGTCATGTGAACCAGACAGCCGCCTCTCGAGTGTATTGCAATCAATAGCACAAGACGTGTCAGATATCGTCAATCTTTTACATTTTGGGCATTTCATATATAGCTCTAGAATAATATTTAACGCATTAAAAACATGTTTAATTCATGTAATAATTTTTTAAAGTTGGATCTTCGACTGTTGATACATGGTCATAGACTTAATTGAATGCTCTCCAGATGTTGAATTCCATCTGAAATCTTTGACTGAGATGCTGCATATATATTATGCTAAATATCTAAAATTAATTTCGGTGCGCACATAGAACGTCCTACGTGAATCAGTGAGTTATTATTGATCAGCTGTTACTACGTTCTGTCAGCTGATGAGATCTGACGTAAGCAGATTCGACTTGAGAAAACAGATTTCTTCGGCTTAATACAATTTTTTTTTAACGAGTATCGAAATCCTCCAGTTGTTTCAACTTCTCGCTAGCATTTTGGCTCGGACTCGTTTTATTTTCGGTTTCATTACTTTCACATGTAAGCCTTTTGCTTTTAAATCTTCTTTAGCTGCTGGACAGGCCAGTCACGCCAAGTCCATTCTTTTCCGCTCGACCCTCATACATTTATCATCTGTATTCTCACGATAAATACCTCCTGACTTTATATATATAACAATCTTTCCTTGCTTCAATTCATACTAGAATAGTGCAGATTTAATTTAAAAAACATGTGTTTCAAATTATGATTGATTGACGAAGAGCTCCATTTCGATCTAATGATACGCTTAAATCTACTAGAAATAGACATTCATGTTAATACTAATAGCGATACAATAAATATCAAGAAAATCTTACCATTATTGTTCCCATACATTGAGATTAACATACGCAATAAAATAAATGTTGAGGTTGGTCATGTCATCAAAATATTGATACTTGACCTAATCCAATATATTGAGGTGGCTTTTAGCAATCCCTTTTATGGCATTATTGCCAAACATTTAACATGTTTTTTTTTTATAGCTAATATATGTTTTAAAAATGTGATCGCCAGTCACACCTCCTGTAGATTTGAACCCAAGATTATTGAGTTTCAAATCCAACCGCTTAACTGCGGGATTACCTACTATTTAAAGTACAATTTGAATTGCATAAATTATTGAAATTCAAATTATTTCCTGGTATTTTTTGTTAATTTATGTTAAAAATGACTCACTGCTCCAATTGATTGTACTTGAGATCTTGTATTTTATGGATTCTGAATAATTTGGGGAAAGCTATTTGATCATCCAAATAGACTATAATCGCTCAAAAACGATTTGTTTACACATTACACTTTATCCTTTTAAGTCATGCTTTCTTTCGTTTGTTTGTGAGATCTTGTACTTTATGCATCTTGTAAGGTTTCAAGTGAAGCCTATTTTTAGTACAAACTGAATGGAAGTGTTAAGCACATTTAAAGGAATTGAAAAGTTTTATATGCTTTGCTTTGGACATTGATAAATTTAATCCCTTGGTCTTTTTATTTTGGGTAAAATATATCATAATGCAAGCTGGAATTTTGGTTGATTACAATATTAAATTTTAAGTATTGATTTAACAGGACAATTAACCCTTTAAGTAGTGAACTAATTTAAAAGCATCAAAATCATAGATGCTATATTTGCTTGTCCGTCACTTACCATCATACAAATCCACTTATCTGTCGGGATCATCTCAGCGTGGATGAAGCTTGTACATAAATAAATAAGCACTGTCAATATTCGGGTAATTTCTTTGCGTAAACATAAACAATACACTTGAAATAAATCCATTATATCATTCAAATATCATCATTAGTTGATAAATTTGGGTTAACGATCTATACAAACGTACGATGTACGCAAGATATTCTCTCCGTCTCTGTCTCCTATTTAAAATTTCCGACCTGTAAGATAATATTTCCGTCTCTGTCTGTCTCCGAGCTCAACGTATAAGAATGTTCTTTCTAAATCAGTGGAATTCGCTCGCAAATAGGCGACCGTACTACCATACAGGTTAACAGGATGAATCTATATTCTGTAAAGTAAAGATGATAGTATTATTAGATAAATACAATCAAACAAATTCTGCATAAGAACGACGAATATCACATATTATATCTACACAAAAATCAAGAAAAATTCTATTTTACATAAGACTTGTACCGAACCGATATTTTCCGTTCCAATTCTTCTTGGCGTTTTATAAATAACATTGATTGTATGAGATAATTTTAACAAATATGTACACAGTCTATGTATGGAATTTCATTTTAATATTATGATTCCACAGTATCCTTTGATATTATTATTTGTCACTCGGTATTGTAGAGTTGCGGTCTCACGTTTGAATTTTTAATTGGCCATCACAATATGCGGAAGCCATACTTTGAAGCTTCGACGTTCCCATCGACATATTGAATGTAACAAAACTGGCATGCACTGTCCTATAATAAGAGACCATTCATTCAAACTTGGCATTTTGAATATACAATCGACTCTTTGATGAATATTTCAAACGCGTCCGACGAGCGGATTTAGCGAAAAACTGAAAAGGGAGCGTCTCGTCAAATTTCCCATCATACGGAATTATTTAGCGATAACTTGACAAGAATAGACCTTCGTGTTCGGAGTTTTCCTGAATGAGAAAGGGTTTGTCGTTCTCGGCGCTTCCCAACTTCTAATGGTAGATGCCAAATCATAAGTAGAATAGATGGTTGCATAAGAGATGACATCGAGACATCGTTCACACGAGCAAATCGTCGATGCTTCATTGTGTACTCTATTTCTTTTCAGACGTCACTATCGAGAACCGGTTGGCCGTCGAATAAGAAAAAATTGTTTCCCACATAAAATGTGTGCCTCGAGTGTCTCGTTATGCATTAGCGGTTTCGCTTAGTCAATCGTTACGTTACGTCAAGCTTTAATACCGATTGAAGTTATCCTTTGAACTTTGTTTCGTGCTTAAAAAGGAACAAAAAATACTAAAAAGAGCGTGCATATGCTCCGAATTGACTTAATGGTCTCAAAACTTATCGTATCGAAAGATGCATGTATAGAAATTGATCCGAACAAAAAATGAACGCTTTAAATATATTGATATAAAATGGGATATATAAGTCTTTAACAGTTCAGAGTTGATATCCAAGGCGAGGAAAAAAATCAGTGCACATCAATAAATATTTTTCTAGACTTAGTTCGTATTTATCATTGTAATCTAACATATAAAAATCAATGTTTGTTTGTTCGTATTTAATGCGCTTCCATACCGTTCATCCGATTGCGATAAAACTTTGTCAACTTATTGTTTATACTTGTGGAAATAACATAGGCATAGTAAAAATATTGTATGGATGCACTATGTTGGCGCATATTGGTCTGGTGAAATGAAGTTTGGGCTGTAGGGATCATAAGAAATCAAAGATCATTAATCAATAAGAAATATTTAAAATGATCCATATGATTTTTTGGTTCAAATTTGTCTTCTTCTTCTTAGGGTGCCATATGCATAATCGTATGTATCTCCATGGGATACTTTTCTAGGGAAGGGATTTTTCATGTGGTAGTTTTATATTTGCTTTCACATATGGTTAAGTTAGGATACTATTATATGAATGACAATTTTAGTTAGAAGATCTCTACGAGTGAATAACAAAATTATCATTATTTTAAGAAAAAACATATGTTTTCAAGTAGATATTCATGTTCATGATTCTTGGATACATTTTTATGGCAATGTCTCATCTAATATTGTCTACATTTTTCGGTGTAAAATACAAAAATGAGGGTTTGATTTAATGATTCAAATACATTTACTTGAACATCTCAATTTTAAATAGAATTTAATTTCAGTTCATACAAGTTTGAATGGTTAACAATATTTAAGATTTTATACTTTTAGTGTGAAAAAATTTGAATTCAAGCTAAATTTTTAAGTCGATATAAATGAAATTCGCAAAGTTATAGGCCGATGAGAAGCTGTGCTTCTCGAAACTGAAGAATGGAGAAACATTATACGCGTTTTTCTCAAAACTATTTTTTCCAAGCTCATGGAAGTGCTCCCATACGCCCTAAATAAGTATTCTTTATGAAATTTGGCAGACATATGTATAATAAACATCTTCATCGTATAGACTACAATTATTTAAAAATATTTAAAAGTGTTTATTTAGTGAACCTAAGACTACAAAAAATCTTGGTAAAAACACAAACTTTTTTTAGATTGGTTATTGTTTTTTTATCTTCTAATATTTCTTCTTAAGCGTAGTTTAAGCTATAAACAATATTATACAAAGTAAAAATATGTTTAATTTTTTTGCTGCAAATCATTTGTTCAGGACTTAGGACTTCCATAGTGAAGAATGTTATTTAATATTATTCAATACATGTTAATCATATTTTTAACAATTTTTCCGGTTCCGAAATAGAGAAGTTATCATAATTATGGAGTTTTACAAGTAATGTCTATATATTATGCGTACAATTAGAATATCACATGCTTTAAATAAATTTTTGCCATTTTTTTAATATCAATGAATGAAAGTATAAGAAAATATGTTGATAAGTATGCGATAAGAAATTCATATTGACATACGTGCAAGATTGTAACGTTCATGACCGATAAATTCTTATAAGACGTTTGATCGATTGCGTACTCATAATGACGTCAAATTTAATCCCACAGGATTTAGCTATGATTTTTTTCGGTACTTAGATCACTCATCGAAACGTCTCACCACTTCTCGTCAAATTGAATAGCCTTTTATATTGAATTTATTCTGAAAAATTGTCGAAATAAGAGACGTCCGCATCATAACGATTTCCTGCGACGGTAGGCCAAGGATAATAGGTTGATTAAATTTTTGCTCGCAACGACGGAGAGGGTCGCTCCTATATAAGTTCAGCTTTTGTTCTTTTTCATCCCGGTTGATATAGAAAAGTGAATATCGTCGATGACAAAGGTCATTCGGAGGCTTTAACAGAGATTAAAACGAAAGCCACTTTTCATTAAGCTTTTTTGAACAGAAGCCAATTATAACGATCCCGGCGTGTGTGCCAACTTGGCTTAAACGCGGATAAGGTAGATATGGGGCTGTATATGTTTATTGTCGAATTTCGAAAATTTTATCTCGATATTAAATCTTCCGGCTAATTTTCAGCGAAAGATTATAAGTGAAATCGTATTACGGTCAAGGCAAATTTATTATGTAGGTGATTTCTATTAAATAGGATAACCATAGTGCCTATTAAATATTTTAATTTAAAAGCACCTAATATTTTTAAGATTGCATAATGTATCATCGAATTAGGTTTATACACCTAAACCTTATTTTTGTGCGGTAGATGCGTTTTGCGGAAAATCGCACAAAAAAAGCTATGATCTACATAGAAAAAGTGAAGATGCGTTCCATGTGTTTTAAAAACCGCATAACTTTGAAATAGCTATATAAAATGTATCCAAAATCGCATAAAGTCAATAAAAAACAGGAAAACAACAAGGCAATTAAAAAATTACATTTATAGGACGTCTTGCATCATTGGTTAAATTTTTTTTTTTCAAAAATCTAAACCAGGATAAAGGGCGTGGTCGTAATTCAGCGATAGCAGATGCAATATGATTTACACAGTTCCAAATTATATTTTTTTTCGATATTTCAGTGAGTGCTGATCATTTATTTCCTATTTTATTTAAAATATTTCGAAATGTACTCTTTATGAGATTAAAAAAAAGAAAAAATTGCTTTAAAAAAAACCGCATAACTTCGAAATCGCACAAAAAAAGTCGCATAAAAAGAAGTTTGAGTGTATATCGAATATATTCTGTTTAAAGAATTCACTGTGATTGAACAAAATGGATTGTAACCTTACTTTCTGGATGGCCCTCGTATGTAGATAAAACGAAAGAAAAATTAAGAAATTTCATCAACAAAAAATTAACGGTGTATGATTTTAAGGTAAAGATCTTAAAGTCCATATATAATTTTGTGTTATCATTTTTCAAATGAAAATGAATGCACAAATATACTAGATTTGATTGAAGGCTTTGTGTGTATCTAAAATACTCATCGTCTTCGTACAAAGCATGAGGAAATGAAAACTTTCCCAGAGAGATTTTTTATGGCTTTATTTTGATGCAGCCTTTATAGTTTATGCCTGCATTCAATAGTTTTATTTATTTGGCATAGTTTAGAAGATTGTGCATCTATTTTTTGAAAAATAGCCGATTTTGTAATATTTTAAGGCGAGTCTTTGAAGAAAATGCTCATAATAAGTTTATAAAAAAATAATTAAAAATTAGAGATTAATATATTGAAGAATGACATAGCTAAGATATAATAACTTGGTTTAAATATCGTCGACATATTAAACATCTGAGCAATATTTACAATCTTAAAGGATGGATGATACTCACATGCCGTGAAACAGTGATCTATATACCAAATTCGTCGAAATATTCTCGCATGTTTGTAATGTAAATTTAAAACATTTTATTGATGTTCCTTAGTGGAGACTTGAACATGTACTACATGCAATAGTTACATAGTATCTAATGCATGTCCACTATCTCTGATATTAGCATACATTTTCGTTCGATGATAACCGATCAGGATAATTATAGCGTTAATACACTTTGAATAACGCTATTTGAAGTATTTATTATCCAAGAAAAGTTTTGCAATTCTATCAATAATACAAACCTTAAATTATCCCTTTTCAGCTCAATTAATTTTTCATTTTGGTGAATTTTATTAGTTGATTTAACATCCCCAAGCATATTTTTAACGACTAACAAAATAACATTGTTTGATCTGAGAACTGTACCGATTCGTATAGGGTAGTTGAATTACGATATTTTCAATTTCATCTATTTTATTTTCAATGGAAAGTTTGAAAAAATTCAAGCGAAAATCCCATCCAGAAATATATTACTTTTCATCTGCGTATTTCAGGATTTGGATCCTCATAATCTAAGTACGGACTGCAAAGTTGATCGTATTTATACGTATATGGATGTCGGTTTTAGGGCCGAAGTTTATAATAGACCAAAGAAAATGATCTATGTAATTACTTTTATCGAAGGGTCGTAATTCGGGACGTTGCCCGGGGCACGAAATCTCTTAAATGGACATGAAAGTCCCGAGCTTCGAGCTTAATGTTTTTGTCCTTTCAGCAAGTTTCAATTTGTTGTTGCGGTTTAAAAAAAAATATCTTGCACAATGTTGGTTCTCACGACTGAATACAGACTTATATTTGGAAGATATTCTATATAAGTAATCCATTTATATTTTGATATTCTGTATTACTGAATATGGAAAATTTGGAAATTTATCGATTTGTGAAATGCCCGTAAAGAATCAATGTTTAAGAATATGTTCAGTAAATTTCAAGTTGATATAAATGAAATTCGCAAAGTTATAGACTGAGGAAAAGAAGCTGAGGAGAGGAGAAACTTTAAACGCGTTTTTCTCGAAATTATTTTTTCCAAGCTCATGGAAGTGCTCCCACATGCCCTAAATGAGCATTCTTAATGAAATTTGGCAAGCACGTGTATAATAAATGTATTCATCGTATAAACTACAATTATCGAAAAATATTTAAAAATGTTTATTTTATAATTCAAAAACTACAAAAAATGTTGGCAAAAACACAAACTTTTTTTTGATCGCTCACTATTTTTTTATTTTTTAATATTTCTACTTAATTGTAGTCTAAGTTATACACAATATTATACAAAATAAAAATATTTTTAATTTTTTTGCTGTAAGTCACGTGTCCAGGACTTAGAACTTCCATGGTTAAGAATGTCATCGCTCCCATTATTATATTTTGTCAAACTTCAAAAAATATTTTTAAATTTGATAAAGATCGTCTAGTTAACATACTAAATATTAACATTCTATATTTAATACTTTTTGCATAAAAAAAATGTTAAAAAACCGATCTCTTTTAGGCCCAACAAGGTAGAAACGCCCCTTAATTGTCAAAATGAGAATGTCGAAATAATTTAAATAGAATTATATTTATTAATATAGAACTGCTTGTTTTATTGTCTATAGTTATAAAAGCTATAAAATCTAGCTATCAAGTTATTCCCCGCGCTCAGAGCGTAAGTGATCACATGAACTGAATTGCTTCATTGCACACATGTTTTTTTTTTTAAAGAAACATATGATTTGAAGGTATGGATCCATGTTTCATCCTGAATTGATGCAAAAACTTCTGTAGACATGTTCGGGTATGGCATCTGATCGCAAGGTGCTCATTCGTCATGTCAGCGGTCCGAAAAGCGGACCGGTTGACTACAAAGACCTTGAGGTTACTCCAACCTCTTTTAGGGCTTTTTGCTGAATTTTTTATGATCTGTTCGATCATGGAAATTTTATATCATAGTATTTTTTATACAACAATGGGGGGTTAAGTTAGATACTTGCCACGGGCGCTTCATACCCTAGTTACGGTTCTGTTTATATTTATTTATTTATTTATTTATTTATTTGTGGAAACCCAACAGCTTTACATATATAATTAGCTGTAGATTAGAAATATTACAAGCCAATAATAGGATTTCACATATAGAAATTCACATAAAAAATCATATTTTTTATGTGAATTAATAACTCAAATGCAGTGAAAAATTATTGTATAATTTTAGGTAAAAAAATTTTAATCAACATATTTCACACCCCTATGATAGTCGTAAATAGAAATTGTACACGTTTGATATATAGACATGGTGTAAAAATTGCTATGGTAATAATTCTATTTTTTGAAATGAAAATTTATACTTAAAAATGTCATTCATCGTTAATACAAAATAATTGGACGTATAGAATAATATAAACATGTTACGCATTTAGTACGCGCTGTCAATTAATTTGACAGCGTTTACACTGTCAATATATTTGAATAATATATGTCCCTGCGTAATGAAATATTTTCCATATTATTATTTATATATTTGGGCCTTTCAAAGCCGTAAGTAAATCGTAAAAAGTATCGTAAAGGGTTCTAATTAAATTTTTACAACTTCGCCAACAAGTCATTTGTATGCTATAGCTACCCTTTTAATGAAATACTTCTTGTTGCTTAAAGTCATAAAAAATGCTTGCGATAAAACTTTTCGGCTTCAAAACTTGGCTTCATTGAAAATGTTTTTATGTTTTTTTACGATGATTTGATCAGCACTTGAGAATTGTTCTCAAAATAAAGGAGCGATATCGCGATGAACTTGTTCAGTTGCTGAAGTTTCGACGGCCGAAAAAACGAACACGAAGATATATATTGATATTGTATTAAAATTATGCGAATTGTAAATTTGTTTGTTGTCTGAGGGCGATAATATGGCATCCATCCGATGGTGTTGCTATTACGTGCTATTTTCTTGCATGGAAATGCATAAAGGATTTTAATTGACCTATTTTGAGTTGGCAGATGGTACAGTATTGATTCTGACTTTCGTGACAATGAAGCGTTCCACATTGCGAGTTTCACCATACAATAAATGCCACTCTAGAAAACGTCGGAGATAGAGAATCGTTAATGTTGGTTCATAATTTATGGTGATTTAGATCCGAATCGCTTTGAAAAGTAACAAAGTCGTATTTAGTCAATGCTGCGAATGAAATCTGCCAGAACAACCGAAGAAGAATCATCATTCTTTGTCATGGATAATTTACGTTTGCCCTCTTCAAATCCTGCATTATTTTCATTGTGTTGTATATTTCATATTATGAAACTATGTAAGAAACACGAGAAGAATTGTGCTAAGGTCGCTCGTAATAAACTGCATGAGTTATGTTCCAATCTGCATATGTAACGCATCCCTGACTTATGTATTACGATCATTTACGATACTTTGATATTGATTTACTCACCTTTTTCAAATGTATTTCCCCATTAAAAGAATTTGACATATTCTGTATCCCCGATTTAAGAACATCTTGATAAGGAAAATAATTTTATCAGTGAATTTTATGCATTATGAAAACGAATATCAAACTAGCACATAGATAAGACAAATGATAAATATTTGCATTTCCATGATTTAAGATATGATAATTAAGAAGTGTGATTAAATGTATAGTAAATTGACTAAGTGTTTGTATAATGGGTTAAAGGCTTGGGTTCAGATCGAGATTGTGGAATTTTTTAATTTTTTTTTGTAGATCTTAAAGTAAAGTAAATGTTGTGTAGGACTGTTCTGTGTGATTGGATTTGCAACAATCATTTTCTAACTAAAAAAAAATCTTGATTAAACATCCCTAAATTAGCTACATATGTAGATGAAAAATAGTATTATTTGAACCATAACTTGAAAAATATTTCCCTAGAAAATATTCCTATGGATAGTGCCTAAATCTGAAATGGCATCTCAAGCAGAATAATACATGAATTCATTTATTTTATACTCATTTTTATACAGATTTATCATTAGTATCAATCACTATTTTGCATATAACTATGCAAAATTTTCATCGTGGTACTTTTCATATTAATTCGTAATTTTTATTATTTTCTTCTTGTATCATTTAAACGCAAATATTCGATTAATATAAAATCAAAACAGATTAGATTAGCTTGTTATAAATTTGAATATCAGCAAATATTTTAGTTCATATAAAAACCTGTAAAATTAAGAGATTCGGGGTTTTTCCAGATGTAAATAGTGTATTAAAATCATCATATATTTTTTTACAAACAGGAATATTATTTTTTTTCATTTTGGTTTTACTTTCGGTTACATTCCTTACATTTATATTGGTTCGGTTACGGTCTTGGTTTTCTGTATTTATGCTGGTCAGGCCAGTTCTTGGAGACTTATTGCAAAGGTTCGGGTTCAAATCCAGAATGTGGAAAAAAATCATTGCACCAATGAGTTTATTAATGCAAATTATCAATAGAAAGTTTAGACTGATATTTGACACTTAACCAAATAGACTCAAACCTCTTTTTGTGCGATTTCGAAGTTATGCGGTTTTTTTGAAGCAAATTTTTTAAAACATTTTATTAAGAGTACCTATCGAGATTATTTAGAGAAAATAAGTAATACATCATCAACACTAACCGAAATTTGGGAAAATATTATAATTTGGGACTGTGTAAATCATATTGCATCTCCTATCGCTGAATTACGACCACGCTCTTTATTCTGGTTTAGTTTTTTTTAAAAAAAATGATTTAGTTTTTTTTTGCAATTTTCCAATGTTTTGAATTTTAAAAATACATTCTCCAAAGGAATTCCTTAAATCCCATCTACTTACGGAGTTATAGCTATTTTAGTGATGCGTAAAAATTTTTTAGACAGTCGCCATTTTGTTTTTTATTTTTTTTGAGTTAGGGACTAGAGTAACATCTTTACTAATTATGAAATATATTTTTGGAAAGAGAAAATCTACACAGAACAATGATGACATTGGCACTGGGTATACTATTTATTCCGAAGAAGAGAGCGATTTTGAGTCATATCGAAAATCGCAACGAAAATTATCATACAGCGATGATAGTTTGTAATTAAAATAATTAGTATTTCTCTAGTGGATGTCTAGCATTTGAGATGCCAGATGTCAGACATCCTTAAAATTTTACTTATGATGCAAAACGTCCTTTAAATGTTACCAAAAATGTTATTTTCTTATTATGTTATTGTTTTCCTGTTGTTTATATTAACGTTTTTTTATGCGATTTTGGATATATTTTATATAGCTGTTTCAAAGTTATGCGGTTTTTAAAATCCACGGAATTTTTTTGTGCGATTTTCCGTGGAATTTAAAAAAATATAAGTTCCATAATTGTCCATAATAATGAGATCCTGCATTTTTATCTTCATAGCTTAATATCATATCATAAATAAAATTAGTTTTGCTTTAAAAAAGATTGGGTGTAGCAATTATATTAAATACCCTAATAAAAAGGCAGGATGGTCTACAATCTTATCACGCATTATTCAAGTCGATCGATCATATAGCTTAACGATTTCCCAAATGTATTGGCACTGTATGTAAATTTCAATGTGTTCAATGACTGTTTAAAAATTTGTTGATGTGATGAATGCTGCTGATGTAATTGGGTTAACAGAAAATTTAAATTATATTTTTTATCTAGTCTGATGCGATAAGATTAATGATAATGCGGGTGTTATTGTTTTAAGTCGAAATTTGACAGCTTGTGTACCAATATTCATGTTACAGAAGTTTAACCGATTTGATAGATTCGAGGCGCTGAGTCATCCCGGAATGATCCCGCCTGTGTAGAATCCGCTCGGGAAAATTTCATGAATCGGGGGAATATGTTGGGAAAGCATTGAAAATGGCGCATGGAGCAGCTGTCTGGTTGCCAACGATTAAAAATGATTAATTCCTATTGTGAGCGGTGTCTGGTTTGAAGAGCGCGGTTCGAGGCGCAACTGGTCGCCAAGTTTTTGTAGCATGGCGCAGCGGCCATACGCACATATGCTTATATATATTTATAGCGAGTGGCGAATGATTGACATAACTGTAACTTAACGCCAAACATCCAACCGTGTCGACTGCTCCGCAAATAAATCTATGTGGCCTGCTGCAGAAATATTCTGCGGCTCACTGGGCGCTGGTGTGCGCTGGGCGAGGGTGTGTGCACCAGCTCACTTCCATGCGTCTCACCCACTCCTCCCATCGCTCTAGGAATATAGGGATTCCACTCCCGAGTACCTACGGACCGAAGGAACTGTCTATATATGGCGTAGGGTGCTCTTGACTTTGACACAGGATGCTCCATAAGCTATTTCTGCTTAAATTACAACGCATGACGGTCTTACTAGCTAAAATCCATTGGGTCACTCAAAAAACCTGAATATTTTTATAAAAAATCCCATTATTACATATATGATTGAATACCAAATGCACACTAAATTTACATCATAATAATATATTAGTTATTGGTTTTCGGTTCAATTCCGGTTCAAAGCTCTGGTTCGTTTGTTGCTATTTTTTCATCGTGTCATATTTCACGACGAAGTGGTTTAGGACCTTCAAAATTTTCTGCAATAGAAAGACAGTTTAACGTTTCTTTTACCGTGCTAAAAAAAAAAACACCCGCGCGCTACTATGATATGTATTTGGTACACAATATGAAATTTTGAAAAATCCAGTATCCCATAGCTATAATATTTCATATCGATGTTCCCTTTATTAAAGTCGAGTTGTAGTAAATACATCAGGGACAAATAGGCATACGTTTGTATCATTAAAGGTCAATTTAACTGTTATTTAAGACGATATCATGAAGATTGTCATCAAAGCTTTTGCTTTTGTGTATATAATTTTGAATGAATATATTTTTGCATGTATGAATATATTTTTGGTTAGTATTATATATTCAATGAATATGTCCCGGCCTACCTAGTTTTTGCTCTTCATCTCAGATCCATTGATATTTTTAGGTTCAATTAAGCGAGGAAGACCGTTGTGAATGACTCAGTTCTACACGTGGTTGGCACGTGATAGACTTGGTACTCTGTTTCTGTCACAATCGTCAACGCCAGGTAGTGGTGACCAATCTATTGCAGTTCTGCATTGAAATGCGGTTCAAATTCGTATCGATCCTTCACGTGTTTCTAGAAGCGTTGATGAATTATCTATTTAATTTGATGATAAATTAAACAGTAGCAAGATATGTTCAACACACTTTGTCTCATAACATGCACGATGGAAAAGAATGCGATACCATTAAATACGTAAGAGGTATTCGATTTTTCTTTTTTCTGAATACCACGGATCCCTTCAGAGAATGTGGTAATTTAGCTATGGGGTACATTGTTAAACTAATGCGATACTTGGTCTTTTTTGCATTCTCGCCAAACTTCCTCATATGCAGAAGCTTAACATTTTTTCAGGTCTCGTTATTCGCGAGATGTAGCACAACATGTGCGTTTATGTGATGCACATAGACGATGTAAAATGCATTGTGGCTCCATGCAAATTATAGATCATAATATGGACGAATGCACTTTTGATTTAGATTACAGTCGATATGTTACATGTATTTAAACAGGTGATCATGGGGTCCATTGAATTTAAGTCTGGTGATTAGGAAAATCATTGGGGCGTTGAAATGTCATGATCCTTTCCATGCTATGAGTACATCTTATAAGACCATTTGATGATATATTTACGTGTTGATTTTCACACACAAGGGGATAGTCAAGTTATAAGGTGCTTCCCATGGAAGGTCGCCATTAGAATTTACCGCTTTGGTACAATGTGCTAATCGCAATTTTTAATTGAATTCAATATAACATTTAAATATTATTAAAAATACAATTTTTAAATAGGTGAACCAAGTTTTGACTGAAAAAAAGTCATGTTTGAAAAGTGTTTTTGAAATTTTTTGCACCTTGTCTACAATAAAAAAATATTTTAAACAATAAAATTATCCCAAAATTAAGTTAGCATAGATCATAATTAAATAAAAAAAATATTTATATAAATTTAAAAAAAAAATGGTTTATAACTTTTTAAGCAGAAATGTACCAAAGTTGAAAAAAAACGCGTTTGAAAAAAATAATGACCGAAAACGAGAAATTTCAGGCAGTAATAAATGGTATAAACTACCTAGCAGTTAATCAGTTATTCCAGCATCATATAGCAACTCTTCACCTTCTTCAAACGCATAATTTTGAGCTTGCATCTTTTATTTTCGAGCTTTCTAAGCTTCCTTGATCTCCACTACGCTGCTTCTATTCTGTTGTTTGACGCGCCACTCATCCATTTTCCGTACATAATTAAAGCTCTGTGAACCAACAACTACTTTTAGTTCGTCCATAATCATTACAAGTACTGAATTCGCTTCATTGAATAAGGCAAAAGCTAAAGATGCCACAACTTCGATTACTTTTAAGCCAGAATGTAGGTGCTTTGGAGCCAATACGGTCAAGTTGAAACTTTCGTTTGCATTCTGTGTGTGACCACCTAAACATCTCTTAATAATTCAGTACTCATAATTCATCTTTTGATAAATCTTCATATATCGAAAGAATTGCTTTTTGAAGGTCGAGGTGTAGGGTTCAGGCTTCAGGTTCCGTTCCAAGAGCTTTAGCTTTCTGCCACTTGCACCAGCTGCTATCTCTCTCTGGACAGTTGTTTCTATTGTAAGGTTGTTTAGCTATATCATTTGCTGATGTTCATGTAATTGCAGAATAAGTTTAGTCCTTATCTGACAACAACTAAGAGTCGCATGTCAAATTTATGAATCAACGAATGGACCTGAATTGTTTTGTCATGATCCACACTTGCAATTGAAAATGAGCTTGAAACCGAGACTACGAATTTCAATTTATTGAAATTTCACATCCTTCTTCTTCCAGTAGTAGAAGGGTATAGTGTCAAGTGAATAAGGGTCCACTGAACGGTACTACCCGTCGTGAACTCAGAGAAACTGGACCGACGGACGTTCACTTTAGTGCTCATAACATCGGAAAAAATCGAAATTTTGTTGTGAAACTTTCAAAGCATATTCTTGAATAGTTTTACTTATAATTTGTTAAATAAAAAAAATCAATTTTTTAACCATCTAATGTGGTTATCTCCTAACTATCATTAGTCGCGTAACTACAACGTATATTGTGTTTTTAGAACCCTTTTAGCATTTTCATTGCACTATGATGTTTATATAAAATACTGTCAAGTTTTTGATTTATTTTGGTCGATTGTCTTATACAATTTTGAATGTTGATGTATTCAAAATAATACCTTTTTTCGCAGGAAGTCGTTAAACACTTGTCAAAATAAACGCCACCTTACACAATTCGTCATTTATTCACCGCATGTTAATGTGTTAATATGCATGTTATTTTCAACAAAATAATAATTAATGTTTATGCTATTGTTACTGTATTTTTATTCAATCCTGATATCATATATGAATGTGGTTTCATAAAGGAATGTGTGGAACAAATGTGGAACAAGTCCTCGTTGGGTGCTGGATTTTTTTTTACATCCTCTCACATGTCGGAAAAATATTTTGACATTTTATAATTAACTCATTGGGTTGAATGTCTATTTGTCGAGAAGAATAAAAGGATAAGTTTGTGACAGGAATTTTTAGTTTCCGTTTTAACCGTGATATCTTAGACAGGAACTTGCTGTCGTCCACATTTGCTCAACCGAGAAATAGTTGAGATGAAGAAAGATACTTTGCTACAAACGTATATAGCAAAATAATCAACTGGGTCGTATTTATAAACGCTCCTGAACATTTCTGCTTTTAAAAAATGCGACAATAAAAAAGAGCGACTAAATATAAGATTAAATCCTGATTTTCATGGAGTGTTCACAATTTCATCCCCTTGCTGCATTTCGTTATTATTCACTCGTATCTGCGTATGATTTTCATTTTTTACGAGTTGAACAAACTCACCCCGATTTTTATGACACTATTTGAAAGCCTTAATATCTCAGCTTCGTACCGGAATATTAAAACCGGAGATGGAATTGCAACTTTTCCGGAACATTAGTTTCGTACGCATTGGCTCGTAAAAAATAACCACAAATTCGAACGTCGAGCAAAAATGTAGAAATGGCGATCAAATGATTTTAAATATATACATTTACAAACACAACTGCTCCAAGGAATATTCTTACGGGCCGATTCTAATTTGGGCTGTGTTTCTTTTGATGTTACGTTTGAAGCGCAATTGATAAATTAACTTTTCTAACATATGACAACAACTCAGCGCCATATTACTCTTCATCAGCCGAGTTCTAAGAACATGCTCTAAGACTTGCTCTTTTTTAATTTCTCACACAAAAAAAATTGTTGCCTACATATGTTCATATAAATGCACCTGGTTAAACAATTTCATTTGTAATGTGTCATTTTGTATGCAGAACAAATTTGCTCTGTACAAATTAATAATGCTAATTGAAACATCAACGGAAATTCACTTCTGGTTAGTTTATCTACCGAGTGTTTAATAAACTAAAACGTAATAATTGCAAAGCTTTTAGAAATATAAATCTGGATTGAAAAATGAAAAAATATTAATATCTCAAGATTTCCACAGTACTAAAAATGATATACACTTGGCTCTGTTTTTATGCGATGGATACGTTCCACGAGGAGTCGCATATAAAAAAATCGCATAAAAAAAGACTTGAACTACATAGAAAACTGAGGGATAGGTGCCATTATTTTTAAAAACCGCATAACTTGAAATCACTGTGATTGAATGTACCAAAAATCGCATAAAAAAAAGTTTATAAATAAAAAGTCTATTATACAGTCTAGCCAGCATACGTTCATTCGTCATCCTTCTGTGTTGAAATCGTCTTTTTTAAAATGTAATTGATAATTAATCCCTTAAAGAGGTAAAACACAATGTTGTGTCCGAATTCCAACGATTCAGAAAGAGTATTCTTACATGTTGAGCTCGGAGACAGACAGAGACAGAGAGTGTTTTGCACGTTGAATTTGAAGAGAAACAGAGACGAAGAGAGTATCTTGCGTACATCGTACAATTGTATAGTTCATTAATCCAAATTTATCGACTAATAATGATATGTGATTGATATAATGAATCGATTTCAAGTGTATTTGTTGACGCTAAGAAATGCCCTAATATTGTGCGCTATCGATAGTGTTTATTTATTTAAATACAAGTTTCATACACGCTGAGACGGTCCTGACAAGTAAGTGGATTTGTACGGATGACAAGTGACGGACATACAAATATATGATCTAAGTTTATCACGATTTTAAATTGGCTCACAACTTAAAGGGTTAAACTTTGCGAAAATTTAACCAGTCATTTTTCCGCAGATCGTGATTTATTTATGCGTATTCGCTTAAAAAAAACAATTTGTTTTTCTATAGAAAAATGAGGGATAGGTTCCATTATTTTAAAAAATCGCATAAAAATAGACCCAAATGTACATGATTTGATGAAATTTAAGATCATTTTTATGTCAGAATGATTTTATTTTTTCACCAGTTAAAATTCAATTTAAGAGCAACACGTTACTTTAAAAATATGGTGAAGACTATAATATAAGTTTTGGTCTGAGCTGGTCATAATATTCTCATGGCCACTCGCTGTTCTAAGACATAATAATTTAATTAATTAACTAACGGACGTTATTAATGACTTCAGTATTTATTGACTTCTTCACATTCAGAAAAACGGGTTAAATCTGAATCGAATCGATTGTACTTTTAAATGGAAATTAATATATGATCATCATACTTCTTGCAGATATAACTTCAAGGCGATCGATAATATACACAGGTCAAATTGCAATTATTCAATAAATAATAAACGCAAATAATTAGATAATAAGCTCTTAAAAATTTCTTATACGGATGCGTTTATCTAATGATGCATTTGGAAACTGCAATGCAATTATTTGCTTTTATATAGAACGGATCAGAGTGCAATACAAGATAAGATGTGCGTCAAATAGCAATTTATCAAGAGCAGGATTTTTAGTTACCATTCAAAATCACACAATCAATGTTTAGAATGTCTAGAATATATTTATCTTCTAATATATAAAAATCTTTGTTCGTATGTAATGCGCTGCCATACCGTTCATCAGATTGCGATAAAACTTCGTCCACTTATTGTCAAGGATTGCATGAGTAACATAGGCATGATTTTCTAATATATAAAAATCAATGTTTGTTTGTACGTATTTAATGCGCTTCCATACCGTTCATCCGATTGCAATAAAACTTTGTCAATTTATTGTTTATACTTGCGGGAATAACATAAGCATAAATATTGTTTGTTATGCGAAACGAGGTAAATAAAGCAATGCCGGATATTACTAGTAATAAATATTATTAATGCACTTTGTATAAAATATAAAGATTGTATGCAATTTTCTTACGAGATGTATTTTTGTTTCAGGTAATGTCGCATTTTGATTGCTAAAACAAAAATAAGGGATGAAACGTTAAGCGCACCCTTGAGGTATTTATTCATATATATTTTTTTAATTTTAATGTATTTTTATTCAATTGTAAGCGAGTTGTTTTATGTATTTTCTTTCAACTTATATACAATTCTAGTACTATTTTTTAGACTTGTACGTTTTTAGCATTTGATCGGTTCACCAAAGCGAACTTTGGCCATTAAAGGGCACCTGCTGTGAAGCGTGTCTTCAGCACTTGAACTGTCTTTTTTATATTTAGAAATTCATCCATAAATTTAAAAATCAGTATTATACAAATTTAGGAGTTTATAAGATATGTCTGCTGGTGACGGGGTTGAAAAAAAATCTCTTTGTAAGTCTTTTATGTCCGCGTTCCTATTATGATTTCTTTGCTTTGAGGAATAAAAAAATGTCGAACGCAAACTATGCTGTATGGATATTAAATTTGTACAGTCTAGTTTTCATATCTAAATATTCATTTTTAGCTTGAACATTACTGTTACGCTTACTCAATTCCTAATTGCTCTATTATTTAGTTGACCGTCTGCACTGAAGTCACGACAGAACTGTTGCTCCCCTAATTGAAAATACTTGGAGAATACTTTACGTTTTATCCAGGAGCGTTTTATTAGAGCAAAAGCGTTGTAAATAGTTTGTGAAAGAATTTCCAAAAGCAGTCGGTCACTGTATTTAATGATATCCGCTCTATTATTGCGTCCAGTCGACCTGCCACTTTTGGGCGATGTAATCGTTCCTCGGACTTCCTACACTACCCTCTATGGTGCTTAAACGGGTCGGTTATGGATTAATCCGATACTTTATCCTTCATGCAAGAGGGTTGACTGTCGTCATAAAAATATAAAAAGCCGTTTAAGTCGAGCAATAAAAAGTATTGCAACGTGTGCTCTCTTTCAATGCGATTTTATTGATCCACTTTATTGCCGAATCGGTTTAAGCAAAGTACTCTTTAAGAGGACTCAAAGAAAAGACATGAAATCATTCGGCATTATGTGAACTATGAATAGATTGAATATTTTATTGAAAGCCTTTAGAATTGTCATGATTTTGGCTCAAAATATCTTAAATAAATATCGACATTATTTTGGCATGATATCAGCATTTATGTATTTCGAAGTGCTAAAAGCCTCAGTAGAACTCTTCCAGATTCATAATTGATGACTTGAATTATAGCAATCATTAGGTGTATGTGTATACATCCAACGTTCTAATATATTTTGATAACAAATTATAAATAATTTACACGTTCTGATATTAAATTTATTCTAGACAACAAATATTTATCACATGATTATTGCTAAAATTTATCGATTGACTTTATTAGATTATTCCATAATGTAAATAACATAATCATCGAAGGCGATGTTTATGCATGTTATATTAATACGAATTCTTCAATTCAATATATATCAAAAGTACACTTTATACTTACACACAGGTCTATTTTTATGCGATAGATATATTCCACGAGGAGTCGCATATGAATAAATCGCATAAAAAAAGACTTGATCTACATAGAAAACTGAGGGATAGGTTCCATTATTTTAAAAAATCGCATAACTTCAAATCAATGTGATAGAATATATCAAAAATCGCATAAAAAAAGTTTATAAAAAACTAATATAAATAAAAACACAATACATATTTATGTCAGAATTGTTTTACTAGAGTCTATTTTACACGATAATTACACAATAATGAAATTCTTAATCCTTTGCCAGTCCTATGTCGAATCTGATTCGACATCGATTTTATTCTGATGGGTCCTATGTCGACTCTTGACGCGCACTCTCGTGAACATCTCCGATGATATTTTTTTCGTAATCATATGATATTTTTGTGTGAAATCAACGTGTTTTTGCATAAAACACCTAATATAGACTGTTAAAAAAAGATTATGTGCTATGGTATATTATGTACTGCATCTTCTTGCATTTATCTTCGCAGAATAAGATCCAAATCTGCGCATTTCTCTTCCATGGGAAACGGTATTGAAGTGTTTCTTTAAATTGTATTCAGTGTCTATTGTTCTTTCAACAGATGACTTAAAAAAATATCCATAATTTTTAGATAGAATAGAATTGTTTTATTGTACAGTCATGCCTGCTATAAAGCGCATTTCTATACCGTATTTTTCCTAAACATTTGCGGCGGTCTTCTCCTATAGCACTCCATTATGTTTTGTCTCTTGACGCCACTAATCGTTTTTGGTGATAACATTCCAGAAATAAGACCGTACTTTTATAGGCGTGGAACCATTTATCGTCAAGTAAATCGACCCACAAGTTTTTTTAATGCGCTGTTTTAAATTTTCAGAGATTTTCAACCATTGTATTTTTTTTATAATTATATTATATTGAATTTATTTATTTAAAATTAAACACGTTAAAGGTCATTTAAAATACAAAAATATAATAAAATTGCTAATTTATTTAAAATCGTCTATATCAATTGAAAAAAACTTAATCCCAATTTTTGTACGAGTGCCTAACTTTCTACAGCGTTTTTTTTATACCGCGGTCCCTATATCACCGTTATAGGACGATCGACTGTATTCCATAAATTCATAAGAAACACATTTTAATGGATTAATGTGCGTTCGTTGGGATTAAAGGTACGATTTCAGCATTTATATAAAATTGCATAGGGCGCTATTTTAAATGAAAATACGATTGTTGATATTGTTCAGCTTGTATTCAAACTAGTATTCGTTGGCTTTTGTTCGTATGGAATTATTTGACAATGGACGCCATTGTATACGTATATCATTGAGGACGCTTATGAATTTTGCATCCAATTTGGATTCTGAGAAAACCTACCACTAAAATAACTCCCACGCTCCTGTTTCGCAGATCTTAAGCTCCCATTCATGAATGGGGGGCTGTTTTCGTGCCGTCCGGAACATTTGTTTTTAGCCCGCCCGAAGGCTGTATCTCGACGCTCGTTGCGAGCGTTTTAAGTCCAAATTTCGCAGGGACGAATTTCTTTTGCGTGTATATATTTTTTATTTGCGTGTATCTTTCCGTCATAGTCGAGGCCCGCCCGCCGTCCAAGTACGTATTTTTAGTGCTTTTTTATTTGGCTACCATTGATGCGTGTCATATGACCGAATCGAAGCTCGGCTTTACGAGTTTTTTAGTGTCCAATAGACAGTTGAGCGCTACCGGATGTTAAAGCAGGTTGGACAGATTTTGTCTGCCTGGTAAAGACAATAAAACATCGTGACCCATTCATGAGGCCATGACGTAAGGCGTTTTGTTGGCTCGTTGTGGCCCACACAATGACGCACGAGCTATGCAATATGAGAGCGGCCTTTATGCACTTCTGTGCAGCTCTCGCAAGTGCAGCTCTGGACCGTTAGCGGCAATCAACTTCTTCAATGATGGTCTTTTATTCAATACATCGTAAAGTTTCAATTTTAATTCCAAGACTTAAACGGACGTGCCGAATATAACCCAACAAGTCTATACAATGCAAACAATGCACTTTGCAATGCACGCAACTGCACTGCCTGAAATTAAAGTTTCGACTTTGATGTTGATGATTTGAACCGTAGTCAAAACATGTACTAAAAATTGCAATAAATACGACTAAATTCTTTTGCGATTATGAAGAAATAATAAGTGAAACTTCTTAGATTCTAGGAAAATTTGTTTTCATTTAAAAAATAAACAATAATTTGTATTATATCAAAATTTATTGAATAATACATGATCCAATCTACTGTTCTAATACCTTTCTCCATCTCTCCGGAAGCCTCATAATGCCTCCTTGTCCAAAATTTCCCAGGTTTGTTGGCAAAATATTGATCAAGGCGTTATCGTGATGAAAAACAACGCCTCGTCTGTTCGCTAATTCTGGCCGTTTTCTGGCAATTGCATCATTAGGATTGTCTAGTTCGAAACAATATTTTATTGAATTGATTGGTTCACCTTGCTGAAGTAGCTAATACTAAACTACCCCTCTTCAAATCCCATCAAATGCATAGCAACACTTTTTTGGATGTAGGCCAGGTTTAGCTACAGTTAAAGCTTCTGTACCCTTGGTCCAAGACCGTTTACGTTGGATATTCTCATAGAGTATCCAACTTTCATCTTCAGTGATAAGTCTCTTCAGAAAAGGTTGGCTATTATGTCGTTGGAGAAGAAGATCGCATGTTGAAATACGCTGAAGTTTATTTGAGTCAGTCAGTTCATGAGGAAGCCACACATCTGAACGATTGATGTAGCTAAGTAATTTTGTCAGATGATTTGAATTTCTAAATTGTTAGCTATTTCGCGAATAGTATATCACGGGCTTTCTTCAACCATGGCTATGACTAGATCTGTGTTCATTTGCGAAAGAAACTTATGAGACAACCTAATATAACAAAATAGGCTTGCTACAATTCTATAGACTTCATATGGACGCACAGTGTCGTAATAACGGCGTAAAACGCAGTATACCGACCCGGTTGAGAGTTGCACATGGTTTTTATTTTACCATTTTACATGACTCTGTTCATTTTTATAATATATACTAAGATGTATAATCCCTCTTTACTTCTTACTTATTCGGAAAAATTCGTTTCATAAGAGTTTTAATCGTTTTGTAGACGTGTATAACATGTATGACATCCGATCACGAGGCGCTCATTCGTAATATCAGCGATTCGAAAAGCGGACCGATTGGACATACAAACCCTGTGCCCACTCTGTTATCTTTTAGGGATTTTTGCGGCATTTTCTATTATCTGTATAGTTACGGAAGCAGCGTAGCATCTAGACCATTTCTATCATAGTATTTTTTTTAAAACAGTAACCGCCATCTATACGTTAAGTCGGGTACTTTTGGGACAATTTAATATATCGCAATAAAATAGTATTAATTAACTTACCACGCATCGTTACCGGTTGGGCAAAAGGCGGGAGTCGAGGAAGAGTCGGCGGTTGGCCTTGACTGCGGGATGACGTCCTTTTCGCAGCCAAATCTTTCTCTCTCGTTCTTAATAAAAGATTACCTAGAGAAGAGAGTATTTTTGTTCGACACCTATCCACCTCCATCCACCCTCCGGTTATACATGATCCGAAAAAGAACGAACATTAATTAACATTCTAAGAGCACCTCTGAAATTCGACTATTAAACAGTAAAGAAAGCAGATTTTTGCAAAAGATTATCATGATGTCAGTTGAAAAATTCACTCGATTTAAAATATCTGTACAAATGAAAAATGTAATTATATATTTATTTATTCAATAATCTCCATAGATTCATACTCCAATAAAACTTCGTTCACTTATTGTTATAACATAGTCCAATATAAAAAAACGAATGTTTGTTTGTCCGTATTCAATGCGCTTCCATACCGTTCATCTGATTGCGATAAAACTGTGTCAACCTATTGTTTACATTTTTTCAAATAATATAAGCATAATATAATCAATTTAGAGTAGATCTTATATATAAAAGTCAATGTTTGTGTGTTTGTTCATATTTATAATGAAACATTGTAGTAGTGTTACGGCGCATTCGCGTAGCATATCTATGATGAGTGCGATGAATTGCCGCTTGGCGTTTCAATTTTTGTGACGTTCAGGTAAATTTGCCTGAAGTTTCATTTTAAGAATGATAAAGTTGTATATTTTTGTTGTAATTTTGTCGCTATGACTTTAAAATTTTGAGATCTTCTTTCACAATTCACACACACATCAAAAGATAACATGCAGAAATTTTATTGGAAGAAATGTTATTGGAAGTTTTAAGAAATTTATCCAATTAGGTATTAATTGCAATGCAATTTATAATCATTTGAATCTCACTATGGATATATAATAGAAGATTTCTATGCTCTTTTGTTATCCAAACTACTTGCTAAATATATCTATTTCCCTTAACATAATTCTCATATAAACCACCCTCAATTCCTTTTGATAAATTAAGTGTAAACGTATTCTACTCAACCCTTCTCACTCAACAACCGAACTTTACATATTAGCAAATGGACAGTGTTGCATTTCTCAACGCCTACGTATATAAATTATACGCGTGGGCGTAGTTAAATTGTATATCATACAAATTATTATGGGAAAATTCGTATTTTCAATCAATCCTTGTATTTTGATTAATTGTCTTTTTTTAAAAATAAATGTGTAGAAATTGCATATATTTTAGTGAAAAAAGCACGATTAATTATAATACAGCATGTGCAATAAATACGTCTTGAAGCAAGTGAACGTTTTCTTGATCATCATCATCATCATCATTAAACATATTTTCCGGTCTCACTGCGTAATACAGAGACTTCCACGCTTGTCATTAAAACTAAAAACACGCGATTTCAATTAACATCACTGGTTCTGAGAGGAAATATCAATCATGAGTTCAAACGATTTCAATCCAATCAATGGTTTGACTTTAAAATATACTTTGAAAATTTAAGCGGTTATATCATTTTTATAGCGAAATGCAACATTTATGTTCGTGTTGAAGCTCATATTTTTTATGTTCGTATTTATAGGGCTGAAAGTGTAATAAATTCTGGTATTTAAGCAAGTAGATCGTTGTTAAATTTTATTATTGTCACAGTTCGCCATAATTTATAGGTGCAGAAGCAGATCGTCCAGTGCCAACAATAGATTAATTTATGTTTATTCAGCCGGAGACTTTATAGAAGTTGACGCGCGTCAGCTTGGACATTCGTGCAGATTGCTCGTTAATGTTGGACCTCTTTGAAATTCGTGTTCTGCCGTTTGATTGTTTGAAGGTTTTACGACGAGCTCACAATGTTCATAATGAGAGACGAAGAAGCGCGGAGGTCGTCTTCCGCGGTCTGCATAAAGCAGAACACTTCCAGATTATGGTAAATGGTTGATGCGATGATTTACTCCGATCATAAAATAAAACAGTACTCCTGGGACGGCGGGGGCTTTCATCCTGGAGCGCCAGGAAGTAAGCCGCTTTCCACTTTATACGTTGTAAGTTTAACATTTGCGTTCCACATATGAAATTTTCATAATATATCCGCGGTTAACTATACGAAAGAAGATAGATGGGGCCGTCGGCGAAATTCTCCACATCGCACATGATTTTTTTTTATGGATAAAAGGGGGTGGAATACGCGGAAGAGGATGTATAAAAGGGGCCGCAGTGACGAACTGCGAGGTTCAACGACGCTAACTAAAGAGAAAATTGAAAATAAACGCAAAAAGTAATTGATGCCAGCATGTATCAAATCCCACTTTATATAAAAATATAATATTTCAACAATACGAAGATTTTTATAAAGCGATTTGCTAAAGAAATTATGGTACACTTGTCCAATTTAAGTCATGTTTTTATGTAAAAAACTTGAGCAATATCGTATACAGAGGTTTTATAGAAGACTTATTATACCAAAACGCGTAATAAAATGAAACGTCGTAACTTTAATGACGTATTTCCTAAATTTTATCTCCCAAATAAATTATATTACTGAAGACTCTCTTGACACTAAAAAATGCGACCTCGATAGATCTTTGTGTTTTCATGTTCAGTCACTGTTTCAGTTTAAAATTTCAACCATTCTTGATGCCTTTTAGTACGGGAATTAAAAAAAAACAAGACTCAAACTATGTTAGAGATGTCTATAATAAATATTTTACGTAATTAATATTGCAATTCTTTGAAAGTTGCAATATTTCAATCATATCTCATTAAAGTAATATATTTGCCCTTTTCTTACTATTTGTGAATTCCAATTTTTATAAAATTAATCGTTTATTATTCGATTTTTTTGTTAAATAATTTAGAAAATTCATTCGTAATAAATTCAAGCAAATATAATTTATTTGAAATCTAGGATGAATTTTTATTTTCAAACTAGTTGAGCGCGAGTCACTTAATAGGGCACGTCCCTAAACAAAGAATTCCAGTGGTGTCAGGTCTGGAAATCGTGCGATTCATGCAATAGGGCACGTCTCTAGACAAAAAAAATCAGTGGTGTCAGGAGACTGCATGAGCTACGGAATAGGACCGCCAAAATAATTAATTTACATGATAGAGGTGCCTAAAATAAAAAACTATTTTCTTACCCGGCTTCTGACCCTGGCAAACTGGTATTTTTTCAAGTTTAACGACTTTTTAAATGATTTGTATGACATATAGCATCAGAGTCGTAACTAGGGTAAGAAGCGCCCGTGGCAAGTATCTAACTTATTTTTTAAAAATGAATTAAAGCTATTATAATGTATGTTTTATAATAATATACAAAGATAGTCCCAAAAGTACCCGACTTAAAGTATAGATAGCGGTTACTGTTGTAAAAAATACTATGATAGAAAGTGTTTAGATGCTACGTTGCTTCCGTGAACGTACAGATCATAGAAAATGCCGCAAAAAGTCCTAAAAGAGGACGGAATGGCCATAAGCTTTGTATGCTCAATCGGTCCGCCTTTTGGACCGCTGATATGACGAATGAGCGCCTCGTGATCGGATGCCATACTTGAACATAGCGATAACGAAGAAAACAGGGATTAGACAACCTAGTATATATTATAAAAATGGACAGAACCAATCAGTGTTGGTTGATGTAAAATAAAAACCATGTGCAACTCTCGACCGGGTTGGGTGCGTTTTGCGCCCCATGTCCAGCTGCGCCCTTGTTACAGCCCTGTATAGCAAATCGTCTGAAAGGGTATAAACTAGAAAAAAAATTAAAACTAAACTAAGTTCAAAATAGTTTAAAATTTAGATTCGTTATATGACTTTGGAAGCTCAGAAGTAATTTTTTTCATACTAATTGCATAAAATAATGATTTATTTAGATCAAAAATATATATGGCGATTTAATGGTGAAATTGTAGGTATTTTTTCAAAATGTTGAACAAAAAATTATTTTGACAACTTTGACACATAGGGCCTATGTGTGAAACCTAGTAAAAGACCCTCTAACCCCCTAAAAAATTGTGTCGGTCCATGTGCCAAACACCCTTTATATAGAAAATATTCGAATACCCGAATAATATAATAATAGTTCCAAAAGCTAAAATTTGAATATTTTCATGAATCGAAGTATGTATGGAATTTTCAAATTTGTATTGCAATTTAAGCGCTGAATATTTTTAAAGCAAATTTTCCTCGAATGTATGCAAGTAGCACGTTTGTCACATGCAGTGTGCTTATTCACCAATTAGATTCCATTAGTGCATGTATCGACTTTAATTTATTCGACCTAGTATAAACAATCATGGATAATTTGCATAACAGTGCAGCTTCAGCCATGGCGAAAATTCCATACAAAAATATATTATATGATGAATTCAAACAGTTTTATAATCCATCGTTGATGAGTTTAATTGAAATTTAAAGCGTAATTTTTACCTGTTGAAAAGAACTACGCAATGGATATACGGTTGATTGCCTATTAGTAATGAGGAAATCTCTCAAAGGTTGATTGATTTCGACGTTAGCGTATACCGCCCATTGATTATATGCTCGTAAAATGTGGTTTAGATTTGATTTATTTATTTATGAAAGAATATTTAAAAAAACATATAATTAATAATAGGGGTATTGGGGTATTTTATGCTGAAACTAGACTGAAGTATCAAAAATGATTAATGATCTTTACAAGGAGTGTTAATATCTATCAGTGGTTAAAGTTGCTTCTGAAAACTTAAGTTAGAAGGATCCACCTACATCGAGCATGACCACATATTTCAGGAAAGAATTAGAAATTATTGTTTAGGTCAATAAAGAACAACAAGTTGTATAAATGTTGGTATGGTGGGCTAAATCCTGGATTTTTATTATAAATAAAAAAATATTTTCATCAATATAAAAGTAAATTTATGGTTGCACATCCAACTTTTTGAAATGGTCCATGAACATTATTTTTCGTCTAGTTGGCGTACCCATTCAGGCTTTATCTCGAATGTATCATGTCTAGCAGTTAAATTCTCACAGATGGGAAAGCTATTGTTTATCGATAAAGGATCTCATGCAGAAGAGACTATGAGAATGGAACAGGAAAAAATGACCCACCAACCGGTACGCTCGACTCATTCCGCCTACCATTGCAAATCGACTATAATGGTTCATTTTTGTTTGGTTGACTACATAGGAGTACATTGTTCGGCCAAAATTGCACTCTTTTTTGTATCCAAGTTAAAAATATTTTTACTGCGGCGGACGACAATGTAACACTGTTAAATAAGATCGCGAAGTACACTCAAATGACCGGATGATCCTATTTTTATGACCTAGGACACGAAATAAAACCGGTCGAGAATGTTCCCTGGGATGCGTCTTGTTTTATACGATTTTCATCAAAATAGCAAAACCCATTGAATTCTTCCTTCCCGTCGTTAAATTACCGACTGGAATGATTTTTATTACTGTGGAAGGCATTTGAGACTAATGCAATGCCATGAATATTTCATTAAGGCTTATGATATCTCTGTTAATTTCTTGGAATATTATGCTTGACGTATTAGTTTAAATAATCCACACGGATAGCTGAGGTATATTCTATTACGCAAATACATATTGAAATTGTGAGAACATTTAAAGCATGATCCACGTCGTTTGTATCAAATTTATTGCCTAAACACCATGCAATATCTGAACGAAATTGGTGTCCAAAGTCTTTTATTTTGCCAAATAGTATTGTAAAACAAGTCCAGAATATTTTTTCCGATGTTTGATGATAGAAGACAGATATTGGGCCTATCATAAAGATCTTGAATTCAGATTCTAGTCAAAGATACACAAGATTTCTATCATTTCTTAAAAAAATAGTAATTGAAATTGCTTCACAAATATTTTCTGGGATGATAAAAATCCTTTTATCCTAGAATTTATGATATGAAAAACTACTATAATAATCGTATGTCTGCAAATTTATATATTTGCAAGATGCTGCTGTAACGTAATTGTAATTTTCGTCGTGACTTGGAATTATTAGGCGTTGCTGAAAAATGTTTTTTTTTTTTAATTTAAAATCATTTCGTAATCGTTTCCTATTCCACTTTATTTCTGAAAAGGGTAAATGTTTTGGGAGACATCAATGAGTTTTATTTTCGCTTTACGAGACCTTAATTTCGACATCACGTCATAAATATCGTCGACGGCCGGAGCTGTGCTGATTGCGGAGCCTCACGCTACGACGGATCTATCGGCTGTTTGTTCTCCGTTGAGCTTTCCTGTCGAAGAAACTACAATTGTACAGTTACGACAAGATTACGAGACTTCTAGGAGTCAATGAAAGATCGACGTAACACCATCAAATGGAAAATTTTATGAAAATACATAAAAATGTATATGCATGCCAAAAGTCAAAAGTCAAAAAAATTAGGCTTTCAACAACTTCGGAGTGTCCATGCGGAGATTCGTTCATGAACGCAGATCATGTTTTGTGGACATTTTCGAGCTTGGAGTCCGATAGCGAGGCGTTTTTTCGTTGTATCAGTGATCCGAAATTCGGTCCGGTTGGACACGGAAACCTTGTGGCCACTCCCTCTGATTTTAGGGCATTTTTTGTAAAAGTTTTGGGAGAAAATGCTCCCCTGGGGCTTTCTACGATCTCCAACGGGTCGTAGAGAAAACTCTTCTCTACCTTAAACAACATATATAATATATAATTATATTCATGTATTTAATTTAAAAAAAAAATCATTTATATATTTATTTTAGCCGCAGAATTTATATATTTATAAGTGACCGCAAGAAGTGGAGAAGGAGCGTGTTCTTGCAGAAATGGAATTTTAATTTCCCGGTTTGCACCATGCTGTGCACTTTGCTCCACATGTTGTTGTTATATTTGTCCCAAAGATTATGCTTATGCCGTCCTAATGAAGTGCTTTTATATTCACAATACTCTTCCATGTGATGCGTACCATCTGGTAAAAAATGATTTGGGCGTGAGCAGCACACATACAGCTATCCATGTGAGAAGCATGCACGCATACCCTGTGTGTTTCTGTTCTTTGTTGATTCTCGCACCGGAAACTGCACACGTTTCAATTCGAATAGCATATCAGTCGGGTTCGGTTTATTTTGTTATTGATTAATTTGTTACGTGTGAAATTAGCTCCAAGGCATTGCTTTGCTTGGCGGGTACTCGCTTTTAGAATACATGAATGATTGATTCTTTGCGTGGCATTACCGCCTCTCGACATAGTTGACTAAAGGTTTCTTTTACCTTAGCAAAACGTAAAACTTATGGGTGTAATTTGCAGATATTGGTGAATATAAATTTCAACAAAAAGTTAAGATATGTTTTAAATTTCGAAAGTTATGCATATTTTAGTGAGAAGTTAAAAAAATGATTGTATTGCAAAAAATCGCCGGCTGAAATTGTGTTAAAAGCGAGGAAAAATATTATGTTATAAAATATATTTTTGAATTTTCTATTATACTCGGGTATTTAAATAACAGAATTTAACGGTGTTATAAATATTTTGTCTTAAACGCTTTTAGATTGCAATTATCTATTTTTCTGAAGCGGAACACGAAAGGAACTAATTGGATTAAACAATTCGTATTGTGGTGTTTTTTCAAAATAAGTTGTAAAAATCTTGCATCAATACTAACGGAAATATACTGAATAGCCCGCAATTCTATTACGACGATTATGTAAATGTAACGTGAAGATCAACTCTTCGCAGCTTTGATAAAGCGCTTTTTTTCATACGCAGAGTGTATAGGTGGAGATTTTTTTATTTTTTTTATTTATAAAAGCAAATAAGCTTTTCATCTTTAACGCGAACAGTATTCATCTGATACGTTCGCGCCTCATTACCCATGTAAAATATTAAAACCGACCCGCTTTGACACATCTTATTCTTCGCTCTGATATTCGTCTTCTCTTCCGAAGAAAAAGCATATTTTTGCGTCGATTTACATAAAAAATTACAATCGCACCTTTGTCGCTCACTCAACGTTCTCATGTTTAATTTTTCAATTTAATAAATGTTTACGGCGTAAACAAAATGACGATGGAATCAAAGGCGGAAAAAGACGTCGTGTTTTCGCCTAAGACGTAATGCGCCGCGTGTGATTTTATCTCATCAACGCGATTCAGGGAATCTGCAAACAATCGTGAATACGACAGACGCGCATTAATTCAGATATGTTTTTCATGCTCGCTTAAAGTTATTTGTAATTCAAAAATACACTTTTTGAATGGCAGTGTCTGGAATTTAAATATGGTAGGCGAAACGGGGAATCCGGGATGTGGGATACGCGCCGCGGCGACGGTGTTAAATCTGCATTGGATGACTTTAATATTGTATAGGTTGCGGCTGTTCAAATGCGGTTAAGGAAGGTCAATATATATATATAAGATATCAGGTCAGTCCAAAAGTTCGTGCGCCTTTTTGGGATTTTTTTTAAATAGTGTAAATAAAACACAATTTAAATTAGATATTGAATCTTTCGAAACTTTCGAACGTTTGAATTTTCATTTAAAAAAATTAAAACTCTGTTTTAATCACTAACTTGTATTTATTAATATAAAACATTTACAAGTAAAATTAATGTTTGGATTACAAATAAGGATACCTTTTTAATACTAAAATCATAAATATTCAGGATACAAGCATTGATTTTTTTGTATCAGAGTCATCCTTCCAAGTTTCAATATCTTTTTTCAAAAACTATGATGAGATACACAGTATCTGGAAAAATCGTAAAGAGTTGCTAGTCACAAAGTCTTCTATGCTTTTTTCGGTGATGTGTTCGACATCAATGCTTTTTCTGGTAATCTTCTACACTTTAGATTCTTAGTGCATCTACCATATTTTGCTTATCTTTAATTGAAAGTTCATCGTCAAAAAATGCAAAAGATACCAACTCTTCTGACAAGTACCATAAATGGCCCAATAATTTTTCATGGCAACTTTGGTAATTGTTTGGTTTATATTTTCAAAGGATATCAGATCTTTTAATAATTGTAGGTCGTTTCTTGGTGCTGAATATCCGACAAGGACTTGAAACCAGTATTTTATATATATTACGATTGTGAAAAGACAAATATCTTTCACTGTTTTCATTTCATTTTTCGTTGGTTTAAACTAATGTTTAAATAACAAAAAAATAAGTAACACATAGCTTTAATCATCCATTTAGCATAATAAAGATCAGCAAGCCTCCTAAATGAAACTCCCTTTTCAGGAATTCCTCCCAAGTAAATGATGGAAAGATTCAATAACTCTTCATAGTCATTTCGAGGTTGATACATTTGAAGTTGTTTTTGAGCAGAAGAAATCCTGTCTGCAATAACATTTTCTATGATTTATAAGGACGTGATATCATAAATTACTGTTTAAAAATCACTTTGATCAATTTTGATGTAACTTTGACTGATGCAGATTTGGTGTTGATTGGTCGATAAGCCAAATATTGGTTTTATTTTTAATTAATAAACTCTCTTCACTGCTTATGAACGCCATGATACGTTGAAATAAGTACGTATAATTGCGAAAATAAAAAGCGCGTGCTCTCGCTAATGACTGAATTTGAAATGAGGAGCAGGGCAGGGCTCAATCTTAATACGTACCCGCAGGAAAAAATTAAGAAAGGGGGAAAGGGGAAGAGAGTTGACTGTAGTGAAGTAGTGAGCCTTTCTGCATGCTATTCTATTCCAAAATAGACTAATAAAAGACCAGAATTAATAAATCAGATTATGGCTATACAAAGGATGTACAAAATGACCTTTCAAGTCTATTTAAGAAAAAGTCGAAAATGCGCACGAACTTTTGGACTGACCTAATATTAATTCAGCACCGACCGAGTGTTGTCATAATGGGTGAGTTCCTGGACTCTCCTTTTACAAAGGTTCTGGTTCAAATCCAGATTTCATTAAAGATGTACAAATTACCAACAACTTTGGATTCATAATTTTATTTGATCGTTATGGTTCAGGTTGTACACTTGTCTCATTTGTAAAGGGATTTTGCAAACATATTTAACCCATCGTTCAAGTATATTTGTGTGCATAATAATTGATCAAGTAACTGATATAATAAATAACGAGGGGTTTGAACCAAAATCGATAACCAGCAAAACTGTTATTTTTGCTTGAACGATAACCGATATGAACGGTTAGAAGCCCTGTGAATAACGATTTATACGTATGGATCATACATACGATCATTTGTAAGTTTTAATGTTTAATTTAAAATACAATACGTCTTCATAGGGTCGTTAATATTTTTGTCCCTTGATCTGTGCGCATTTGATGATAATAGAACTCGGTCGATTAAATTCTTGCTTTGCACACGTCATCCATCCATCCAATTGATTCAGAGTAAATGGAGTATTCATGAATCTTTTATACAATCAAATTGAATTTCTGCATTATTTTTGCATTAGGACATGAGCATATATGACGTTTGGTTGCATTGTTGGAGGTCTTCTCAAGCGCGATCTTTGTTTTATTTATGATCGGTGGCCAAACTCGAGTTATGTTGATCTTTTGTTAATTGCATTTCTTGGGTTTATTTCGAGATATTCTCTTGCAAATCCGATCGCAAAGCATTCGTTGGTCATTAGCGTTCTTGTGCCAGCAAAATCGGTGCATGTTAAGTCAAACATTGAGACAATATCATATTTTGACAGAATATGATTGATTGCATCCATCATATGAAAACTTGTGGATTGGGTTTCAATTTGATATGAAAACTATTTGATATAAAATGCTTTTATATTATTATGATAATTAAAGCTTTTAAAAATGATATTGAATCGTATCTTGGCTTATTAGATATATGATTTAAGCTTAAATGATAGATCCGTAGACTATTAAATAAGGATTCAACATGATCTTTGGCTGTCCATCAATTATTGACCCTTGCCCTACCTGCTAGAATTACGTTCAACAACTATATCAATAACTTCATGCCCTCATTTCATTGGATCAATGTTTTCTATGCTATCAAATTCCAATCGAGTGATTCATGTCAAATGTTAAGTGCTGTAATTATGTATTAATTGTATATTTAAAAAAAATAGTATATAAAAGAAATTGATTCTCCAATCGAGTTAATGCCAAATTCAGGATATTTGAGCCTCGACTTGGTTTAAATATGGAATGGCGTCGTTGATGGTGCAGTCCATTAATCAGGAGACAGGAGTAAAAGTGCTGCGAGTTCGGTTTCCATCAGTGTAATGGCCTTTGTTAGTCAGTGTGGGCAAATTCGAACTCGGCCAAACGTCGGACGTTGTTCATATAGAAATGCGGGCACAATGCAAAGAGCTCCCGTTGGATAACTAGACTGCTGCATCAGATCGGGATTCATTCACTGCACCGATTGCACAATTTCACAACGCTGTGTCTATTATTGAAGAGATGCCGTCGCAATTGCACATGAACTCTTTTCAATGATCCGTTAATTAGAGCAGGCTAATCGCTGTCGATTTAATGCACATTTAAGTGAACCAACAGGCTATGTCTGTCGTCGATGAAATGAGCCCTGAAATATGCTTCCAATTTAATATTCATATTCAATAAGCACAAGAAACAAGACAGCTAAAAATATCAACAAGTTTCGCATCCCGATTGCAATTCATCCATATGGATTGTGCATCGTTATTGTATATTAATCCTATGCAGTCATTGCTTTTACATGTTAAATTAATATATATCAGATTTAATGGACCTATCTATTATATATTTAATGCAAACCTTATAAAAGCTAGGTTGATTATTATTTTACCATCCATTCTAAGATGTAACTTATATGTTAATAAGTATGAGGTTTTCATAACCAGTGATAAAATGAATATATGTATGAAAATATTTAGAAATATTTAAATTAGGAGAATAAATGCATGGGGATAAAAAAATGGAAATTTAAAAAAACTACTATTATTTATCTGCAATTTATTATTTGAGCGTTCACACTGAAGCACAAATGCATAAGGGATGATGTCTATATCACATCTAATGCATAAGGGATGTGTCAATATGACATTATCAATGCATATTTAAAAAAAAACTCATAAGTCACATTATATTTATGTATCAACTTAACTTTAACTTTTCAATTAGTAAATAATTTTTAGAAAAATTTAGGGAAAATATTTAAAACATCTCACTGTATAAAAATATGTTAACATAGTAGCAGTTTTTAAATTATGGTGCGCATACCAGCGTGGTAAATTCTTTTTTATAATTTATAGAATTCTAGTGATTACCCAGCATGCGTTGTAATGCCACATCTCGCATAACAAACTGCGTACACAAACAATATTTTTACTATGCCTATATTATTCCCGCAAGTGTAAACAATAAGTTGACAAAGTTTTATTGCAATCGGATGAACGGTATGGGCAGCGCATTAAATACGGACAAACAAATATTATTTTTATATATTAGATAATGATTAAATCTATGTCTTAAAGTAGTGTATATTGTCTAAAGAGAGAATGCGGACTACGCATATGTATCGGCAGACACATCTGTGTATCTTTGAATAAGAACCAAATCTCAATTATTTAGTCAAATTAACGTGTTTGTACTATTTAAAATAAAATCGTAATCTAATGAATCTTTTAAGCGTCATTAAATTTAGGTATAATTAACTGAAATCGCTATCGTCGGAATAAGCTATTGAGTTCTTTCAACAAAAATAAGACGACTTTCGTTCGTGTTGTCTTAGAAGCAGGCGTTTGTTTTGATAATTAAGATACTCGCATCATTTTTATCGTTAACAAATTTTGTTATTCCCCTTTGACTGTTCTGGAGTGGCGTCATTAGCCGATTATCACTAATCCTTTGCAAAATTTACTCCTTCAGAAGTAAGCTGGCTGGCTTACACGATAACCCTGTACTTTTATTTTACGCAACACATCAATAGGCGAAAATAGCTGAACAACAAAAGCAGATGTCATGCGAATATTGTGTGCTATCAACAGTGTTAAGGTTTATTTATTAAGCTTGGTTCATAATCAAGCTTGTTAGATGCTGCGATGAAGCTCACAGAAAAGTGGATTTATATTAGAGCATAGCGTGTATGTTCTCCGGTTTGAAAGGATTAATAACAATTTTTCAAACTTGAATCTGTGTCTACCGATTGAATTTTAAGACGCACATAAGCGTAACCCGACAGGAATGTGTTAATCATGTATTGGGCCTAAGTATGGCTATGCCATGATGATGATGTATTATTTATATATTAGTATTAAAATAATGTTCCAATATAGCTTTTTGGTTTGAGATTGGAGCTTTTGCATCATGATTTTATGATTTTAAATGTGACCAAATAATCAAGAACACGGAGCCTTCTTAAACGCACAAAGCATCCTATCGTGGTACACACAGAAAGCAATGAAATTTCCCATGGAACAATAAGAAAATAATATTTATTATTATGATTGACGTTATAGCACAAGAACCAATCGTGCGACGAAATTTACGACTTATTCAAAAGCACATATGGCAAACCGAATGAGGGAACACTCCATCTACTTGAACACCGTTTTTCTCATTGTTTTTGAAGTATGCATACATAATGATTTACTCTCATATTACGAAAGGGTTAGGTGCTGCGTTTACTATATGCCGCACATTGGATTTTATACGTGTTAAGGTTTTTATTAAGTATCGAAAGAGCGAATCATTTGAGCGCATCCTCGCAGTACCAATACTCGAAAACAACATGAATGATTCAGTGACAAATTTGTGACGGACTATGCAACCACAAGGATAAATAGCAGCGCTATGTTTTGCATTTTCAGTATATGCGTTTCTTCTGATGCACTTCAGCCCGACATCCCCATTTGCATAGAGGTTTTGAGAAATCTGCGAGTGTTTCCTTTCGCACGCGGATAATGTATACTCTGAAATGCAGGCAATTTTATTATTCAAATGCAAATGCCTGCTGATAAAAGCAAAATGCATTCGTGTATTTTATTGCGTTTCAAAATGAGCTCTTGCTGAAGTGGATTTGATGCAGTAGTCTGCTTGAAGCCCTGCGTAAATATTATATCATGTTCCGGTCGTGTGGCATCACTAAATTATATCAACGTCCGCGGTAAAATAGCTTTACTGCTTACAAATTCATTCGAAATTTCATCGAAAAATATTTTTGATCGTCTGATAATTGAAGTCGTTGCCGACGTGTATAACATTTTTTGAGAATATTATATAAACGTCTTATACCTACAAGACTGAAAATATGTTGTAGCTGCTTATAACAAGTATTATATTTACCTTATTATAACAATGCATTGAAAGTTGTAACACTTCAATCAAGCTTTCGCGTATCAATTTTAGTCACGTCTACCGAAGCCTTAACCATCTTGTATCGAAAGTAGATGACGTTTATTTAATAATAATTAACATAAACTACTTGTAGACAAAAAATCAGCTTTGTAGATTTAAATTCAATGCCAAAATACAAATTATTCAGGTTTAGAATTTTTTTAATTAAATATCCGCAACGTTGAAAGCTGGGTAGATTTTAACTTTCCTAAATTATATTGTATAAATACTGATTAAAACAAAAATTATCTTTGTAGAAATGGGTGCAAAATTCTATGTGAAGATTTACCAATAATGCTATAATTTTGTTAATTTTAATATTTAATTTTCAAATATATTTTGGTTTCTTGAACGATATGTTCATCTTCGATCCGGATGATGACGTTGAATCTAGTGATGATTTGTCGCACGTTGCATGGACGTGACTCGCCGACTTATGCTTCAATTACTATTGAAGATTTAACCCTATAAATATCGTGTGTGTGAACGGTATTTATAGAGTTATATATAATGTGCTAAATATTGTAATGATCGTTTGCATTTTTTACACTCTATGATGAGCTAATTTAAAATCATCATAATGTCCGTCACTTATCATCCGTACAAATCCACTTGTCTGTCAGGACCGTCGCAGCGTGTATGAAGCTTGTACATAAATAAATAAACACTGTCGATAGCACACGATATTCGGTCATTTCTTTGCGCAAACAATACACTTTAAATCGATGACGGGTTAATGGTATAGTAGATTCATTGATGACAGAGTACTTGTTGTGAGGTCTGTTCCGGGTTTCCCCGGATACAGGGAATGTCTTCCACCGCTCTTTTAACCCCATGAAAATGATACGCGTAGAGCGTCCAGGTGCCTACTCCTTTCACTCTGCACCCTCCAAAGGAGGAGAGGTTCCCGCAGGAAGATCAGTTGCACCCGAAGGTGCGTTGGAGGAGGAAGGAAAAGAATGGATTATAATTAAGTTCAAGGGAACTACTACACAAGATCGCTGCCACTACGAGTCCAACCTCAGTTTGAGGGGAGTTGCAGCAGATGACGGACTGCAGGAGCATTGCTAGCCACGGAGACAAGCCACCATTTGAGCAGCCTAAAACCGTTGGGGATATTCATGTTAACTAGATTACCCTAGCAGTGTTTAATGAACAAAACGATGAAGCTGCTTTCGTTCATCTCTACTCTACATCATTATTCCAGAGATCCGACTATTGCCCACGGGCAAAATTTTAGTAATTTTGTCCAAACTCTCTAGGCCTTACTAGTATTTTTTGAGTTCACATCGTAGTATTTTAGCCAATCACTGTATCATCAATCACAATAAAAAATGTATTCTAGAGAATATTTTAACTATCGTAAAATTTAAATATAATTAACTGAAATCGCTATCGTTGAATAAGCTATTAATTTGATTCGCGTTGTCTTGAGAGCAGGCGTTTGTTTTGATAATTAAGATACTCGCATCATTCTTATCGTTGACCAATTTTATTATTCTCCCTTGGCTGTTCTAAAGTGATGTTATAAGCTGAGTATCACCACATCTTTGCAAACCCTACTCCTTCAGAAGTAAACTGGAAGGCTTGCACGGTAACCCTGTCCTTTTATTTTCGCAATACATTAATAGGCAAAAATAGCTGAATAACAGAAAGCAGATGCCATGTGAATATTATGTGCTATCAACAGTGTTAAGATTTATTTATTTTTAGTTAATATATTGATTCCTAAAATTCGACTGCTTAGTTTGAAATATAAAAAAATATTGCAACAATTTAAATGTATCCAATTAATTGAATACTCGTATACTTTCATAATGGGATTGAAAATTAAATTTAGGGAATATTAAATTTAGCATGCAGATATAGAATTTAATGTTCATGATGAAGGATGAGATGGGGTTAAAGGATGCGCTGTGCATTTTGCATCATGCAGGGAGATAATATCACATGGTTGGACAGGAGTATTAGATGCACTATGCTGTTGTGAAATACAGCAGTTTGTCAGCAAGATTCTAGATTATTTGTATGAATTATAGTGCATAGCAAAATTCAATGCCCGCAGAGCCACATTTAAGTTTGGTGTAAAAATAAAAATAACTATGGAATTGATGCAGATAAAAGGGATGTAGGGTGAGACCAAATCAAAACAAGGATATATTTAGGGTGCTAGAATCGTTATTCTAAGTGATTTTTTTGTTTTTAAAAATATTTCATAGATTTCTTAATTAAAAAAACCTGAAATTTAAGGAGTCGCGGTGCTTACATTAATATAATTAAGAAATCTCGTTCGTGCTGTTCAAACACTACTTCTGTTCCGTTTCACGCCGAACTTATTTCCGGGTATATCTGGAGTGGGTGGAGTGCTCAGCAAACCTTGTTCCCGTGGACCAAGAGGCTGTCGAGAGCATTCGTCGCCGGAGAACAATTCATTAGTCGACAAATGATATTTGTTTACTGAGGAGTGCCCTGCTGCGGAGTGGCACGTGACTTGTACGCAATCTTGCAGGCCAACTACACTGCACCAGCTTAATTCGCTCGTCCGTTGCTCGTTTATTGTCCAGCTTAGTCTCTCACTGAGTATCTGGGTCGCAGACTACAACTTTATTACAGAATTCCTTCATAATATGTTGCTTTTGAATACATTTTTATCTTGAAAAATGCAATTTAGTGCGATCGTCTGGACGTGAAGCGAAGTGGTCTTAGCGCGGTAGCTGATGCTTTACAATAGCGCGCTCATGTACAAGTGGCTATAAGCTTGATGCATTTTTTATAATTACCTTAGTTTACCTTAAATTGGCTTGCAAATATACATTTTTCTTAATTTCAGAAGTTAAATTTAATTTCGAAACCATCTTAAATTCAAATTTATTATGCTATGATGAATTTACTGTATAATTATTTTTTATTGTTAACAGAATTTAAACATAATTGTTTAAGTTATCCAAATTGTAAAAAAAATAACGGATATAACGAGCAATTTGATATGGATTTCAAAGCACAATCAACCCTCTCTTTACACGAGGGACACGTTTCAAAGACTACCAAATATCAATATTAAAATGATAGGGCCTCTGAGGGGCTTCTGCGATCCCTGAAAATGCTACAAAAATTCCTAAAAGATGATGGAGTGGCCACAAAGTCTGTGTGTCCAACCGGTCCGCTTTTCGGACCGCTTACATTACGAATGTGTATCTTGCGATTGGACGCCATACCCGAACGTGTCTATAGAACGATTACGAACTTTCATTACAAAACGAAGTTGTCCGAAAAATATTGATACCGGCTGAGTCGGCCCAATGTTTAAGCAATAACGAAAAAAAGAGAGATTAGACAACTAAGTGTATATTAAAAATGGTGAAGAAAATCCACAAAATGGTATTGGTTAATCATCGATTGTAAGTGTGCGAATTAGCAAAAATGTTAGACTTTTTAAAAAGAAAGTTGTACATCGCACATTGACTGAAAATTTTAAAATGAGAAAGTTTTGAGCAAAATAGGTACCGCGTTTACTCACAATGCACCAAAATTGTGGTGATGTTTCAATCGGGTGTTTGGCGATGTTTCACAACAATAAGGCCGAGTTTTTACATCAAATCAGAATGAAATATGGGTCCATCATTTCGCATTTGAAGCAAAGGAACATGGAGACTCTCCGCTAACCGGAGGTGTTTATTGGGTTCGCTATTTGGGACCACGTCATGATTGTACAGATCATAGAAGCCCCAGGGTATGCATTTATCTCCGAAAATGCCGTAAAAAGCACTAAAAGAGGACGGAGTGGCCACAAGGACTGTGTGTCCAACCGGTCCGCTTTTCAGATGAGTGTCTTGCGATTAAACACAATATCCGAACGTGTCTACAGAACGATTACGAACTCTCATTACAAAACTAAATTGTTTGTAGTGTAGTTTTGCGCCTCAAGTCCAGTTGCACCCATGGCGGGCGCCTGCTTTTCCACCCCAAAATAAAAAAAAGTAAGATATAAAATTGATTTTGAGCGAGTGTCTTCATTTTACTATTACATAGGGTGGAGCCCTTGTGCTTAGAGTGGTTCGGATAGAGGCTCAAAAAGTGGAAAAAGATATTTTTCGGGTGGATACAATGGGCTGTTGGTCTTCTCCAAGATATTTATTTGTAAATTCTTAGATAGAGATTGACTCCAGCTGCGAGGCTCCGAACGTGGCAACGAAGAGAATATGTCTTCTTTCAGCCATGGCTTTATATTTCTGAAAGCGTCGGATTGCTTCTCCCCCACCCCTCAAGCTGCAGGTCCTTTTCATCTACCAGGAAGAAGGATTATTACTGTGACCTTTATACTTTTTTGTATCCATATACATAAATTATATGGTACACAATAGAGGACGTTATAACTGAGCTTAACTGTGTTTATTGTATAATATTATGATTGATTTATAATTGGTTGATTGTAACATATCATTTATCATTTTAAAAAATCCTACGAATTTATTGAGTGTCATTTCAAAAAAATTTTTTAGGTTTTTACAAATGGAAATATTTATTAAATCTGAGTATATTTGTATTTAAGGCTTTTCTGGAGTTTCGATAGAAAGGCATAAAATATGGCGCAAATCAATATTGTATCCTTCATCATGGTTGGTGTATCAACTCAAGCATGCAATCATGCTATTTTTATCAGCATAGATACGATTTCAATTCAATTTCATTTTTAATTGATAGCATGTTGTGGTGTACAACATACTTTTAAAGTCATTGGAATCAATCCTCAGAACAAACTAATATTGTCTAAAATTTTAAATTTCGTAATGCCAAAGCGCAATACCCAAAATTTAGCCCAAAATCGATCAAACGTATATCGTATATCAAAATGGGATTCATTAATACAAGCAAAATCGCAGTTATGAAGTGGAACTCGTGTACAATAAATAGCGAGACGTGCCTTAAGCCGGCCAGCTTGTAGTTTTGTTACAAACGTGTTCATTTTACTTGAGGTAATAAAATTGGAAAGAGGAAAATTTAATATGTTCAACTGCTTTATTCTTTCTTATTCCTTTTCCGATCCAGAGCTGGCTACAAAGTTACTTTGACTCCGGAGAAATATGTGCAGTTTACTAAATACGAAGACATAAAACAGATTTTCAGCATCTATTAAAACAACGGTACCGATGTTCGGTCTGTAATAAAGTTTAACTCTCGCATATACACTAGGGATATTGAGAAACGTGCTCCAGTCTGAAGGAAGAATGACTGCGAAAGTGAATTGACACGTGTCAAAAAGCGTTTACTTCAACGTGCCATTACAATGTCGGTCTGTAAGAATGCCTCAATTTCCTGATTATGTAGAAATTCTCGGCTCATATCCTACTTTACTCGAATAATAGCCATTAGAATGTATATTCAGGATATGACCACTTCCGTATCTCTCTTATTAGGCATGTTTAGGTAAAATATTACCGCTGAGGTCTCGATATTATGCGCCTGAGGGCGGTTTTCATTTGGGGCTAGAAAATATTATAGTAAAAATAGTAATAATACATGAATAGCTATTCCTTCAATTCTCATTTATTCTTCTTCCACGTTAATGGTAGATTACAAAGAGGCACAGTAGCTTAATAGCAGAAATACGTCCTATATATAAACATCAATATTTTAAAATATTTAGTAAAATATAGTAAAAAATGACACTTGACCATAGAAGTCCTAAGTCCTGGACAAGTGATTTGTAGCAAAAAAATTAAACATATTTTTACTTTTTATAATATTGTTTATAGCTTAAACTACGCTTAAGAAGAAATATTAGAAAATAAAAAAAACAATGACCAGTCAAAAAAAAGTTTGTGTTTTTACAAAGATTTTATGTAGCTAGGAAAAAGTAGTTTTTTTTCGTCAATTTACCGACATTGTAAAATCTCATGTGACTATCGTTAACTCTTCTAATACAAATGTAGCTACTGTGTTTTTTTATTTTTACGATTTATTGTCGATGTCCAGAATGAATTAGATTGTACCCAGCGCACTGCCCTGTGATATTGAATATTTTATTTTCTTTAGTTTTAAAACACTTTTTCTGTATTTTTTTTTCTTTAAAAGTCTATCTACTAACTATGTTAATAGTACTTTTATGGAAGTAATTAATTTAATTTGTGCTTTACCTCCTGGTGCCATACATTATCAAATGCTTGGGCCACGTCTAGGGAGATCTCAGAGAGATTTTTCTATTATGTTTGTGATTTTATGAATTGTTAAAATGTTGAATTCTGAAATCCAATCAATGAACATAAATATATATTTTACAAGCGAATATCCGGCATACTTTGCAAAGCCATAAGCACTTAATAATTATTTCTCTTGCTCTTACTTCATTTCACCAGATAAATATGCGCCAACATGGTGCATCTATACAATATTTTTACCATGCTTATGTTATTCCCGCAAGTATAAACAGTAAGTTGAAAAAGTTTTATTACAATCGGATGAACGGTATGGAAGCGCATTAAATACAGACAAACAAACATTGGTTTTTATATATTAGATTATGCCTATATTACTCGCGCAATTTTTAGCAATAAGTGAATGAAGTTTAATTTCAATCTGATGAACGGTATGGTAGCGCATTACATACGAACAAAGAAATATTAATTTTTATATATTAGATATATATGGTGTCCCAAAATGAAATGTATTTTGATTATTACAATATTGCCCATCTGATTTTGCTATTTTCCAAAAATTAGTTTGTTGATAAAAATGATAGTAATAAATACTTTTATGAGCTTTCATAATTAATGCATAGTTTTTATTCGTCTATGTCGTGTATTTTGCGTGTAAAAAATAAATTTAAGTTCGCCAAGTGGCTTAAAAACATTTTTTTCTATGTCATAGTAATGCAAAATATATTCACGATTTAACAGAGCATTGTTGTTATCTACATGAATATATATTAACATAAAGTGGATTATTCCACGGAAAATCGCACAAAAAGAAATCGCTCAAAAAAGCTATAACTTACATATAAAAAAGGTGAAGATGTCTTCCATGGATTTTAAAAACCGCATAACTTTGAAACCACTATATAAAATATATCCAAAATCGCACAAAAAAAGTTAAGGCAATTAAAAATAACATTTTTGGTAACATTTAAAGGACGTCTTGCATCATTTTCGATATGACTCGAAATCGCTCTCTTCTCCGGAAGAAATAGTATACCCAGTGTCAGTGTCATCATTATTCTGTGTATATTTTCTCTTTCCAGCAATATAATTCATAATTTGTAAAGATGTCACTACAGTCCTTAACTTAAAAAATAAATAAATCACAAAATGGCCAATGTTAAAAAATAAATTTTGACATAAATCTGGTAGGAATAATAGAAGATTATATAGAAAAGATTCGTACCCAGTTTGAAGTAAATGATTTAATTAAAACTTGAGATGTGATATCAACCGCGTTGAAAAAAGTAGTTTCGAGAAAAACGCGTTAAAAGATTTCATTATGGTAGGACCGGCCAATTTGGCGCGTCACTAAAATAGCTATAACTCCGTAAGAACTTCGAAATCGCAGAAAAAAAGTCGCACAAAAAGAGGTTTGAGTGTACTCTTTACGATTTCAAAAAACTTAGATTTTCTAATTCTTCAACTCTTTATGATATGAGCGTAGTTGCTATTATAGTTTAAGTATAACATTCCTCCGAGTTGGTCTATTTTTATTTCACAATTGCAATATTTCAAGACAGTTTAGCATTCCTCCTTTAAGTGGTCGGGGGTGGGCGTACTTTTGACCAAACGTTCAAAGAACCCATATGCTTTTAAGCGCTCCCAAAACGAATTCAAACGCCTCAAGTGCTTTATACAATATAAATTTGTCCACTCCTGTTGACTTTAGCGACGTTTCGGATGGAAACCACCTCTGACAACACGACACGTATGACATTTGACAACTGTATTTCAACACCGCGCAGACACGACAATACGATTCCTCATCTCTTGTATCGTATTCGGCGACCTCCTCGCGAATATTATAAATTTAACTTCCTGCATAAAATATATTGTTCGACGATAAATCCGGTAGCTTTATCCACCCAGAAAGTATCAGCATAATGTGGATTAACAGCGCTCGCAGATTAGGAAGTACGCTATACGAAGTATGCTTTTGTAACTTTCCAGCGCTGAAAGTTCGAGTTGAAAATGTTTCGTTATTTCGTGTATCATCTCCACTTTACGGCATCGAAATGCTTCATTAACTTGATTCCACAATTAAGACTTTAAGCCCGAATCATAACCGCGATCGTCGTGAGTTTTTACGGAGTCTCCGAGTTGAGGATTTATGCGTCCATGAAAAAAACGGTTATTGTGTTTTGCAGAACGGTCTGCAATGATATGTGCGTATATAATCGCGAACAGAAGCGCTTTTGCTGAAGACTTTGCTAAAGTAAAAAGTGTAATTTGCAATTTCGGCGTTTCCTCTCCGACAAAAAACCTTTTAAGCCCGAAATGAGATGGCGAAAGTGAGCCTTTAAATAGAAAATACCGAGATCGAGCCAAAGCCTCCGGAAATATCGATATAAATTACACACGCGCGGTTAATATATTAATGGTGTCGTGCAAAAAAATCACGTTCAAAATGAAATTTATACGGACAGGTTACTTAAAACGTGACAATATTACCCAATATGTTGAACCTCGTGAGATAAAAAAATAAGGGAGAGCCGCTGAAGGGATCGTCGAAAGCCTTTAAAAGACCCACGGACAGAACGTAGGCGAGATCCGACCATATTTATTTTCAGATGTCACATATGACCTATAACAATGGTTCTTTTCGTCGTTTTAATTTTTTTCCGCATCTGCGAATAGATTTTTTTCCAGGTTTAATAATATAATTTTAAAAAAATCATCCATTGCGTAAATACATGCACGTATTTAACTCAAACAGATATCATATAGTATATGACATCCGCTTCAATTCTGTTTACAGTTTGCATTTTGCAAATATTGATGGAATTTAATCAAACATTTGACAGCTTGTTCAAGCAGACATTCCTATATAAATGTAATTAATCATACAACAATTTGTATTATTTGCTTAAAATACAGCACATTGAAAACTATTGTATGCAAATAAAAAAATATATTTATAATTTTTAACGTAATATTAAAAAAAAAATGATTGTAAAGACTTACATAATCTTCCCTAACCCAAAACAATCCAACTTAATGACACATTAAATCGGGACTTCGAACCATTCTTTCTTTCCGGTTTAGCTCCAAATATTTATATCGGTTCGGTTACGGTTTTCGTTCCGGGAAATATAGTGATGTTCAGCTCTGGGTAATTCATTTATGATTTAATCTCTTATATTATTGATGATTTGTTAGTTAACGTATAATTTTACATGTTTGCTTCTACGCCCCTTTGATTAAAATTTAAAAAACTTTAAAAAAACATCAAATAAATAATTGATTTATGATACACTTAAACCTTTTTTGTGCGATAGATGCGTTCCGCGGAAAATCGCACAAAAAAGCTATGATTTACATAGAAAAAGTGAAGATGCGTTCCATGGTTTTTAAAAACCGCATAACTTTTAAACAGCTTTATAAAATATATCCAAAATCGCATAAAAAAGTTTATAAAAAATAGGAAAACAATAAGGCAATGAAAAAAAATAGTTTTTGGTATCAATCTGGTTGGAATATTAAAGGGTTGTATTGAAAAGATTCGAACCCAGTTTGAAGTAAATTAATTAATTAAAATTTGAGATATGATGTCAACCGTGTTGAAAAAAGTAGTTTTGAGAAAAACGCGTTAAAAATTAATTAAGTATTTCCTGTTTTATCCAAAATATCTCGATCTTCGAAATCGCATAAAAAAAGTCACACAAAAAAAATGAGTGTATATCAGTATAACATGCAATTTTGCATTTTTATAACTTATGAATGGTAAATGTCATATATTATATCAATCAAATTTAACATAAGACGTGTACTGAAATGAACCGGTTTTAGTTCCGGCAAAAATATCGAATTTATCGGTTTTTGGTTTCGGTTCGGTGTCTTTTTTTTTCTTAAATTTCAATTAATTATGTAAGATTTAATGAATTAAATCGGTTAATTGTATATTGGACAATCGAAATGCCACTGTAACTAGTTCGTTAACTAAAACAGGACTAATCTGCCCATTAATTAGCGGTACAGAATTTCAAACGTTGTAAAGATGCAATTTAAAAATATTAAGACCAATTTAAACCGGTTTCACTATTCATTCATAAAATTCTTCAATCATGCAACTTTCAAACAACAACAGTCATGAGTTTTATGTAAGCTCATTGGAAATGAACTGTTCTTGATAACTGACTTTATTTATAATAAATAATAAATATGCGATATATGCATTCTACGGGGAATCGCATATAAAAAAATCGCATAAAAAAAGACTTTAACTACATAAAAACTGGTTTTACATTGCACTAACATTAATTTTAGATTTTTTTAATGCGCATTCGCATAAAAAAAAAGTAAAAATCTTTGTCCCTTATGGAAAAATGATGGATAGGTTCCTTTCTTTTTAAAAACAGCATAACTTCAAAATCGCATAAAAAAGATCCGCATTAAAACAGACCCAAGTGTACTTATATAGTAAAGATTTATATGCTAAATGCAGATTATTGCTTATTACCGATTTATTGCCGATTTTTTGTCGACATTTATCGCATAAAAACAGACCCATGTGTATATAAGTGTAAATATAAGATTCCAAAATCTGTTGTAATTCTCTCTTGAATTTTAAACTTCTTTCCATTATAGGATCATTTTCTATTAAAAAACTAATTTAATAGCCAATTCTATGTCTTCATTAATTGTTTTTACTATGAAACATGTAACTACTTCGCTACAATCACTTTCTGAGTCATTCATTGTGGTAGATTCATTTAATATTTCCACTAATTCGTTTTCGTTCAATGTACGATCCTTCAATATTTCTTGGATGTCATGAATATCCATGTCATCAAAACCTTCTTCAAAAATATCACGATAAATGTTTATTGCCCTTTGGGATTCATCTTCTATTGATGGTAAAACATTTGCTCCAGAGACTACTTCTGGTCACAGGTTTTTCCAGCAAGAACTTAAAACTTTTTACAACAGTTTTCTTTTTAGCTCGTAATTATTCATAGTAAAATTTGCTTCTATTTTGCTTGTTAAGATCATAAATATACTATCATCAACCATTTTTGATTTTCGTTATGTCTTTACGTCCAAATTTGAACATTGTTATTTTAATATCAAAACTTTGGTTTCAAAAACAGCAATCAATGCAGAATAGCCTTATATAAAATTGATTGATTGTGGTTCGATTTGAAATTTTGAAAGCGATACTGCTATTTCAAATAAAGCATTTCATTGAATATCATAAAATTTATACGCAAGTAGAGCTATACAAATTCAATATATCCCGACGTCGTTCAATTTTGCCATATGAAGCACTGGGATGGATTGAACAAATGCATCCCTTGAGTTGAAATTTTCATATGTCGGAATACATTTCGACGCTGTTTACATAGCGCGTATTAAAACGTTTTGAATGAACGTATAGAGTTTAAAGGCTTTCAAGATTTAAGATTCCAGAATTTTCTATCGGGCCGAGGATATTTAATATCAGCCCTTATCCTGCGAATTATTTCTGCGTTATAATCTTTTACGACGCCGTCCTGACGCGGATGAATAATAAAGGCGTTTAATTGAGGACGAAATTTGCTTTACACTCGAGTTCGGCGCAAAATTGTGTTGATATATCTGATCAGGGGATAAAAGTGACAAGTCCCTCCTTTAATCGCATCATGAATAATTTTTATTTGATCCATGTGGAATATTCCGAGGCTGCAGCATGTGATTACCATTTGAAAATTGAATAAGGAATGAGGCGAGTCGGAGACTGATGAGATTGTCATACACGAGCGGCATGTGAATCCGATATTCTTGCTTCTCAAACACATGCTTTCACGGTAGACTCATCCGATGATAGATGTTGGATGATATATTTATAGTTTTGTATGGAGACCATACTAGTCTCTGCTATTTGTCCTGGAACGTTGTTATTCTTCCGCCAAGCGATATCTGAGCCTTGGCTCTAGTGGACCGCCACTCCCAGAACAGAGTGACTTTGGCATCAGCGGCTATATTGCGTTACTTGTCAATCATGCCTTTGTTCTTAGAAAAACGCAGATGAAAGTCAAAGAATTTTCAAGATATTGTTTGCTCTAATATTATTAAAATGATATTTCTTCGATTTACATAGATGGCGTCAGATCAAGCATAACCAAAATCATCTCAATGTAGCAGCTTAACACATAACTTACTGGAAGCGTACTTCTTTAAATTACGCCGTCTTTTGGTTAAAGTTATGTTTTATTATTAAAGCATACTGCAAAATATCCCGATAGTGTTATTTTGGAAACAACCCCCCAACTCAAAACCAAATGAACATTTGCGGGCCATACATTATGAAGCAGATGAGTGACTATACACGAAATAAATGAGTAACTGGTGATTTACTCATTTATTTCATGGCTCGAATGGCTAATACCAAGGGTTATTTTATTTTATCGATCATCAAGGCGACGGACAAATTCGAAAGTCTGCGTAAAAATAAATTTGATATGATTAAATGGGTCACACGTCAAACGATTTCTCGTGTTCATATTCCCTTATTTATTATCCATCGAACTGTGAAGCAAACCAGAGGATAAATTTATTGAGTGTGTCACGTCATTTTTGTCGTTGTAATCGGATTTCAATTGATGCTTTGACAAATATTCACAATATGGCAGCCGTCCGAGTTTCATTTTGACATGGATCTTCAGTATATTTTTCATTATTGATTTGAATGGGGAGATTTTGTTATAAAAACATAAATTAAAGCAAAATATTGTAAATGCTGAATGTCAAATACACTCATCCCCCGATTTACAAGGTAGATACGTTCTTCAGAAACCCGCGTAAATAGAAACCGCGTTAAAAAGGTAAGGATTTCATACAAAAATATAAGATAGATAAGATTCATCTTCACTTACATGATCCGTTTTTGGTATTTAAATAAGCACAACTAATTCTTCTTCGGTTATAACGTCATCGGTAAAAAAAATCTTTGATATCTTTACATTACAAAACGCACCAAATAAAAAAAAACATATTTTCTCTACCGCGTTAAAGTGTTAAAAAAGTACCGCGTAAATCGGGGGATCAGTGTATTATGCTAAAATAAAAATCAACTAATGATAAGCTAATATCAAATCGGTTTCGTTCCGATTTCTGGCTAAAATCAAACTTTTAGCGCGGTTATCAGTTTTCGTTCCAAATTTCAATATAAATATTAAAATTTATTTAATTGATTTGGTTAAGATATGAATGAAATACATGTTTTTGTTGCGTAATTTTATTAAGTCAATCTCAAATAAACTTGTATTCGACATTATGCAGCAAGAAGGTTTATTTGGTTGAAAATTGGATTAGAAATGTTGTATCGAGCAAGTTCGAAGATCTTAATTCCATTACGATAATAAACGACGGAATTATTCCGCTCATCCGCGAGCAAACTCTTCAAATAAGTATTAATTATTCAAAACGCAGAAGAAAATGTTAGAGCACAGTTCCATGGGGTTATTTTGGATCTAATTATGCCCCTTACTCTCCCGGAGCCGCTCCAGTTAAATAATTTATTTTGTTTTGGCGAGATCTCTTGTGGTCGTTTGATCTCGACGAGTAAAACCGATTGAATGATGAATGTGGCGCTTGAGTATGTGCGCTCAAACATCTCCACTTATTTTTGAGCCCCATGATTTATGGACTTGGTTGAATTTTTGAAGATTTTCGATTTGACGAGACTTTGGCGTTTCTTTGATTCAATTTCGCGGCTTCCCGCGAAGAGCTTTCATCCAAATATATGCGTGCCCCTGTGCTATATTCCTCGGTCTTGTTTCGCATATCGCGAAATTATTTTGCGCTTGGAAAATATGCCATTTTCGGGGTGAAGAAATGCGTCGATTTAAAAAAAGACCATTGAGAGAGCAAGAACTTTGAGCGAACGTATGTATTTATTCCATTCAAAGGATACGCCATTATATCAGAAGGCTCACATCTTCCATTCAATATCAAGCCGTTTATCTCTAATATCTCATATTACAAGATGAATAAAATATAAAATACACATTTGATAATGTATAAGCGGTACAGAGTAATAATTTATCAAAATGTATTTTAATGTCAAACCAATATCCTTAAGGCCCGAAATAGAATATCGAATTATAACTTATAATATAATGCTACCCTTTTAAACGTAGTTAGGTTAATAAGTTCGAGTTCAAATCTAGATTAGGTACTAAATTATTTTTTATGAATAAGATGAAACTAAGTATTCAAATTATTCACTATCAATTTTAATAACTATCAAATAGTTGTTAACAATTTTAATCTATTTGCTTTACTTCATTGCTAAAAAAGCGCGCTTAATAATTATTTGAAAAGAAACGCACAAAGTGGTTTATTGCATCAGGTCACGTGTAGCGCGAGCTGAAGAGCTGGGATCCCCCGCAGCCCAAAATGTACTTCACCAGATCAATATGCGCCAACATGGTGCATCCATACAATATTTTCACTATACCAATGTTATTCTTGCAAGTGTAAACAGTAAATTAACCAAGTTTTATCGCAATCGGATGAAGGGTATAGAAGCGCATTAAATACGGACAAACAAACATCACGGATGTAAGATAGTGAAAAAGGACCCCAGGGTAATAAGAGACTAAAAACACATCAGGAACTCATAAAATGAATTTTTTGGTGATTGGGAACTCCAATGAAAAATCTTCCTATCGATTATTATAATCAAAAAGGGGCATGGATGGACAGGGAAATTTTTGAAGATTGGTTAAAAAAAAGAGTTCCAGAGCAAGATTTTTAAAAAATAAGGGATTGTCACAGAAAGCAGTATTAGTATTTTTTTTCTCCTAATGCTGTAACATCAATGAAACGTCTTTATCGCAATATTCTAAAAATTTTAGCTGAGAATGATGACAGATTGATCAATTTTTGGGGAAAAAAAAGAAGATGCTGCATTTAGAATAACACAATCTTGGTCAAAAATAAAGCCGTAAACATTGGATAAAAAATCTCTCTGGCGTGAAAATTGATTAGTGCATTCTGAATATAATGAAGCAAATGATGTATCTGAAATACAGTCAACACTTCTATAGCGTCGAAATAGGGACCACGCTATGGCAAGTTAAGCCAGAACCGTATCAAGGGCGTGAAGCGCTCGTGGCAAGGATCTAGCTTCCGTCCCTCTCCCCGAAAATCAATTAAATATATAAAAATATAAAACTGTAACGTTACAATAATATACAAACATAGTCCCAAAAGTACCCGACCTAATGCATAGATGGCGGTTACTGTTTTTAAAAAATACTTTGATAAAAAGTGTTTAGACGCTACGTTGCTTCCGTGATCGTATAGATCATAGAAAATGCCGTTAAAAGAGGATGGAGTGACCACAAAGATTGTATATCCAATCGGTCCACTTTTCGGACCGCTGATATGAGCGCCACACGATTGGATGCCATACCTGAACATGTCTACAGAACGATTACGAACTCTCATTATGAAACGAAGTTATCCGAAAATGACTGATCGGGTGGGTTGTTTAAATGGGTTGTTTAATGTTGTTACGCCGTCTTATTACGGCTCTGAGTATATGGATGCTATAGAAGGATTGATTGTATGTGGATTATTGCAAAATTTAAAATGTTTTGAAAACTTGGATAGGGAAAACATTAAGGAGTGGCTCGATCATGATTAAAATGATCCAGGTTTTGAATGCATTTTTTTTTGATATACTCGTATTTATTTTTTATATTTTGGTAACACACAGTACTAACTACTAACGGCCACATATTTGCTATGTATAAGCGTTTTTCTTTATATTCAAAACCAAGTAGAAATTTAATGGATTATCCGTGTTCATATCAATTCTTGAAGGCGTAGTGCGGAGCTCTCTGACTGTAAAGGGTTAAAATTATTTATGTTTATTCAAATTTTTTTGAATTATATAATTTTTCGCTTCAATTTTGAATCACATAAAGAAAATCTATTCAACAACGCCCTAAAATAAAAGACTACCCTTTATAAAAAAAACGAACATATGGTCTCCATCATATATCGCATTTCAGTATTGTTGTTGATTTATTTGCGGCTCTTGATGCTTTTGGATTTAAATTCAAATAAAGAAGAAATGCTTCATCATTAGTGATATGAATTCATGGCTTTTCGGCATCCAAACAATTCGACCACCATGTAAATACACACTCTAAACGTATCTGTTTTCATGTAAATATTTTCATGCGCAAAGAAAAAAGTCGAAGCGAATGCCACACTCTCACGTTTTAAAAGGCCAGATTTGTAATATCAATACATGCCGAAGGCATTAAATTTTTATTGGACGTAAAATTATATTCGAGTCGGAATCTCCGTAATATGTGGGCTATTTTTATTTCGCTTTATCTACCGCACAAGCCCAACAAACGACCCTGTTTTATATGCCTGTAACTTCACCCAATAACCATCCTGTTTATTTCTGTTCACCACGGTGACTGAGTTGGTAATTACATTGATTCTGCTTCCGTTTCCACTTTTTTGTTGGGGCCGATTGTAAAAACGGCCTCTCCATTCAGAAGCGTTATGAGCAACTATGCAAACGACGGCGGAACACAATTAGCAGTAATTTTATTAGATTTTTAACGAATTTACAGAGGTGACTGGGACTTTTTTCGCCGTTTTAACATTGCCTGCTGTCATCATTGTACTAATTCGTTTAAGCTATGGGAGGACTTGGTCCCGAATCGATTTTCCGGGAGCGATTCGAATTTTGCGCCGCCGGCAAAAAGGATAATTTGAACGAAACACGCTCTTACAAGGAATCATAACAAATCGAAAAATTCGCAGAGAATGCGAATTTAGATTTGACGAGAGAAACTCTAGAACGATGCCCGAGAGACTTATATGGCTCGTATGAAGGTTTCGCGTGATAAATTTACGACTTAGGGAATTCTCCTCATATTATATTTTCAGGACAAATACACGTGAAAACACATTTATTTCGCAGTGTTCTTGGAAAAGTTTCAAACTAATAATTCAACAGGAAAAAAGCTATCAAAAACGACTAAAACATACAATAGTAAACCGCCGACCAAAAATGATCATAATATCGACATTGTTCTTGCGAAATGCACATTAATATTTAAAACTAGCTGATGATACCCGGCGTGTTGCTGCCACAGAAGTAATAATTCTAAAAATATCGTTTGAAATTCGAAAGAGTTATCTTGTTTAATTAGGAATTATAAAAAGAATGATTTTTTTCCGATAATAAATACATTTGTTGAAATTGCATGATATATAACATTAATTGTACTATACCTATCTTATTTGAAAAAGTGCAAACAATAAGTTGACAAAGTTTTATCGTAATCGAATGAACGGTATGGCAGCGCATATAATACGAACAAACAAAATTTTATTTTTGTATATAACACTATGCCTATATTACTCGCGAAGTCCTTAACAATAAGTGGACGAAGTTTTATTGCAATCCGATGAACGGTATGGCAGCACATTTCGAACGAACAAAACCCAATTCATTTTCATATATTAGAAGAACCGAATATATCTATTTAAATCGAGCAATAGGGATGATCTACACAAAATATCACCAAAAAGTGATATTTTTTACTTCGATATTATTAGCTAAAAGACAAAGTTGTTGTGTAATAAATAATAAAATAGGCTTGCTAAATTCTGCAGAGAATCATCATTATAAGATGAAATAATTTGCTTGTATCGAAGATTAGCATCCAATTTTCTCGGCATTTTTTGTAGAATATAAGTGTTTATATTTAGAGAATTCCCATAGAAGCATAGATGTACAATAAGTAGTGTAATATATGTAAACGTTGAAGTCAATAAAAATGATAAATTTTTGTATTAATATATATTTATTTTTTTGCAGGTAAGCATGAGTTTATCGACAAGGAGGGAAGGAAACGACCCCATTCACTGAAAGGTTGTGTTTTAAACATATGATCGATAAAAAATGTTCCATAAAATTACGGAAAAATAAAATCCGAGTGTTGAAAGTGTAAAATGTGCCAAAAAGGAAATATTGCTCAGATAAGTGATTATGAAGCAATGCATTGGAGTGTTGTGCTAAAATGTAAAAAATAAGTGTTTGAGGCTCAATATAAGCCCGGTGATTTAATAAAAAATCCTTATTAAAATAACGTGATTTTGTATTTTAAATGCTGATCGGTAAGTCCGTAGGTAGTTGTACATAATCTGATTTTGATGTATTAGTATGTAGTAATTTTATTCCGAGTTGCTAAATATGATATAGACTTTAAAGATCACATTATTATTAAATTTCAGGCGCTCTTTCGGGATTCCCTAATTCGATTTGTTTAGAACGAAATGAAATTAAATTTCGGGATTTCTTACGTGCCGTATCCATGGTGTTGTGTCTGCGATTTTTCTCAAAAGAATCTCGCTGAAAAATATAAAATTTCATGTGTATAAATTTGCTTATGAGGATTTATTTTTATACCCTGAGGGATGAAATATTTACACATTGATGAGATATTAAGAATGATACTTAGGTACACATGTTTTATGATAGTCGCTGTCTTATATTTTCGACGAGAAAATTGATGGAACCGAAATTGTCACAGTTTACTGGCCAAAGTTCTCATAGTTCCGGCTGAATTGTATAATTTGTGAGCATGGTATAATGCAAGTGCCAAAATGAGTGCTTCTCAAAATGAGCTCTAATTTATGACGCCACTGTTATTACTTTGTACCATGCAAGAATACTCCAACAACTCTCACAAAGTTGATAAATGTATAAAGTAAAAATGCTTAAGGTCGATTTATTGCAAAAAATGCGACAGTACTTGTATATATTATCATTTTTTTAAATCGTAACATTGCCTTTAATTCAATATGTTTCCATTCGATATAATGACATCTAAATTATAGAGACCGTGCGAATAAAAGCTAATAAGCCATGTTGAACACAAGAAAAATCCATACGCAAGGAAAACACTGTTGTTTCAGTGCAATGACTGAACTCAGGAAACCAGTTTGTGTCACGGTGACAAAACAACTGTTATATCGTATTATGGTATCACGAACCACGGGCTGACATTATACGAAACGTGTATAAAATATAGAACAATAACCTTTTCATATTTCATAAATGTATTTTTTCAAATATTCGATAATTGGTGATATGTCGTGAAGCGACATCAAGTCAATATTAGAGCATACGTACCTATTAAATAGTGTACATAACATTGAGTGGTAATATCATAGTCATGACTAGGCAAATACAAACAAATAGGGCTTGAAGGGTCATCTAACTTTGACGACCCAAAAACCAGGCAGATTTTGGGAGTATTTTTTAATGTAAGAATAAATATTTTAACTTAATTTTGCGAACTGTTATAGCCATACATATTTAAAATAAGTTTGTAAAATTTCAAAGTGATCGGCGACTTGGTTTTTCGAAATTCTTTCAACGCCACATGCAAACATGTCGTTTCGACAAAAACGCGTTTAAAGTTTTAAGCACTTAAAAATCGTTGAAAATGAAAACATACTAATAATCAGCGATTACAGCTTTATGAAGCAATCCTTCAGCTATCCCAGTTTATTTTTTTTGGCTGATCTGGCATCTCTGCGAGCTGTTCTAGCTCTTTTAGAAGATTCGGAGCTTCGAATTGTGATCTCCATGGCGACCATTATTCTTAAAATAGGTTCAAATCCTTCATTAAATTTCTAATTTTTAGTATTTTTATCACAAAAAATATATTTCGGTATCAGAGACCAAACGGATGCGTTGAAATTCTCATTGTTATTTTGGGTAAACGGGTCTTAATAATTGCTAAATTTCCTCTTTGAGAGCGGAAGGATGCTTGTACTAATTTAAATCTTGCAGTTGCATGTTTTTGCCATTCGCACTAAAAATCTGCGCCTTTCCGACAGTGTGAATGCTGAGGGGCTTCATCAGTCGAAATTTTATGATATTGTGTGGCTAATTTAAGCTATAAGAATTAGATAAATCTTTTATCAATGTATTAGTTAGCGATTTTCGAAGCACTTCGTACAGAACTCTTTCTATTTTGTGCCCTTACTATCCACTTGCTTTATCGCCTTTTTTAAATCTGTGTTAATATTTTTTTAAATTTAATTTGCTTCCTTACTAGAACAAAGATAAGAAAGATCCCCAATAGGAACCTTTGCCATGCAAACAAAAGCAGGTATAGGGGCAAGCCTGCGACCGCAACGGTCTCGCTGGGGCGCAATCTGGATAGAGTGATTGCTTCGAATTTCGCGAATTAGATGTAAAGCATTGAAACAATCCCAATTTATTCACCAGAATTATAGACAACATTCTTAGAGATATGTACATTCGAAAAGTTAAATGAAAAAAAAAAACGATTTTTTGGTAGACAAATTGTTTTTAAAATATCAAATGTTGCATTAAACTTGCGTACCATAATTTGAAAATAGCTTAAATATAATATGTTCAACATGTATATACACTTAAACCTTTCTTGGTGCGGTAGATGTGTTCCGCGGAAAATCGCACAAAAAAAGCTATGACTTACATAGAAAAAATGAAGATACGTTCCATGAATTTTAAAAACCGCATAACTTTGAAACTCAAAATCGTTTTCTTCGGAAGAAATGGTATACCCAGTGTCAATGTCATCATTGTTGTGTGTAGATTTTCTCTGTCAGTGATGTCAGATATGATGTCAACCGCGTTGAAAAAAGTAGTTTCGAAGAAAACGCGTTAAAAGATTTCAATATAGTAGGACCGGCCAAGTTGCCGCGTCACTAAAATAGCTATAACTCCGTAAGTAGTTTTATCCAAAATATCTCGATACGTACTCTTCATGAAATACTAAAAATGGTTTAAAAAAAGCGCATAACTTCGAAATCGCACAAAAAAAAAGTCACACAAAAAGAAGTTTGAGCGAATATCAGTATAGCATGCAATTTTGCATTTTTATAACTTATGAATTATAAAATGTGTATATGAGAATGCTATTATATTTATAATTATTTTTCCAACCCTATTTCATTTACATTTTCACTGAGTTGTAGCTCATTATTTATTATTTTCCCATTCTTAGCATCTTTTACATAATATATTTTATGGAAGAGGGTTAATTTTTTTTCTTCGTATTACGTTACTGATTTTAAAAAACGTACATTTAAAGTCTTAGCATAAATTAAAGTTGAATAAATATATAAAAACGTGGATTGATTTATTTGAATGAAAATTCCAACAGACAAACTGACAGATTTAATATAGAGACGTCAAACGTTAACACGTACTACTGAATTTACAAAACCGAAATTTCGTACTGACCGATGTGATTTTAATGGCCCCCATTTTCAAGAATAATATTGTGATTTCATCGCAAATGAAATATTGATTTCGCCCAACAGGATATTGAATAACTCTTTTTAAATCGAATGTATTTTATAATAGCGACGTGGTTGGATTTGTGCCAACGTCTTTCGCTTTCGGTGTTATGCTCTCAATCAATTGAGTCATAACAGTCGATACTTCTTCCGAATATCGCCAACGATTATCTTTTTGACATCCATCATTTTGTTGGTTTCAACCAAAAATATTGCCGCTCATTAGCGGGCGATTTTGATGAATACTTTCCCATATAAATGCTAATAATCGTAGTGAAAAAAATACATTATTAAAAAGCGCTATGTGAAAAATGTGTCGTATTTTTATCAGCTACTAAATTTCACTATCTACCATTTAGTTAGTTACGCTTGTATCATATTTTACGGCGTAAGTCATGATCATAAAACACGGCAGAACTCATAAGATTATGGGGGCCGAGATAGAATTTTCATATTCCATGAGTAATCAATCATGCAAATCTCATTTTAAATAACTGATGGGAATATATTTTGTACTGTCTTCAGCATACATCATTTTCAACACTTTAACGAAAATTTAATTTCCAAATAATATTTCTGCAGAAAAATAAATCTAATAAATTAGCTTAAAGTTGATGGATAGTTGATCTGATGATTTGGAATATATTGCGGTCATCATTCTTTCATGTTTAATTTTTCATGCCGTTATTTTTTATGGATAGAACGATCATCACGACTTCAACTTGTCCGTCGTTTGTTGCCTTCGCGCCAATAAAATCCGTTAATACCATGTAATCAGTAGAATTTTGGAACAAGAGTGCTTCCTTGTAATCATATATGTGGGTTAATTTCGACGATAATTCTTCAGTACAATTGTTCGTGGGCCAAAATTTGGGAAACACTGTTCATTCTAGCGAGTCTACAATGTTTACTGCCCGCGAAAACGAACGAGTCATAAAGTGTTTCGCGTCGTTTGAGGAGGAAGAATGACAATTATTCTATATGTGTATATGCCAGTTCCAGTGCTGTAAGCATGCTATATAATAATTCATCTGAAAGTTGTCTAAATTTCTTAAAATCACATTAAAAGTACTCATCGCAGACGAAGCAGTATGATATTTACAGCTTGAAGAACATTAATATAGCAAGCATATTTTATTTAGAAGATCAGTATTGCAACGAAACAGGCATTAAATTACAATAAAATTAAGTAAAATCTTATAGCAGGGCTTTGAACTGGAACTGAATCAATAACTGGTAAAATCATTATTTTTTCCGGAACGAAAAACGCGACTGAACCAATTCGAAAATGTTGGTTCAGTCCAACTTCGTTTTGTAATGAGAATTCGTAATCGTTCTGTAGATATGTTCGGGTATGGTGTTCGATCGCGAGGCATTCATTCGTCGTGTTAGCGATCGGAAAAGCGGACCGGTTGGACACATAGACCTTGTGGCCACTCTGTTCTCTTTTAGGGCTTTTTTCGGTGATAAATGCATACCCAGAGCCTTCGACGATCTGTATATTTACATAGTCGTTTCGCACCAAATGAGGTCGGTCAAACGAGTCTAGACTTCCCTCCTTTCATAAAAACTATATATTTATCTATATTGCTAATTTATGCCGCTACGAGTTGAGAATGACCGTATTCTTGCGGACATTATTCAAGCCAACAAGCATCAAGTTAATATATTTTTGTTTGATTATGTTGAATGAACGAAACCATAACCGAACCAATATAAACGCTTAGAATTGAATCGGATCGAAAACCTAAATGCAAAACATAACGGTTCGAAGTTCTGGTATATATTATCAAATCGGTTTTAAAAGTACATAAGAATATTCAGCTAATATCTAAGGAATTTATGTATCAGGAATCTAGGAATCAGTAGCTATGACAGAATGTCTAGAGCCGGGTACGCATTTAAAAGAAGACGGAATTGCCACAAGGTCTGTGTCCAATCGGACCGCTTTTCGGATCGCTGACATGACAAATGAACGTCTCGCAATCCGATGTCTACAGAACGATTACAAAACGAAGTTGTCTGAAGAGGACTGATCGGGTGGGTTGTTTAAATTTTACAATCTTACTTTTTAAATGTATCTGCGTTGTGAATCGTAGTTATGAGATTGTTTGTCGATTATAACATGTCAGGGATCTGATTCAATCAGTCTTAGCTAACATAGATTAAAAACAAACAAGATTTTTACCTAAGCAAACATGTCGCAATTATTGATCTTCAAATTTAGAATTAAAGTCAGATGTTTTTCTTAAAATATTCAACGAGCAGACACAGTAGACGTATTAAAATCCGGTTTTAATACAGAAATCTTAATGCAAATGTAAATAATGGCATTATTTTTAACAACTTCATTATTTTTGTCTTTCAAAAACACGAACGACTGTTTAATGTGCTGAAAAATAGCTCTCTTCCCACAAGAAAGAAGATCGTCATAACTTTCGCTTAGTTAGGTATGTCATAAAGTGTTTTTCTTGTTATAAAATTAATCTTTACAAGCACATCATCTAAGAAATATTTCACGAGTTCATAATGAGCTGTGTTTTTATGTTGTTTCCTATTTAGATTTATGAGCTTCAGAATAGTTTTTAAAGCTCATAATGTACTGATTTTATTCTCAGATAGTCATCATTCTTATTTATGACGTGCTTTATGAAATTGTAAATATAATTGGATTTGTTTTATTCCATTTAACAATGAAAAGGTGGAGGTGAGGCTCGGCACGTCTTAAAGATGTCGAAGAAGCCTCAGTCGCCTGTTATGGCGTATCAAATATTCATAAATATGTGACACGAGGAACAAAAGTAAAAATCTGTTCCACATGGCACACCTGAAGACTTTAATACAAGAAGCAATTTTTCAGTGGATGGAATGGTTATTATCTTTCACATCTTTCTGGCAGATAACCTCAAAAGATAACTAATAACACAATGCGTCTTTTGTGCCGTGTTAACTGTTGAGTTGACGTGCGCGACAATGACGAGCATCTTCCACATATACATAATAAAGCCTCAACAATGTCATCTGCAAGAATTTACGACAACGACTTAATTATACCCCAGGAAAAGTATACATATTTAATAAGATGTACACTAGCTGTAACGATTCGACTGCGGCGCACATTTCGTTATCAGTTCAACGGTATTGCATCATTCCAGAGCGATAGAAATCATAAAATTCGAACAATTTATAAATGAATAAATAGTGATTTTTAGAGCACGTCCAAACAAATAGCTGTCGATAAGATTAGTGTTGAATAGTTACTTCTTGAAAAGTGACAACCTATGTCAATATAGATGAGTTTTACGTTGATAAGCACACGTGGGATCAGATAGCTTTTAATATTCGTATCGTTTGAAGAACACGTTTATTGTATTATATGACAGTGATTTAAAACCGGAGTAACCTTACCAAAAAGATAATGATGTTAACTTTACGATAAAAGATAATAATTTGGTTTCGATTGTATTTTAAAAATCACATGGTTCATAATAACTACCATCTAAAATATAAGATACTGTTATAATAGTTGGCCTTATTTTAGTAATAATAAATAATTAAAACCCAAGCAATTTTAGCGCTCATAAAAACTACCCTTAGCTTGGAACTAATGATTTAAATCGCTATCACAGTAGGTTTTTAGTGAAAAAAAAAAAACATTTCTAAGTGGTCCGACCATTTTCAGTCATCTATTTAGTTCGGCTAATGATTACTTCTAAGCTTTTTTGTCAAAAATACTTCACTAATGAGGTCTCTACTTACATTTCCTGTAATATATGACTACATGTGTTTTTGCTAAATGCACATAGCTTCGGAGTAAGATTAGTGTCAACAGCGATATATTGTATGTCAATGTTCAAATATCACTCGTCGTTAATGTTTTTTCTTAATTTACTTATTGAAAGATATCTGTACGAAAACGTTAACCAAACCAACGTTGTTAGTTTATAGATTTCTTCATATAATAAAACCTGTATAATTCATCATGATACTAGTAAATCCCCTCTAATGTAAATCCACTTTTCTGTCAGCTCTTAATAGAATTTTCAAAGGATATTTGGCCAATAACGCCACTCCAGAACAGTCAATGGGGAATAACAAAATTGGTCAACGATAAGAATGATGAAAGTATCTTAATTATAAAAACGAACGTCCGTTCTCAAGACAACACGAACAATCGAATTTCGACTTTTAGATACTCAATTTGCTCTTAAATCTTGTTCGCAACAAAGTTACATAGTTAATTGTGAGCAGAGAGATAGTTTTATTTTTGATTTTACATAATGATTTTTAATAATGCCTATAGATGACACAAAATTTTATACCGGTGATGTATTTACTACACCTCGACTCTAATAATGGGAATATCGATATGAAATATAATATATACGGCATTCAAAATTGTCATATTCCTCCGTAATATAATTGCAAATCAGATTAAAGTATTATAGTATATAAGTATTCATCTGCAGCGATGGAAATAAATAATTTGCCAGGAAATCGGGAATTTTGTTAATTTAAACGTGTACGGGTGCCTTTACAGCATGACCTTGCTATCGATATATGAGTGTATGATGAGACGCATGATACCCGTTTCTGTTTCCGAATTTCTGTATCCATAGGGTTAATGGAAATAGTAGAGACGTTAGTTTAACTCTATAAATACGGGCTGCACAGATTTGTGATTCTCATCATATCAACTTTATACCCGCATAAAAATACGCTGAACATTATATTTATTCAAACATATTTAATAGTTCAAACGGACTAGTTCTAGCGGATTAAAACTTACACAAAAAAGTCCTTTTTAGATTACCCTTTACTAAATTCTTCTAAGATTTTGCAGTGAGTGTCGCGAATCATAACATATGAATGCATATGTTGTTATAAACCTATGATTTGTTGTTGAAAATAAATATTTACTGACGGCAAAGTTTATAGTCCGGGACTCAGTTATTTGTGTAATTATTCCTACAAAGCGGATTCTTTCAGTCTTATAAGACTGAAACTATGTTATAGCTGTTTATAATAAATATTATATGTATTTAATATTGCAATGCTTTGACTGAGCTAAAAAAGCAGTTTTGTAGATTTAAATTTAATGCTGGTGTGTACAATTATTCAAGCTGTGTAGAAATTGTGTAGCTGTGTAATCTAAAATATAAAAATGAATTGGGTTTTGTTCGTTCTAAATGCGTTGCCATACCGTTCATCGAATTGCAATAAAACTTCGTTCACTTATTGTTAAAAAATTCGCGAGTAACATAAGCATAGTCTAATATATAAAAATCAATGTTTGTTTGTCCGTATTTAATGCGCTGCCATACCGTCGATTCGATTGCGATAAAACTTTGTCAATTTATTGTTTGCACTTTTACAAATAATATAGTTATAGTACAATTCATTTACAGTAGATCTTATATATAAAAATCAATGTTTGTTCATATTTATAATAAAACCAACAAACGATATTTTTAGAATTATTTCTTCTGTGGGGGCAAAGCGCTGGGTATCAGCTAGTATAAGATAAAATGCTGCTATATTCAACAGGGTTTTTATATAATGGTACCACTATTTGATGTTCAATGTTCGATGTTTAAATATTATCACTTTAACGACATTTAAGATCCTTGATTCTTCACATTTCTTTAAATACGAGCGTATATTTAATCCTTTCAATATGTCTACCTTTGGAATGCCTTCTTCTTTGTTATTAAAAATGTCCTTGAACTTGCCACCATTGTGTCAATGAAATCGGTTTCGTGGCCCTAGAAATGATAATAGAGACAATTTTCATGGTTGATGGCATAACTAGACCATTCGAGATTTGACTTGGTCGATCTAGTTGTCGTCTGATGACCTCACAACAGTATCAAATTTACGGCTCATATTTTTGAGGAAACGCCGCGATATTTTGCTTGTTTAAATATTGGATTTTGATATTATTTTGACAGTCATTGGCTTTTAAAACGACAATAAAGTCTCGGGTGATAACCACAAACGGCACTTGTATAATGCGGTTGCTCTAATTGAAATTTTGCAATTAGAATGAGTCGTTGAGTCTGGATTGAAAGTTTTCGTACACGAATTTGCACAAGGGTCGCGGGGGTAAGTCACCACAGTCGACGGCCTCAGCTTTCTTCTCCTCCTACCACCTGAAAAGCTCAAGTGCCGAGTCTTGGCTGTTTGTCAGACTGTCGAGTTGAAAAGCCAAGTGTGTGTTTGCTAAACACTTGTGAGCTCCGCCGCGCGTTATTGTGGTTACTGTGCGTATGTGCCGGTAAGCAATTTCCTTGTAAAATGAAAATTTGATTCCTAATTGAATTTTCAAAATAGGAAATGATTTTCACATCGCATCATATTGATGGACGCTTTAAAAACAATCCTCGTGTTTGAGCTTTCCGGCGTGCGTCCACAATGGACTCGGAAACTTTTCACCCACTCATTGTTAAATATTGCCATCAAATAGACCTGAAAACAACCCTTTTCTTGGAAGTTACAGAATTTATGCGGATTCCGGGTACACGAAAAAACAATACTATTCATGTAATTCACGTGAATTTTAGATCTTCACATTGAGAAATACTACATAATATTTTCTTAATGAATTTATTTCTATGTGCTTCAGTTATTTTCGGCGTCGACGTTCTGATTATCTTATCTAAATAATCAAATTCATCGTTACATGTATAATAACATACGCCATTATGTACATTGTAACAATTTATTCAAGGAGTTACACCCAATCCTTAATATTTGATTTAATAATCCCGTTGGATTGAATGGAAATTAAATGTGAGGAACAGGGAATGTCCAACATTTTAGACGAGAGTACTAAATTTCAGGCTTTATGCTTGTTATGCAAAATTCTATATTCAGTTTCAGATAACATTTTAGTCAAATTATCATCAATATCAAATAAATTGATGGTTTGCATTGATTGCTTTTCTTGCTTTTTAATATTTACATTAGGGTGGTCCTTATTCATTCATTTGATTTTCCGCCCTAAAAGAGTATTTCAGTATTTTTAAAGAGTAACTTGTATTTGTTAATATTAGGGGGACCCATAAGTGATCAATTATTTCGAATTATATAATTTCCATTATTTACAACTCTTTGCCATCTTTCAGGCAAAGTTTCAATCTCTCTTTTATAAAAAGAGGCTGACTTTGACGCCCTTTCTGTAACTTTTGCCAATCGCTTGCAAATGTCTTATTGTCTATTGACCAAGTAGCCCCGAGTCTTGACGTTATTTCTATCACATTTAATTTTGGGTCTGAATCCACTAGCGATTTCAGCAGCTCAGTATCAATTTCAGTAGGCTTCCCACTTCGGTGGTCATCAACTAGGCTAATATTGCCACTTGAGAATCTTCGAAACCATCGTTGACACTTGTTGACTTCAAGAATTTTGCCGTAACACCACAAAAGATGTCTGTGTTGCGTTACAACCCATTTTAAAGTGGAAGAGCATAAGTTGACGAATATGTTCTTCTGACGGCTGTGTGTCTGACATGGTGTAGATAACGAGCTTACTTTTATCTGTTGGTGAATAAACGAGGCTTAGAATCTACTCAATAAGATTCGACCAAATGTACAACCTCTCTAGTCGACGCCTCAAAATAATTGATTACTTATGGGTCCTTCTAATATAAAGCATTTCCATATAAAATTAATGGTTAGATTACAAATAAGAATACCTTTTTAATATTAAATTCATCTATATTCAGGATACAAGAGTTGATTTTTTTGTATCAGAATATTTCTTTCTATGATCTTTTACCAACAAAAACGATCGTCATAAATTTATTATATTCCTCCATTAAGGCAACACCCCCAGCAATATTATTCACTATCCGCATAGAATGGACCATTTTATTTGCAGCCTTAAAATCAGAGTCATCTTCCCAAGGACAACATCTTTATTCATAAACTGTGATGAGATACCCAGTATCTGGAAAAATCGTAAAAAGTTGCTAGTCACAAAGTCTTCTATGCTTTTTTCAGTGATATGTTTGACATCAATGCTTTTTTTTTAAAGGCAATCTTCTACATCTTCGATTCTTAGTGCACCTACCATATTTTACTTATCTTTAATTGAAAGTTCGTCGTCAAAAAATGCAAAAGACACCAACTCTTCCGACAAGTACCATAAATGTCCCAGTATTTTTTCATGGCCACCATTGTTTGTTCATGCGACCAAATTCATGTTTTATAATTAATTTGATAAATTTTGTCTCAGTTCTTTTTAAACCTTTAAAATATTTGGATATCAGGAGTTCTAGACGGACCGAGCGATTGACTCATTACAGTTTCTAACATAATTTCCATTATATGATGGCGAAAAGCTCCATTTAACATGAGCTCCATTTTTCCTTTGAAGTGAGGTATAGGGCAGGGCTTAATCTCAATACGTACCCGCAGGAAAGAATTATGAAGGAAGAGAAGGGGGGAGGGTTGACTGTAGTGAATTAGTGAATATTTTTGTATGCTATTCCACTTTAAAATACAGTAATACATATACCATAATCAATAAGCCGGATTCATAGTTAAGTGGCATACAACGCTTTTTTTTGAAACTTTGATCTATGGTAGCGACCTGTAAAGCCTTTTTTTAAAAACACTTATAATTTTTTTAAAAGTCAAAAAATAAAGGACCACCATGGTATATATATTATAGATATTTTATATAACAATAAATTCATAATAAATGGTTAAATTTAATTTGCAAGTATATGTTAAAGTTTTTATTATCATATATTAGGTCGAGTTTCATGTTTAACAATCGTTTTGTTCATGGTTGAATATTTTCTTTGCAGATTTGTAGTATAATTAAGATCGGAAATCAGAATGGATGTTTATTGGGAAAAAAGCAATACTGTTCAAAGTTCTCAAAGCGGCTGAATGGAAACATAATATTTTATTCGTGACACAAATACACGTATTTGGAAAGGTTTTACGAAAATTGATATACGAGTATTTATCATGGAAATAAACCTCAAGTTGTGGATTCGCTTATGTTTTCTGCAGATAGCTTCCTTGGTAATTCCATGTAATGCCAATCTACGGCTGTATAGCGAAAAAAATCAAATCACAAGAGTATAATAAATATTACCGTCGAACTACACAAAGATGGAAGTATTTTCGACGAAAGCGGAAAAGTGGAAGAATGCGAGAGAATAAATCTTCTAACTTTCAAATATTTGCGAATAAAACATGTTGCGAAATTTTTATGAATATTACAATTTTTCTTTTGTGTGTAACGCTATAAATATTTCCTGCGCACTCGGAGGAAGGAACTTATTTGATTCGACGGGGAAAAATTATTCCCGGTTAATTCGGCTTCGAATAATGTTATCAACCTGCGACTTGCCAGAATTCGGGTCGAATCAAAGGATCACATTATTCGATAAACCAACGAGGAGCAACGTGCGAGGATTTTTTGTTAAATTTACAACCCGTAATTTTAACAGGTAAATAAAAAACGTATTTGTTCATAGATAGCGTCGATCAAATTGTATTACTTCGTGTTCGCGATAAGCTATCTGCGACTTTTTACGTCGATTCTGTAAGAATCGTTATTTTTTGGGACGCATAATATCGAGCAGATTGCCAACAAGAAGGCACGATTGTATAAATAATATAAGATATTTCGAAAAATGATGAATTTATTCGCGTTTCTGCTTGCGAATGTCATATTTATGCACCATAAAGGTTTTTGTGCGATGCAAATGTCGCATAACTGCGGCATAAATATTCAATATTACACAGATGTCTGCTATTTCTGGAATTGACAACGGCTTTTCTATAACAAATTCTTAGAATTTAATGTACGCATAAATGTATGGTGCATTTTAGGTAAATATTTAGGCGCGAGATAGAAAATAGTACGAAGTATTCAACGCTAAATGGCTTTAAAAACCTTCAGCTTTTCATAAAATTCAATGGGATAAATGTAACTTACCATGTTGGCTATTTTTCAACCATAATTGTTGGGCTGTAATATCATTAATTTATTTTACATGTCAAATAAATGTCGTCCCTTCATATTTCAATTTTTTATTGTTTGCCTTGTAACTATTTACTTACGTTTATGCACTACTGCTGCAAATACTTGCTTAACATGAAAACACATGGGGTTTTCTTAGGCATAACGATGTGATTTTCAATAAAGATTTCATATGGTTATTTTATTTTTTTAATCGAAAATATAAATTTATTTGCACAGATTAGCTTATAAATAAATTCTGTTATTAAGGCCATTAAATTTGCCTCGATTGTTATCCTGATTTTTTTTCTTCTTTAAGAACGAATTATTTTGGATTTATTTGTTAATGTTCTATCACACAAGCTCCGAAACTTGTGCCCGCGGGAGCATATGCGCCCGTGGCAGTCTTCAAATAATGAAAAAATAAAGAAAACACACTTTACAAGCTTAATAAAATAAAATAGTAAATGTATGTGTGTTCTTATGAAAATATTAATTTTATTATGCATACGTTGTTCTAGACGGGAGCGGCATATGTGAGCATAGATCGAATCAGCGTTTTATATAATAAAAATATGTATGGGGCCGAAAGAGCACTGCGTCGACGTAAAACGGAGTGCAGCGCCTCCATGGCTGCTAACCCGCGGGCTTGAGCCCCCGACACCTGTGCTCCGCACCTCAGTCCTCTATCCAAAATCACCTCCAAGTATTTTACTTGGGATTTTCATTCGATGGAGCTGGACCAGACAACTATTGGATCAATTTGACGATTTTTCCATTTCACGGAGAACAAGATAGCGTCAGTTTTCTCTATGTTTAGTTTGAGTTTCCATTGATCGAAATATTTGAATGCAACTTTTAGCGATCGTTGGAGATTTCCGACTATTAGCTTGTTACTCCGAGAGCTGGTATAATATGATGTAAATGTTGAACAAGTGAGGTCCTAAAATACTGCCCTGTGGATCCCGCTGAAATAGACTGGGGAGTTGATGTTGCTCTGTTTAAGATTACCGAAAATGATCTTTAGCATAGATAAGATTGGATCATTTTAATAAGATAAATTGAAAAATTAAAGGATATCATTTTATGGATCAGACCGCGGTGCCATACAGTGTCGAATGCCTTTTCGATGTCGAGTTGTACCATACCGGTACTTCTGTTCATGTTAATGTTTCTGGTAATGTGTTTAGCCAGTTTTGTCATCTGATGGGTGATAGAGTGATTCCTACGAAAACCAAATTACTCATTATTAATAACATTTTTACTAAACTACTAGTCGATATTATTAGCTCCTCATGACTGAGGAAAACAGTTACAGTATTTATTACTCATTTGAAATAACTTTTGGTAACAGTTTGTAAGTAGCATTTTTTTGTAAATATTTTTACTACATAAGTAGAAGAAGCCTTCAAAATTCAATACTGTTTTGGTTCAACATATTTATGCGAATCTTTATCCCCTGATTGATTTGTATTAAAACAGATGTGCCCAATGTCCCATATGTAGGACACATTGCTTGTGTTTTATTGGCGATGATAAATTAATATCGTTTTAATGGATTTATTTACTTTCAGTCATCATTAACCTTCAACTCTATTGTTCATACCTGAATTATAAAACATCAATGGGCTAACATTTCGACATCTGTTTCCATGTTTGGCAACCAGAATTCAATACTGGCAGAATAGAACTACCGTTTAGTTCTTAGATCCTGGATGAATATATTTTTATCGTCTTTTATTTTACTACAACGATGCTGAAAATCTATTACATTTATCAATTTACATAAAGCCTTTTATGGATATTTATAAAATATTGATTGATGGTTAGTGTTCAATTTCATCTCTTTGTGTTTGTTCTCCATTTTCCGCATGTTTCTAGCAAGGATTGAAATGGTTAGTTTCTTCATTCGATTGTTCCGTCTTCTTTGATGACCTTTTCATCGCTTTCTTGGAACAATTTTCATCATAAGTTCTTGCTATTTAGACAAGCAAAGTGACTGAAGATCTATAAGATCCTTCTTAAGCACGCTGTGGAAAGTTTGCTTTATATTTTTAGCTCTTGTAGAATAGAGTGCTTTGATCTCTTGGCCGTCTGTGATATCCTCAACATGCCGTATTTCAATAAAGTCTATCTTTATCCTCGACTTTCTTGCAAATTATTCATGTCTCCAGCACAAATATGGAATATCTAGGGCTTGGATGAGACGAAGTTTGATGTTTCTTGGGATTTATTTTTGTTGAGTGTTTGTACCTTTTTATTTTAAAATGATGTATTAACTGTTTGAGGAGCTACAAAATTTAAACTGTTTATTATCTGCTCACCGAAAGAGTATCCCTGTAAATAATTCTTATTCGTGATATATTCACCAATTGATGAGAACTTAAGATTTTGCCTTAAATTCAAAACAAGGGCATCGTATCGGAACTTGAACTGAAAATCGATTAAACTGTTATTTCTGCAAGAATCAAAACCAATTCGAAAACATTGTTTTTTTCGGTTTGGTACACTTCTTACGCAAAAGAGAGTTTGGTTCATTTTTGTGTTTATATAATAATATTCACTATTCTTATGCAAAATTTGTTTCATTGTAACATATTTATTTGATACTAGCTGGTACCCAGTGCGTTGCCGCCACAGAAGTAATAATTCTAAAAATATATTATAAATATGAACAAATATACAAGCATTGATTTTTATATATAAGATCTACTGCAAGTTAATTGTACTGTACCTATATTATTTAAAAAGGTGCAAACAATAAGTTGGCAAAGTTTTATTGCAATTGAATGAAAGGTATGGCAGCACATTAAATACGGACAAACAAACATTATTTTTTATTTATTAGACTATGCCTATGTTACTTGCAAAATTTTTAGCAATAAATGGACGAAGTTTTATTGCAATCCGATGAGCGGTATGGCAGCGCATTTCGAACGAACAAAACCCAATTGATTTTTATATATTAGAAGATTACTGTAAGTCGTGTTAAATCAATACTTCAGATAATATTGTTATCAACCAAAATTCCAGCTTTTAATCTTTAGTCTTTATTATGTATTTTATTTAGATTATATCTTCCTATATACTTGCTATGTACCCAGTCTGGAACTCCCAGATTTATTTTTTTCCTGGTGTTATGTACTACAATTTGAGTCAATTCATCTTCTTGATCATTTTAAAATTTTAGACATTTTAAAAATAAGCCAAAACTTTTGTAACAATGCATTTTGTATAAAAAATCTGTAATTGAATGGTTTTATAAACGTTAACTAGTTTATGCTCTTTTGAATATTCCCGTATAACTTTTGTAACTTTTTCGTAGAAGCGGGCTTCCTTTATAGGGAGTTAAACACTTATTAAAGATTCCATCGCGAGGGCACAAAATCAGTGAAAATTTAAGCGACGAAAGCGAAAGGGTTAATTCTGCAAAATTTATACAATTAGTTAGCAGAGAATAAGCTATTATTCTATGCTAAAGTTTTGGACCGAAAGACTCAGTTCCCTTTATCTAAGACATTCATAAATGTCTAGACTTTCCATACTTATCACAAGTCACACGACCCGGACTTCCTGCTGGCTTTACATACAAAATGTAGCGACCGCTTTCCTGGTCATATTTATAGTCACGAAAACTCTTCATTACATTTTATTTTCTACACTAAACGGTCTGTTTGAATCAATTTGGAAAAAACCCACAAAATACAGGAGCGATGATGGTCGCTATAAAAATATTCTCAAACGCGATGCACAGTTTTTGTGATCGATTTGGAAATAAATCGGGTATTAACTGGGCAAAAAAATTGAAAAATTGCCATCATTAAAAAGAAAATCTCACTGCAGCTCTCCAATAAGTAATGAGGTCGTTGATATTACATTTTGGTATTTACTACGTGAAACTACGGAATGCTCACATCCGGTGATATACGTAAACGATCCATGGATTTGAAAAAAAAGTGACAAAATATACACACAGGCTTAATGCGAGATTATGAAGTATTTTCCAGCGAATTCCGAATTTTAATATCGTCGAATGCCTTTTGAAATATGGCAAAATGCTTTAATTCCAATTCGGCTTGATATCAATTTCTCTTTTACTCCTCCCAGGCGGTGTTTTTTTTTTGATTCGTTTTAAAAAGGTAATCTCATTGTTTTTTCTCCAAATAAAAGTATAATGCCCGACCGAGGGAAGCCATGCCGGGGTAGAAAAATAAGAGATGATATAATATTGAGTTTGGGCGGAAATTGCTAAATGAATGCAATAATGACCGAGGGATTAAGGGATTTGAGAAGGAGTTTAATTAAAAACGCATTATATTATTCCTTTGTGTTCGGATGAAATATGATTAAAATCAGGAGCCTTAAAAAGTAATAATTCATTCAATTTACGTGTACGTGGAAGCGGTTTTTTAAAATTTGAAACGAGCCTTTACGATAAGGATTTGCTTGGAAAACAGCCCGAATTTTATATTTATCAACGTACCTCATATATTGTTTTATTTTAATAATTCATTATCATTGGATTTAACCTTCTATTATGCCGCAATTTAAATAGTTTTAATGACTGAAAATATTTGTCAAAAAAAAAAATATATATATATACATAAACCTTTTTTTTGTGCGGTAGATGCGTTCCGTGGAAAATCGCACAAAAAAAAAGCTATGACTTACATAGAAAAGGTGAAGATGCGTTCCATAAATTTTAAAAGCCGCATAACTTTGAAACAGGTATATAAAATATATCCAAAATCGCACAAAAAAAGTTAATAAAAAAACAGGAAAATAATAAGGCAAAAAATTAAAGGATGTCTTCCATCATTGGTAAAATTTTAAGGATGTCTGACATATAGCATCCTAAATGCTAGACATCCACTAGAGAAATACTAATGATTTTAATTACACACTATTAGCCCTGTATGATAATTTTCGATATGACTAAAAATATCTCTCTTTTTCGGAAGAAATAGTATATCCAATGTCATCAGTGTTCTGTGTGGATATTCTAATAAAAAAAAAACACAAAATGACTGTTTAAAAAAATTCATTCAAAAAAGTCAAGTCATTTTTTGGCCATATTTTGTCAAAATTTTAATTTTTTATTTCGATTTGATATTCGCATGAGCCTCTATTTTCGTATAATACCATCGATGTGACTGATAAAATTCCTTTCGGTTGAGACACAGACTAAAACTAAATGCAATATTCCCGATTTCCCGACAAATTATTTATTTCCGTCGCTGCAGATGAATATTTACATATTATAATACTTTGATATGATTCGTAATTATATTTCGGAGGAATATAAAAATTCTACATCCCGTATCTATTATATTTCATATCGATATTCCCATTATTAGAGTCGAGGTGTAGTAAATACATCACCGGTAGGGAAAGGTTAATATAACAATTTGTAATATATATATATGTATTCTAGTATTATATTTAGATTATATCAATATATAACAGTATTACTGTTGGATCAAATCTACATTTTAGAATCAAATTTCATCGTATCATCAAATTTGATAGATCGAAACATAATATTTCTGATCAATCTAGGTTTACATTGGTTCGCTATTCAATCATGGATATTTCCTATTCAAAATTCCTGTTCAAATAATCCTATTAAATAATAATTTCCCTAGAAAATGTATTTTATTATCAATTAATTATTGCATGTGTATTTTTGTTGTATTAAAACACTGTTCTGAATAAACTCTAATTATATTAGGCGAAGTATAAGATATTTATTTAAAATCACTGTGTGTGATAATATTTAGGAATTACGAAGAGCTGGAAGATCTTTGATGTTATTTAAGCTCATCTCATCCCATCAAGATTTTTTTCTAGTTTATTCTTTTTGTTCGCCCAAGAAAACCATCAACATATCATCACCAAAAATCGTTGTTAAAGAGCCTCGCTCTAATTGCACATTAAATCTTCCGCCTAAGCAGCATTCAAAGGATTTTTTTCATAACATTTGTGCATAAAACGTCTGCTGTTAAAATAAAATAAAAGCGACCGACCCGTTTTTACGACAAAGTTATACGAACACTTTTACGACTCTGTAATTTAGTTGATTGAACGATAGCACATTTACGATGATGAACGTACGAAAAACGTATGAATTTAAATTATAAGAATATTTTTGAGTCGCTCTGTATAATGCCGGTATATTTTATTACTATGGAATGACATTAAGTCTAGGGCTTGTATGAATTTAATGAAAATTTTCGACGTCAAATGAAAAAGCGACCCTAATTTAGTAGCTTTCGTTAGGTTTGTTGGCACTGGCGGAGGCAAAAACAAATTTGCGATGCCTTGAAATTTGGAGTCGAATCGGTATCCTTGCAGTCCAATATTTTCCATGTAGCCATTGAACCCTAGACGTGACTCATGTAGATTTAGGAATGTGCAACTTTTGAAATGCGTCGAGTAGCTTTGCTCTGCTTGAATTTCGCAGTTTTCGAAGTTTCGTCTGGAGAGGTTTTATGCGGTCATATGCGGATGCAATTTGATTTTTTTAAAATGCAAAATTGCACAAAAATATGTTTGTATACGTAAGAAAAAACAACAATGACGAATCATAAATGTCAACTTGGAAACGCAGCATGATATATTGGCTACGAGCCTATCGTGTATGTTTATGAGCATATGTTGACTTTCTTTGATAAAAAGGCCAATTATATGAAACGATATCATTAAATATTTAAACTCGGTCAAGTCTTGAAATTATTGCTTAGTAACAATATATTTTTATTTTGTACTCAAATACACACTAATTAATGCAAATAACTGTTTTTTAATTTTAATACTCAGTATTTTTTAAGAAAAACGCTCAAAGTTAAGCAGATAAGCGACCCTTGATAGCTAGTAAATTTTTTGAGATTTTTTAAACAAATTTCTAAAGCTATTATGTGTACGATAAAGCAAGTAAGAGGCAAGCTGTCAAGAAGTTTTGTATATGTGGTTTCTTCGGGAAAGAATCGTCATGGAATACGTTTGATTATGTTAACAGGTTTTCATTTTTTAAAACTGATATGGCCATTGTGTTTATGATGTTAATTCTATAATGATTACTAGTATTCCTTTAAAAAAAATCCGGACTACAAGGCATCGGGGGCAGTACTCTATAGTCCGACAACGCCTTGCAAAACATTTGTCGGATTACCGCAAGTCAATTGTATATAATTTGCTTCATTCTCTTCAAAATGCATTAAATCTGTTTCCATGTCAGGAAGTTTTACTGGCTTTACTTTTGTGTTATTTTATATCATCATCATCATAGTGCAGCCACAAATAGTCCACTGCAGAGCTATGGACCTCTTCAATATCCATTCATAGGAAGGGGTTACATCGATGTCGTTTGTATCATACATTCGCTTGATGTTGAAGGTAGTATTACCAATGAGTTTTATTTCGAACGGTCACTCAACCGGTATCCTGAATGAACGTATTGACGAACACTTTCGCGACCGTTTCGATAGGGAGTGTGGAAGATTTGTAAAGAGTAGTTTTCTTCGATAGACAGTGGAAAACTTCTCTAGACGACCTTTATGATTCTACAGGAAAAGGCTTTCTGGAGTGCAGAGTTTAGTCCCTACTTTCCTCACTAGGGTGTTGCTGTTATAGGGTGAAGACATACGTGAGACTTAAGGGGTTTCATGGTTTTCACAGCTTGAAAATATCGATTTTTTTAATTGTCTTATTAATTTTTACAACGTCTCTAGAATATTCTCCTATTTTTTTAAGTCGATCCGAATAAAAGTTTCGGAGATACAACCCTGGGAAGTTTAGGTTAGGTTATATAACATAAATCAGAATCTAAGAAAGTCCATGTGTTTGTATGGTTACTCGCGATTCTAAAATTTCAGGTTGCGCAAAATATTAACGCGTTGTAATAAGTAGTTTAATATTTAATGTGGTATGGAACAGGTAGCACTTAATTTGGCAGACTTTATAGTCTCTGATAGTTTCACATTTTTATATCAAAATTTAGATAGAATTTTCTAATGAAAATTAAATAGCAATCGGTCGATTAACCGTCTTGTATAACGCAATAAATAGCGATTTTAACTAATTTCGCATGCATGAGATGTATCCCCCCAAAAGAAGGTCATCCAGTCTCCTGTGGGATGCTCCCAATATATACAGAGCAAAACTGATTGATGTTGGTTATGTTGAGTCGGCAGCCTTTAATGCTATTATGCAAAACCGAGCTTCTATAACTTAGTCCATTTGCGTCAATCTTAACTAACTAAACCAAAGCAATAGTTTAACTTGTGAAGCGACTAAGCCAACTTTAATATCCTACACTATTTGATGAGGCTGTTATCTTTATGATCTACTACCGCCAACATGTGCAAATCAGTTTTAATGGTGCTCGGCAACAAGCTTCCATTACTGCATTACTATTTTAGGTAACTAAAACTGCAGCGGTGTCGATGCAGTTTACGCACATGCAGGTGGAATATAATAGAAGCATTCATCTTGCTGTTTGCATTGGAAGCCTTTGAAATTAATATCGGGCTTTTGGATTTCGAACATAATAGAGCTCGCAGGGATATTCGATTTAAATTAGATCAGCGTATTCAATACTGACGATCAAATAACGTTGTGCTACATTTTGTCATTGAAATGGGCTTCAATTAGTATGTCGAATTGAGCTTTTGATGAACTAACCAAACGGTATTGAATTTTTGATGGTCTTGTTTAAATAAAATATTAATTTACTATAACGTAATTAATTCAACGTTCGGTTGCTTCTAACGGTAATACATAGATTTACATGTATATTATATAATTTTTCCATGATGTAATTATTATATAGTGACCTATACGAATTTAATACGTTGAAAGTTGAAGTTGCTATGATCTTCAAATGAATGTTTAGAAAAAAAATCATTATAACTAGTTACGATAATATTATTTGGATGAGGATTTTAAGTAATGCAGAATCAATGCCCGAGTAGTAAAATAATAATTACTTTAAAATTATATTAGTAGAACTCAAAATGTTTGCATGATAAGGTTCATCCCATAAACAGCCTTGGATGGAAAACAATTCGACATCTTTCTTATTTTACTGGATCTTGTTATGGTTGAAGATCCTGTTCCTGGACCTTCTTGATTTTTAATTAGGTTTTGTGTGGGGAGCAGTTTATCTAATGTTGTGTAAACACATAGATTTTTTTAAAAATAAATATATAACACGAAAAAATAACAATTATCAGGAGAGATAGAACTGAAATAGTAACAGTAGGGATAAAATTAACATGAAGAAATTTAATTAGGCTAAAAAATAATTAATAGACTAATGAACTAATGATAGTAACAATTATTTTAATTTATTCAACTGTAAATATAAACTAAGTCTTACTATGCTATGCTAAACTGTACATTACAGGTTATATACATAGAATTAAATCAAAACCGTAACATAAAACGTAAAATTAAAGTTAAATAACAAATAATATAGGAAGATAGTCCCAAAAGTACCCGATCTGACGTATAGATGGCGATTGTTGTTTTAAAAAATACCTGCACACTACCATGATATGTATTTTGTACACCATATGAAATTTTGAAAAATTCTGAACCCCGTATCTATTATATTTCATATCGATGTACATCGATATGCTGTATATTGACTGAACATTTCGACAAGAGAAAGCTGTGCGCAAGATGGTTGCCGCGTGTGCTCACAATGGAACAAAAACAGCTATTCGGGACCATGCCAACCTGCTTTACAAAAGTGTACAGCAAGGCGCAAAACCTGAATTCAATATCCATATCCGCAAGGATACACTTATTCTCAACTTCGATTGGCCACTAGCGTTCTGGGCGCGGATAATAAACTAGCTAGATTTAGTAACTTAAAACTAAAAAAAACTAGTTTAAAAAAGCAGCATAAATTAGTAAGATAGATAAATATATAGTTTTTATAGATGGGGGAAGTCTAGACTCGTTCGCGACCTCATTTGCCGCGAGCCACAAGGTCTGTGTCCAATCGGACCACTTTTCAGACCGCTGACATGACGAATCTCACGATCGGACGCCTTACACGAATAGGTCTACAGAACGTTTACTAACTCTCATTACAATACGAAGTTGTCCGAAGAAGACTGATCGGGTGGGTTGTTTAAATTTTACAATTGGTTGAAAATATAGTTGTCTTTATTTTATTGCGGGCTGGATCGACTCGATGTTTAAGCGTCGAAGAAGAGACGAATTAGACAACTTAGTATATATTATAAAACGGACAGATTCAATCAGTGTTGATACATGTAAAGTAAAATAAAAACCGCGTGCAACTCTCAACCGGGTCGCTCTCCTGCGTTTTGCGCCCCAAGCCCAATTGCGCCCATGGCAGGCGATCCCTTTTATTGGGGTATCGATAAGGTCTGATTTTTCTGTTTAAATTCGAGTATGAGGAGAGCTTTCTTATTCTCCAGACATCGTTTCGTTGGATCTCCATCTTTTTAGATCTATGCAGCATTACTTAAAAAAGGACTTTTAGAATATTTTCGTTCAAAGCCCATGATGTTTTATGACAGAGACATTAAAATAATACCAGATAAATGGAGAGAGGTTATATCTAACGATGGAAATTACTTTTTTTAATAATATGTTAAAAAATTTAAAAAACTATATACGAGCATTAAAATCTTTCATTTGAAAAACGAAAATCTTTATGGGTAAATCTATTATTTTTTTCTAAATTTGTTGAAATCCCATCACTTCTTGAATCTCAATGAAAGTTTGTTCACAGACATCTGGGTTTGTACTTTAAACTAAAGCTGTGTATAGGGCTTCAACCAAATATGATTTTCGGGTGGTTTTTTAATGAATTTGCAGCAATATCGAGAAACATCCCACCGAAACACAGCATTTGTTCCTCCGTCTGTACCATGCGAACCTTTTTGATTGAACATTCATGTACCTCGGGGCCGTTCGTCTCGTGGTATAAATAAAAATGTGGCTTTTGTCTTGTTTTAGTGAGTCGCTTACGGAAGTAGAGCCATGTTGCATGTTAATACGAACTCCACGCTTACAAATCCACAGAGACATTAAGCGTTCAAGGTCTCCAGACCGCGTGTCTGCTCCTCTCTTCCTACTTTGTTTCGCTTTGGCATTCTCCCTCATACTCACTGCTGCTCCTACGAATTCCCGGATGTGCCCGACTCTAAAACCGGAAACGAATGCATGCTCCTCGTGATATATGGACGCACCTGTATTCCGCCATTTTTTATATTTTATTTTTAATTCCTGGCCACTGGGAGAAGATTGCACATGCTCCAATGCCTGTTGGAGAATTGCTATGCAGTTTTATGCAGCTGGAGTAATGGCTTCAACAAGATTCCCCTGATAAGCTAAAACACTTTGAACACATGTAGCTTGGAGTACATTCGACAATAAAAACACTCGGTCGGATGCGCCAGACGTTCAAGATGTATTAATTTTACATTAGTTATGTAAAAGGACCTCCAAGGATCGTGCAACTGAACGAACATATACAAGGGAGCATGTTGATCTTGTTGGCTATAAAATGCCAATAAAATTATACAATGTACAATAAGAATACACTTGTTTACTGGAGTAATGCTTGCATCGGTATCATATGTGTTTTGCATCCTTTTATTAATTTTCCACATATATTTAAGAAGGTTTTACAGTGTTTATTTTATCAATATTTTATAAATTAGATATTTCATACTAAAAAACTTCAACGGATACTGTTATATATCCGTGAGAATGCTAGAAATACCTTTTATCACATTACATACGGAAAGCATATTTTAATAGCCTTCATCATGTAGTGTGAGTCATTGAAGTGTTATAAATTAAACCATAGCCTAAATAAATATTAGATAATGTGTTAATATTAATTCATATTAAACATTTATTTCAATTGTAAATAGTGAGAAGTGCTTTAAAATTGATTCTAGTCTCTTTTTTTAAAGGTTAGGTTAAAAATCAAAATTGTGGGGGGAAAAAACAGTTTACACTAATTTCTTGGATCTGAAAAGTAAATATTGAGATGATTACCAATGTAGATAATCCTGTGGTGACTTAATAAAATGTACACTTAAACCTTTTTTATGCGATAGATGCGTTCCGCGGATAATCGCACAAGAAAAGCTATGACGTTCATAGAAAAAATGAAGATGCGTTCAATGGATTTTAAAAACCGCATAACTTTGAAACAGCTATATAAAATATATACAAAATCGCACAAAAAAAGTAAATAAAAAAATCAGGAAAACAATAAAAAAGTAACATTTTTGGGAACATTTAGAGGACGTCTTGCATCGTTGATAAAATTTTAAGGATGTCTGACATCTGGTAATGGTCGAATTTTTGATATAAATCTGATAGGAATAATAGAGGGTAATATAGAAAAGATTTGTACTCAGTTTAAAGTAAATTAATTAATAAAAACTTGAGATATGATATCAACCGCTTTGAAAAAAGTAGTTTCGAGAAAAACGCGTTAAAAGATTTCATTATGGTAAGACCGGCCAAATTGACGCGTCACTAAAATAGCTATAACTTCGTAAGTATTTGGAATTTTGGAAATTCTTTTAGATAATGTATTTTTAAAAGCCAAAACACTAGGAAAATGCAAAAAAAACGAAATCGATTTTTTCAAAAATTTATGTATATGATAGCAGATGCAATCCAAAATTATATTTTTTTTTTCAAATTTCGGTTAATGTTGATGATTTATTTCCTATTTTATTTAAAATATCTCGATATCGTCTCTTTATGAAATAAAAAATTGCTTTAAAAAAACCGCATATCTTCGAAATCGCACAAAAAGAGGTTTTAGTGTATAATAGAAATGATATGAGGAATCATCACATGAAAAATTATACGGGATAGTTATGAATTTGATCAAATATACTTTATGAATAAAATATAAGATGTACCCATAAAGATTTTCGTTTTTTGAATGAAAGATTAGAATGCTTATTTTTTTTCGCTTAGGTCGTGCGGCATCCATCTTCCTTGTCTCCCACAGCTTCCCGTTTTTTTTCAGATTTCTTTGAACACTCGACGATGAATATCCGAGATTAGCCGATATTTTTTCAATAGTTGCTGTTGGATTTCTGGAAATTCCTGGAACCAATTTTGACATTTACGAACACTTAAAATATCGCCCAATACACCGCAAATATTTTTAGTAGCGCGCGTTGTAGGCTCTTTTTTGAGAAAATACTAAAGTATTAAATTCCGAATAAATTCTTCGGTTGGCGAAAATCGATCCATTGTAAATTGGCTTGTTAAATTTGAATTTTAAAAATCACAATTTATTCTTGATAAATATAGTCACCGAAAAACCACGTACACAATGTATATGCTGTGTGTCCATCTAGTTTATATATTATGTTTATCTATGGGAACGCTAAAAATATCAAAAATATATTAATATCGATCGATCTATTCATTATGCAGAGCACATTTGATTTAATTTTTGTCATGAATTAAGCATGTATTCTTCTAAAATGATATATTGTGCTATATCTCAATGTTTTTCATTTTAAATTACTATCTATTTATGTGATACTGACTAAGAATATTCATATGATTCATATTCGAAATAGAATTTATGGATGTGCATTAATTGAAAGCGAGCATTTAAGGATTAGGTTTGTGTAATGGTTCAGCGTAATTGGCTCTACGTAAGCATACGGATTTAAATACAGTTGTTCGTTATATACTGGGTGATCGTTTTCATATTTTTTCATTATTATGTCTGCTGAAAATAAATGTATCCATCAAGGTGTTATAGCATTGTGGGGATTTATGCCCTACTCAGAGGCAATTTGAATAGAAAAATCGCTCCACAATTAATGTTGAATTGACCAGGAAATATGAAGCTATCCCCGAGAAATATGTTTCGATTAACCGTTTTCATTTTGCCACTTTCACTATTTGAGAGCTCAAATAAATTATTGCCACAAACGTGCAATATAAATTCGTTTTAATTGTTGTACCCTAATGGACTCCCATGTGAGAGCGCTTTTAAAACGGCGCAGCCTAGCAAATATATTAAGCGCTGGACGCGATTTAGCAAAACGAAAGAAACAAAACGGTGACCATCATTATTCAAATGTGACAAACTGACAAACAGCTCTCACAGAACGTATTATAATACACGGTGTTTTAAAATGCATGAAATATTTCAACACATTAAGGTCGACTTCATACAATTATTTCCTGCGGAAAAAACGCCGCGGCTATTAATATTTGGGGAAAAATCTTGATGGAACGCTCCAAAATTAATGATTGTGTTTATTTAAAAAACTTTTTTAAAAAAGCTGTCAATTATAGTGATTAAGGAGCGAAATTTCAGACGATTAAAATCGTGATGGTTTGATAAATATCAACAAGATTTTTCATTTTAAAAAATTACTACAATAAAATGATCTGAAAGAGTTCATTTAATATGAGCAAATTATCTCATCTCAAATCTGTATTTAAATATTTAATAATTTTATTATTAACATAAAAACATGATAAACGGGCAAAGAAAAACACTGAGTATAAATGGCTTATTAATTAAATGGTGGTTAAGGATGATATTAATTTACTTGTATTACTCTTACTTATAATACTTTTGCATATAGCATATGAATTGTAATATTGTATTTTAATATCAATTTGCAGCTATTGAGCCCCCATTTTGATAGTAGAGTAGATAGTTAAAATCTTAAAGCTGGCTTATATAATAATCCTCGTTAAAAATGTAAATTCATATTAAAGTTTAACACTTTCCCGTCAGGCTATTTGTATGTGCGTATTTATATATAAATATTGTTGGTTTAAAAAATCCTTATTTTTCTTCGTGAATCGGATAGAACCAATGTTTAAGAATACGTTCAGTAAATTTCAAGTCGATATAAATGAAATTCGCAAAGTTAAAGGCCGACGAGGAGAAGCTGCGCTTCGCGAAGTTCAGGAAAGGAAAGACTTTAAACGCGTTTTTCTCGAAAACTACTTGAAACAAACTTTAAAAAATATTTTTATATTCAATAAAGATTACCTAACGTACTAAATATTTTATATTTAATACTTTTCGCATAAAAAAACGTTAAAAAACCGATTACTTTAGATCTAACAAGAAACGAAGAAATTCATCAATCTTTTCTTCCATTGATAATTTTTGAGTATCTTTAGTAAAAAGGTTAATCCACTCTAAAATTGTTATATATTTATTTACCTTTATGTCTTAAATTATATGCAAAAATTCAAATAGGAGCACATATTTGTTTTGAACTAATTTAATTAATTGATTAATACAAAAACCTTTTTTTTGTGCGATTTTGAAGTTATGAGTTTTTTTTGAAAGCAGTTTTTTTTAAATTTCATAAAGAGTATGCATCGATACATTTTGGATAAAATAGGAAATAATTCATCAATAATAACCGATATTTGGAAAAAAATATAATTTGGGATTGTGTACCATAATGAAATCTTTTAACGCGTTTTTTCAAAACTACTTTTTTCAACACGGTTGACATCAAATGTCAATTTTTAATAACTAATTAACTTCAAACTGGGTACGAATCTTTTTTATGTAACCCTCTATTATTTCTACTAGTTTTATGTCAATTTTTTTTAACTGTTTAAAAAATACATACACTCCAATATACACTCAAACCTCTTTTTGGCGACTTTTTTTTGTGCAGTTTCGAAGTTATGCGGTTTTGTTTAAAGCAGTTTTTTAATTTCATAAAGAGTATTTATCGAAATATTTTGGATAAAATAGGAAATAAATCATCAATACTAACGGAAATTCGAAAAAAAAAATTGGGGCTGTGTAAATCATATGCAGGTTTAGGGTTTTTTAAAAAAATGATTTCGTTTTTTTTTTTGCATTTTCCTAATGTTTTGGCTTATAAAAATACATTTTTCAAAAGAATTTCCAAAATTCCAAATACTTACGGAGTTATAGCTATTTTAGTGTCGCGGCAACTTGACCGGTCCTACCATAATGAAATCTTTTAACGCGTTTTTCTCGAAACTACATTTTCAAACCGGTATCATATCTCAAGTTATTATTAATTGATTTACTTTAAACTGGGTACAAATCTTTTATGTATAACCTTTTATTACTCTTACCAAATTTATGTCTGTAAATGTATTTTTTAACTATTTAAAAAACATCAAAACTGACAAAATAAGGTTAAAAATGACTTTTTTTTAAACAGTCGCCATTTTGTGATTTATTTTTATGAGTTAGGGACTATAGTGACATCTTTACTAATAATTCGTATTTCTCTAGTGGATGTTTTGTATTTGAGATGCCAGATATTATAAATCATTAAAATTTTACTAATGATGCAAGACGTCCTTTAAATCTTACCAAAAACATCAACCTTTTTATTTTCCTTTTTTTTGACTAACTTTTTTTTATGCGATTTCGGATATTTTTTATATAGCTGTTTCAAAGTTATGCGGTTTTTATAATCCATCGAACGCATCCTCACTTTTTCTATGTAAGTTATAGCACGGAAAGCATCTACCGTACAAAAAAAGACGCAAACATGATGCATATGTGGCATCATGCATCATCGGCTACGAAAGTGTTAATATTCTGACTATTATGTCAATTTTAGAGGTCAGTTTTACAAACGGTTCAACACACTAAGCGGTATTAAATAATGTCGGAGCTTAAGTGGGAGTCACAAATTAGCCAACATCTAATATATCCGATGATTTTATTGCCGTTTTTGTTCAAATATATAGCTGCTTAAAAGTCACGTCCATCCAGCACTAAAATAGTCGAAAAATATAATTATTCTTTACGCGTCGAGAGCGACTACTTTATCCGAAACTATCATATGAATTTGAGTGGTTTCAGTGACATGTTGTCGCATGATTGATGCTCAACAACTGCTTCGACTGATTGAAATATAATGACAGTTGAGTCAACCTTTTTTCGACTTGCGACCAAAAAATATATCGAGACTTAAAATTGTTAAAGCGGCCCGTAATGTGCCAAAGGGGTGTCGGTTTTGACGCTTCGACATATATTTTTTTTTAGCATACGATACAAAAATTACACATTCTCCAGCGATAAATCACTCTGACAGCTGTCAAAATTCAATTTGAGTCCGTTGTCTGGAGATAAGCTCTTCAGATCAAAAACACATGCTTTTCTCAGAAATTAAACGAGGATCGCGCGCAATAATTGCAATTAGATACTCGCGCCAGAGCAGTGCAAATCTTTGTCGATTAGAGTATTCATTAATATTAATTATTTTAATACTCCATTGTGCCATTGTAATATGCTGAACATAAATATCAATGCACCGCATTCATGCACACGGTGCAGTTTATAGTAAACAAACAAGCACCTTATAAATAACGAACTGTGAACATTTGCTAATAAAACAATGAAAAATTGCCATATTCTGATATGTGAGTCTACATTTCCCGGAACTAGATTTCATAACTTTCATGGGAAAAATATAGTACAATTTAAAATTAAAATGAATGTATTTAAATTTTGCACGTTCGATAAAAAGCTTGATTATATTGATGCCGTATGATTTTAGAGATACATTTTGATTGATAGTTTTCCCATTTCAGTTTTCGTTTCTGTTCAATTTAATGCATTTATATCGGTTCACTTATGGTTTTCGTTGTGGGAAAAAAACAGTTTTTCCAGTATCAATTTTTTGTAATTTATATTGTAGTAGAGTTTGTAAAGTTAACACTCTCGTCGCCCAGCCTGAATTGGTGTTGTTTCTCACAGGACTCAAATTCAATAGTCGGAGCGTAAACAGAAGGAATAGCGATGTGATATTAAATATAAGGTACGGGATAAACATGAACGACTAGAATCCGACATGTGGCACATTTTCTCTCAGGTCTCAAGTTTCGAGGTCGATTATAAACTAATGAACATGAACTAATACTATTATAAATGCAATGTATTAAATACTATTATAATGTATGTTTTAAAATAATATACAAAGACAGTCTCAAAAGTAACCGACGTATAGATGATGGTTACTGCTTAAAAAAAAGATATGATAGAAAGTGTCTAGAGGCTACGTTGCTTCCGTGATCGTACAGATCATAGAAAATGCCGCAGAAAGCCCTAAAAGAGGACGGAGCGGTCACAATGTCCAATCGGTCCGCTTTTCGGACCGCTGATATGACGAATGAGCACCTTGCTATCAGACGCCATACCTGAATATATCTACAGAACGATTACGAACTCTCATTACAAAACGAAGTTGTCCGAAGAATTAGTGGTTTGTTTAAATTTTACAATCGGTGAAAATATTGTTGTCTTTATTTTATTGCGGGCTTATGTCGGCCGGATCGGCGTAATTTTTAAGCGATAACAAAGAAAAGAGCGATTAGACAATTTTGTATTTATTATAAAAACGGACAGAGTCAATCAATGTTGGTTCATGTAAAGTGTAAAATAAAAAGCATGTACAACTCTCAACCGGGTCGGTATTCTGCGTTTTGCGCCCCAAGACCAGTTGCACCCATGGCGGGCGCCTGATTTACCGCGCTCTTGTTACGGCCCTGGTATAGCAGGTTAGATTTTAGATTCATCATAAAGTTTTAGGCTTGACATTAGATTATTATTTTTAGTGTTTTTCGATCAACTGTCAATTTTACCAAGATATCGTAGAATATTCAGAGTATGAATCCAGATTGTGTGAGTCAACAATATCACCATTTCGCGATATATTTGACCTAGGCGGGTCCTTGATTTCTCATGGTCACTCTCTGCTGTTAATTTTGAATCATCGTGATTAAATTTAGCTATTCTAGCCTTTTTATTTAGAATTTGACACATAGACATTTCTTTAAATACAGCTGTTCGCGCCAACAATAAATAGTGACCATCGAGACTTGCCAGCCAAATAAAAGGGAATCACGCTAAAACTTATGTATTCCATTGAAAAATTGTTTTAAATCTAATATCTAATAATCTAATAATTTTGAACGAAATGGATTCTAGTTAAATTAAGTTATAATAATATTCTGAAGTTCTGGCGGATCTCGAAATATTTCAATATTTTCTCGTTTGTCAACACACTTGGTGTGCTAAGTTTATGATTCGACTTGAAAATCGTATAAATTTGATTTGTATATAATTGCAGCTTCTCAATCGTCGATTTATATAGCATTTGGCCAATTACCGCCAATCTTTCGGATGCGTTGCTTTGATTTTCTGTCATTCAAGAATTTCGTGCTTAATGTTGATTTTGATTTATCTTTAGCTCGACCTACTTATTATTCATCATCATGCTCTTATTCTACAATTTATCGAGTTGATGTCATTAATTTTTATCCACATATTATAATAATATCCTTGCCTGATTTCCTTATATTTTTTACAAATTTAAATGATGTTCATTCGTTAATTGCTTTGACTATATGCTGTTATTTCAATGGAATTTTTTCCCGATATTTTTAATTATTTTCATACGTCTTTATGTCATTTATTTACAAGCATTGTAGCATGGCAGTTCATTTGTGTGTACTTGTTTAGCTGGAGTATATCCCTTGTTAAACATCAATATACACGATTCTCTTCACTTACTGGGTCAAAATGATCATTTGTTCTGCCTTCAATGCCATTAGTCGTCCATCATTTAACTGGTCTACCAATCTATATAAAGACGTCATCGGGCCTGTTGTATAGCACCGAAACATGTTGTGGTAGGCTTGAACCTGAAGTTTGATTCAAGGATGCCACATTGACTGTTTTTTTCTTAATCTAACATATTAAACAAATGTGGTTCATGTGGCAATGCTCGGCCTAGTTACGATGCATCGGGATCATAGGTCATCTCGCATGTACTGCATTAGCTATTATCTAATGCAAACTCGTGTATGCACCGCGTTATCGGCCATAACGGCCATCTCACTGCCAACTACAACACCAGCCATGGGAAAAATGTATTATTCGCTAATTAAGCTGGTGGAATTGAAGTTATTTTCAGAAGCTTTTTAGCTATCGCACAATGGCACGAATGTAATAGCAGGAAGTGAGTGCAGTCTTTAACGATATGCAACAAAAATGCTCCAGCCATATGTGACATAAACGCGGTCGATTAATGGACCACTTCCGCTTTTCTTCGCTTTAATATCAATAACGGTTCTATGAGCATAAAGTTGTATCATGAGTAATGGCGTTATTTATTTTTAAATCAAATATTGATTCATTATAACATTTTTTGGGCGGTAAATGTGTTCCACGGAAAATCGCACAAAAAAAACTATAACTTACATAGAAAAAGTAAAAATGTGTTCAATAGATTTTTAAAATCGCATAACTTTGAAACAGCTTTATAAAATATATTCAAAATCGCATAAAAAAAGTTAATAAAAAGACAGGAAAACAATATGGCAATCAAAAAATATCATTTTTGGTGACATTTATGGGACATCTTGCATCATTGGTAAAATTTTAAGGATGTCTGACACTTGGCATCTCAAATGCCAGACATCCACTAGAGATATACTAATTATTTTAATTACGCTGTATGATAATTTTCGTTGCGATTTTTTATATGACTCAAAATCGCTCTCTTCTTCGGAAGAAATAGTATACCCAGTGTCAATGTCATCATTGTTCTGTGTAGATTTTCTCTTTCCAACAATATAATTCATAATTAGTAAAGATGTCACTATAGTTCCTAACTCAAAAACACAAGTAACAAAATGTCGACTGTAAAAAAAATCAGTCAAGACATTTTTTGGCCTTATTTTGTCACGTTTTTAATTTTTTTTAGAATAGTTAGAAAATAAATTTTGACATAAATCTGGTATTAATAATATAGGGTTATATAGAAAAGATTCGTACCCAGTTTGAAGTAAATTAATTAATTAAAACTTGAGATATGATGTCAACCGTGTTGAAAAAAGTAGTTTCATTATGGTAGGACCGGCCAAGTTTCCGCGTCACTAAAATAGCAATAACTCCGTAAGTAGTTAGAATTTTGGAAATTCCTTTGGAGAATGTATTTTTAAAAGTCGAAACATTGGAAACATGCTAAAAAAACGAAATATTTTTTTTTTTAAACTAAACCTGAATATGATTTACACAGTCCCAAATTATATTTTTTTCCAAATTTCCGTTAGTGTTGATGATTTATTTAGTATTTTATCCAAAATATCTCCATTGTATTTACAATGAAAAAACCATTTATATTATATTTAGAACGATATTATAAAATCCATTAAAGTTGATAATGATTTTAACCTTATGAGGAGTACAATCGCATATTTGCGATCGAATTCCAGTGATAACTAGATAATGTGCTATCAACATTGCTTATTTATAAGATTGATTTACGCTAACAGATAAGTGTATTTGTACGAACGATAAGTGGCTCACATACGAATATAGCATCTAAGTGTATGATGATTTAATATTATCTCACTACTTAAAGGGTTAATTTTGAATTATTTAGATGATTGGAGAGTATTTCAATCGGATCTGACCGATATTTTTTGGGAACAGGAAAGTCATCAAAATTATCATCTTTTACCGGCGAGTTTGTGTCGCGAACTTTAAGAATATTGCTAAAATGAAAAGGCTCAATAAATTGAAACGTTATTGAAATCATTTCTACATTAAACAATCGAAACAAGATACAGTCAAAAATTCAGAAGGGCCTTCTTCATATCTCGCCATGAATTGTCGCTAATCGCATTAGGACAACGAAGTACAATTTGTCCATTATTAATTATTATGAGTATAAAAATTGAGCTATGCAAATATGGACAACATGACTTCTGGGGAATTATTGCTTTATTTCGTCAAATACTTTTTAAAATAAGTCAAACTTATAATAATGTAACGTTTCGGAGGCTCCGACCGATTTCTCGAGTTTACCTTACCTTTTTAAGTATAAATATTTTTAATGGGCATTTCATTATCGTATTAGCATAAATACTAGTTGTCGACTAATTGTTATGCATTTTTAATTTAAATTTGAGGTAGTCAAGTAAAATTGTGCTTTCATATTAAAGTTGTTCAAAAAATTACCCAAAATCAACGTTAATGATTAATTGAAATTATATAGTATAAGAAAAATAAAATATAACGTATGGTACGATGCTAATATTTTTATCGTCATGCCACATCTATGAAAATCAACGCACAGAAATGTTATTTAGGAAATTGCTTGGACTTAAATGGTCAATTTTTTAAATTAATTAAGCAGGAGCTTGTCCGATTTTTTTACCTTTAGTCTTGAGCTTGATTGATTGTAAACGAAGGTGTCGATTGACTTGCTATATAATACATTGTAAGACAACCTTTAGTGATCGCTGCAGTCTGGCAATGTGCCGTTAATGCGAAGAATCTGCCAAAGAGGGTACTTAATTTATTTTTAAAATTCCAAAACGCATTTCTATCGACATTTAGAGCTTTGAATACATTCCTTGGCGAACGTCTTAAATTGTATCGTAGTAAATTGTATGCGTACTATATATAATAATAGAGTGCCCTTCGTTTTAATACAGTTTTGATTTTGTCCTGTTGTCGATGTGTCAATAAGGTATACAATTTTTAGCATTGTCTTCAGTTTTGAACATCCATTGTATTTGTCCCATGGATGAGCTCTGGAGCGATGTTATCAACATCGACTTTTGACCTCGTATCTAGGTGTCTATTACCAGCACCGAGCCTGGATTTTCTAGAGCTCAGTCTTCGCTCGGTGTCCTCTTTTGTCTTTAAAAGACTCTTGTCTTCTTCTGTATCACTTCTAGTGAGTACATAGATCACTTGTGACGGGATGTGACGTGGATAGTACCTATCTATTGTTGTATGGAGGGGCGCTGCTTTGATGAATGCCCTGGCCACTTGGTAGTTCATCGACCCAATAATTACACATATCTTGTAAATAAGACATCCGGGTAAAATGCATCACGCTTTTCTAAAATGACGAAAATGTTTAAATTACAGCAAAAAATCTTAATAAGCAGTAACTGCCGGATTTCCTCCGTGGGCTTTATTGGTGTTAAACGATCGATAGCAAATACGAGCAAGGTAGCTCGGCGCTTGTAAGCAATGAAATAATTTATCAAATATTGATTTAACCTACTAAAATACATGTACTGATTCATGTAATCGTCTACTGTAACTCTTACATTTTTTTTTAAACATACATTAAATGCTCTTGAATATTATCATCTAATCATTACCTTATGCATTAAATACCAAAGCCATATCATTGCATTAATATTCAAATATTATATAATCCCAAACAAAACAGTTTGAGAAACATTACTTTAAAAATGTCAAGCATGCACATTGAAACCATAAAACAACTAGCAAGGAGTTGAACTAATATAATTGTGTGTTCACGTGTAGTCTTCGCTAAAATGGTATTAGACAAATGATTCTTAAACGTTGCAAAATTTAGTTTTTAAAATAAATGTTTTATTTAAGTACTGAATTGTTTGTAAATTAATGAATGCCCATTAGAATTCCTATTTGCCTTCCATGTATGTTGTTTGAGGATTATTAGGATTTTTTAGTGGGAAATGTTTGTGAATTACGCCATGTTTTTTCACTTTTATCCATTACTTGTCTTATGAGGATTAATTGATCAGACTAAAAGTAAAGACACTTAAATTAATTTCTGGCATTATACACCAAATCCTTAAAAAATCGAAGATTGTAGAGTTTCCTTTTTTGATTGGAATGATACGAAAGAGTAATGGAATTAAATATTTTTTATGGTCTTTATGAAAATCTTTGGATATCATTATTCATATTAGGTATCGCCGTCATACCATATAATCTTGTGGCTTTAATCTTCATTATTTTCTTTAAAATCTTGTAATTATTGCATTAAATATACATGTAAATTCTAAAAAAGATTCAATATAAATTATTCAAGGTAGTATTTTAGATAAAATTTAATGCTTTTACTATACACATAGATAGGCATATGTGAGGGTCTTTCAAGAACTTAAGACTCTCGAATGGCGAGGGAATACAAGGAATTCGTATGTGACTTGGGAGAGTTGGTCTAGCCGCATCGATCTCACCTGAAGAATTTCCTCCCCTTACTGGTAGTATTGGGGGAAGGGTAGTTGACATGATCGGTATATCGTATTAAGCCATCTTTTCCAAAGATCGAGTTCATTGCGATGCAGGGATATTTTTAAATATCCCGATAAAAATTCCGGGTATATTTCCATTTAGACGGAGAAGGATTTTGTACTCTTTTAGTAGAAAAAATATTTGTGGAAGCGCTTCTCAACCCACCCTCTATTTCGTTTTATTCATATCTTTTTGACATACGAGTATGTGCTGATAGCATTTTATGTCACTCGTTATCTGCTCAAACAAAATTCAATGTTTATTTTCACTCAATTTTGTATTCAAAGCGAACAAACGTAAACTTTATCTACCTCAGCCTTGGAAAGTATTGAAAACTCAACATTCTATAACTTTTGATATCAACCGTGGAAAAAATTGCGATAACACGAGAAAGCAAATCTTTGTCGTCGCCATGTCTTTAGGATGAAACGGAATTTTGCGCCGCGTTTTTATAGAATTTACATAAATTTTGATGCGATTATACGTCGTAAGTTCTTTCCCAAAAATATCCGAACGTGGATCATCCTAATATTCTTCCTCGAATACTCCCATAAAGTATTACAGCACGAAAAATTCATACATGCAAAGAAAATAATTTATCATAAATGTATTAAACAAGAGTTTGAGAAACGGTTCTTCAAATTTCTTTTATAAAATAAATAATAATAAACACCACACCAAGTGTTACCAATTTAAACCTTTAAAGTCAATGTTCAATATATTAAAAAAAATCTTATTTATTAACACATTATCGACGGGCTATTTGCACGGATAGCATATGCTCTACCGCGGGCGATTTTTTGCAAAATTGCCATTTTTTTAAAATTCTCACTAAAATATGCAAAACTTTCGAAGTTTTAAATATATCTTAATACATTTTTAGATTTATACTCATCAATATCTGCAGATTACATTCATAGGCACCAATACAGTAAAATATTTCTTAATACAATTCTAAAATAGATGAATAAAACACTAAAAAATTCAACCCCTTAAGTGGATATGACGTATATATCCGTCAAGACCAAAGTCCATGCAAAGCGGGTATGACGGATATATCCGCATTGTGAACATTAGGCAAACCTCAATGGAAAATGACGGATATGTCCGATTGCAGTGTAAAGTGTAAGAATGATTCATCTCGGGAACTGACTTGATCGAACTTGATTATATACTATTTTTGCGTATACTGGATATTATGACGTACGTATTCGCTAGCGGCGAAAAGATCGCGTCACTACGGATGACACTTTTAGCAGTGAAACAAAACGTTGAAGGGGTTGAACATCAACTATTTTGTCATTTAGTCTGGATCTGGTTTTGGAAGCTAGGCAACCTGCTGCTGAAAATGCACGTTCAATCTCTACACACAATGCTAGTTCGAGTTGATAACCGCGTGAGCGCATTTTCGTATTACACCATCAATGTGACTGATGAAATTCCTATCTGCTGAGACACGTACTAAAACTCACAAAATTCTCGATTTCCCGAAAAATTATTTATTTCCGTCGCTGTAGATGAATATTTACATATTACAATACTTTGATGTGATTCGTAAGTATATTACAGAGGAATATAAAATTTTTGAACCCCGTATCTATTATATTTCAGATTGATATTCCTATTATTAGAGTCGAGGTGTAGTAAATACATCACCGGTAGGGAAACGTTAATGTAACAATTTGAAAAATATACACGTACTGAATATATGTATATATAGATTAGGCAGTTACTGCCAATAGGTATCGCATAAGCTTGCCAATTAGTAGTTACGCCACTGTTTCCAAGCGTCAAGATTTTGGCGAGAATGTCTCGAAGACGATTTAAATCCCATTTGAAATAAAATTATTTAAGTTAGCGATATTTAGGTTACGCTAGAGGTTAAATTAACAATTTTTTTGTTAAAAGGAAAGAGTAAAAAATATCAATCAAGATTTGATTTTTATTATAGAATCCAGTTGTCAAGCTCAAAACGAATCTTGATTTTCAATTCAGTCAAGTTGAAATTCTTCTTCAAATAAAATAAAGCAGATTGCAGACAGATGCTATGTTTGCCATTGATGCTGATGACAAAAGCTAAACGTCAAATGTTCGGTTTCTTTGAATATCTGTTTGATCCTCCTTTGACTCTAATCTTGGAAATTGTTTCCTGGAGTTGAACCGCATTAACGTATTCTTCCTTCCCTGACACCGCTTTGTCATTAGTGTCTTTCGCCTCTTTATACAGTCCCAACTTCGTTTTTTTCTCCAACCAAAGAAGTTAATTTAATCGTTTTGTTGCCACAGAAGCAATCTTTGTATGTGCGTTCTAGCAGTGCAGCATTCTTAAAAAGCAGGTTTCTTAGATCTACTCGGTGGCTTTTAAAAAAAAACCATAATTGAGGATCACCGCAAAGGATTGAAATGCACATTTGGCTTAGATATTTTGATTAAATTCTGGTTAGTCGGGAAGAATTTGTATTTCGTGGACAAATGTCGTATATGAGGTCATCTAGAGCTGGAGATATCAGGGTCGCACTTAACGCAAGACTGATTTGAATCACAATGGCATGGTCGTGAACTCTAGCGGCGTCTGGCTTGAGGATGGCAGGTCGAGTCACGCCGCAACGTCACGCTGGTTGCCTTATTAAAAAAAAGTAATGATAACATAAAAAAATCGTCATTAAAAATCGGCACGATCTCCGTGCTTATAAACAGACCATAGAAAGTTTCACTGATGACCTTTGATGCCTGAAAGAAAAAGCTGAATGGATGTCGCAACCACAGCGTATCATCAGCTGATCAATTCGTCTTTAAGTAAATAGATATAGAATACTTTTAAGAAATAGAAAATTTGATTTTCCTTAAGTATGATTTTGAGTTCCAATTGTATATGATTCGATGAGGGATTTAAACCACTTGGGCTTTTCAGCATTACTAGGTCGCATGTTGGTCAGTCCCTCTTATTTTGAACTCGTTCCTAACTCAACAATGCTCTGCACTTTAGCGACTAACCAGAAGAATATCCCCCGAGTCCTTTGCGGCATCCTTTTAAATTATTCCCCAACTTTCAGTAAATTGTTTTATCAATTGAAACTATTGTTATGGCTGCATTGTACTTTTAGCGCCATTTTCTATTAGGATAAATATGTATTTATAATTTGGAATGATTATGAAAATTATTATGAGTCCCATAAGTAACAATAATTTGTATTACATCAAAATTTATTGAATTATATATGATCCATTTTGTTCTATTACTTTTTTCCATCTCTCCGGAAGCCTCATAATGCCTTCTTGCCAAAATTTCCCAAATCTGTTGGCAAAATATTGATCAAAGTACATTTTTATATCATTTTTTGAATTAAAATTTTTACCATGTAAATATTTTTTCAATGAAATAAATAAATAATAATCTGAAGGGGCAATGTCCGGAGAGTATGGAGGATGAAGTAAAACATCCCAATCAAATGATAATAATTTATTTCTGACGAGCAAAGTCACATGAGGCCTGGTGTTATCGTGATGAAAAACAACGCCTCGCCTGTTCGTTAATTCTGGACGTTTTCTGGCAATTGCATCATTTAGATTGTCTAGTTGTAAACAATATTTTTTTGAATTGATCGTTTCACTTTGTTGAAGTAACTCATAATAAACTACCCCCTTCCAGTCCCACCAAATGCATAGCAAAACTTTTTTTGGGTGTAGGCCATGTTTAGCTACAGTTAAAGCTTCTGTACCCTTGGTCCAAGACCGTTTATGTTGGATATTCTCATAGAGTATCCAACTTTCATCTCCAGTGACAAATCTCTTTAAAAAAGGTCGGCTATTATGTCGTTGGAGAAGAAGATCGCATGTTGAAATACGCTGAAGTGTATTTGAGTCAGTTAGTTCAAGAGGAAGTCACACATCTGAACTATTGATGTAGCCCAATTTTGTCAGATGATTATGGACGGATGATCGTGGAATTTGTTAGCTATTTCGCGAACAATATTCTGCTATAATTAGATCTGTGTTCATTTGCGAAAGAAACTTATGGGACAATCTAATATAATAGAATTTGTATTGATAACAATACTATTTGAAGTATTATTTAACAGGACAATTAAGAGGATGAATTTAGAGTATTGTTGTTTTTGATATTTTTGAATCGGTTATAACGTTTAAACGGTCAGATTAGTAACTCGATCGTAATGGGTTCAAATCTACAAAAAATGTGGCTGTCGACCACATTTTTAAAATACATTCGCTTTCTTGGTTTTCGGTTCAGTTACGGTTCAAGCTCTGATTTAAATTGATAAAATCTTTGGTATAATTTACTTTAAAATTTACGATGTTTTTGATAGATATCAAATACTGAATTTATGAGTTGTTTGTTTAGCTTTTTTGTAGATTTATGGGATAGGGAGTAAAATGAATCATTTTCCCAGACCATGAGCTTCTAAATTTATGAATTTTTGGAACAATGTCTGTAGCAATCGTGACAGGCAGACAGTCGAGCAGATCTTGAATATCATACGCACTGCCATACAATGCACACGTTTTATGAAACCATGGAAGACACCATTATTTATATCCATTGTACATCAGCGAGATGTCTACGTATTTTGCTGTTTCCTTATGTTCGAATAGCTTTCTATTCAGTAGTCATGTATTATAATCAGCATCCATCGCAGCTCTTCGGAGTTCATTGAAATGGCAGAAATAGCTGTGGCTCTTGCCTTTGTCTGTCAAAAGCCATTCTACTGATTACCTTACTCGAGGACTTAAGATTCGATTCGCATTCTATGCCTTGGATTTCAGTTACAAATCCCGTGACAAATGCATTTAATCTGCTCGAGATTTACTGTATTGCTGAGGATACTCGCTTTCTTTGTATAAGCTGCAATGAGCTTGATATTAGGATTTAACAGATATTCTCCATCCAAAGAGCTTTAATCACTATTAAATTATATCGAGCGAATAATCACCAAAGCGATTTCTTTTTGGGATTCCAAATATATATTAGCTCCATCGGGATTTTTTAAATTTTGGGGCATATTTTGTTAGGCGAGTTTTATCCTGTGGTGTAAAATAACGTTATTATAACAAACGAAAGCCTTTGCGTTTGTGGTTTTGTTATGTTAAAGTGGGTATGCGACTCTATAGCTCGCGGAATAAGTGGTTGTATAATTCTGCTTTTGGAACTATAATACGATTTATTTTAAAGCGTTTTATAAAGCTTTGTCCATTAAGTATGCTTTAAATCCAAATGATTTTTAAACAAGTGTACACCGAGAGCACTGAAAGCGTGACAAAATGAGCGAATTTTAATTTTGCACAGCAAAACGTATTAATATTGAGCTCATTTGCGAACTAGAAACTGCGTACGTAATTGGCGTTTTTAATTAATACCAAATTTGCATTTGATTCTGAGGCGTTTTTAATATGTTCATAGTTAAGATACTCGATATTAATTTTTAAGACAAACGGTTTTTGAATTTATTTCATGTGATTGCAAAATAATAGGCGTTGTTACATGCTGATATGTATCATTAACACGTTACGGTCCGAATCGCGCGTTTTCACGTGTTAAGTACGATCAAAATTAAGCTTAAAAGGATCATGCACAAGGTAGATTCATTTCATATTTGGTTTAAATATACTGTCTAATCGTCATTAATACTGTAGATTCGTAAAAGTATCATATTTTCAAAGTTTCCTGCTGCACCATGTACATGCTTCTTATAGTTCTTCAAATAAGCGAACCCTTTTAAAAAAAATGTATGGAAAATTTAGTAAAAATTTGATATTACACAAACTTTCTAAGATGGCGATCCATCATTTTATAGAATAAATAAATAGTATCATAAAGCAAACTCATTTAATTAAATATTTAAAGTCTAACTACGTTCTTCGAAACGTTTATTCGCAATCTTCAAGTAATTCCATTGCTGTATTTAGTTGAAGATTAGTTGAGTAAACTTATTGCATCTGATATGCTCTATCCTAGATTTATCTCATATAAAGGCTATCTTGTTTTGAGTCAAAGAGATTATGGCACAGTATAATCAAGGAAGTTGAGATCGCGATCTCTAAATGCATGTGAGCTAAATCAGAGCTATTAAACAGCGATTTATTTTTGGGCGGATTTAGTGTTATTGTTTTTCTCGCAGTGAATTTCAATGTTGTTGTGTTCATGGAGCATTCATCCAAAGCACCGTTGGCTTAATCGTCACTGGTATTTTTCCCAGCTGAGCAAAAGAGTCGTATTTGTTACGATTGTTGGGTAGTATAATTTAGGTAAATATCGGAACTTAATGCAGTAATCACACATTTCGAAGTTAACCGAGCGTTCAGCTATTCATTGAAGACGTCAATACAATGGGTTCGTGCGGTGATCATTGTGAAGGTGAACGGCCATGAACTGAGCTGCAGCTTGTCTACCCTGACCATCGTGGCCAACTGAGGGTACTGAGCTGGATCTCACTTCTACCTGGATGATCACACTACTATTGGTAATTGCACTCTGTATCCTCCATTGTGCATTTATGATAGAGGCAGTATTATCCGGGCTGCTGCAAGGAAGAAACTTCTCATAACTCCCGTCGATTCTACCCAAATGCTTCCCAAAGTACGCTCAATTAAATACTTATATTACAATACGCCAGTTATCAGGTCAGTCCAAAAGTTCGTGCGCATTTCTGGGAATATTTTAAATAGTTTAAATAAAACATAATTGTAAAACTGTCACTGAAAGAAATTTTCGATACCGATTTGTTTTAAGAAGAGGGTGTTGGTCCGACTGTGAATGGTCCAGGTCCGGCTGTGGTCACCATTTTTGTTTCAGATATTTGATGAAAAAATGCCCAAAGAGGCTGATCGTCGATAATCCTTTGCAGCTCAACATTTTGTTGCAATTCTTTTTATCCTGGAAACTTCTTGAAATGTTTCCAAACTTCCCATTTTGTAGAGTTCATTGATATCCTTAATAATGGGGTTGGTGTATCTCTTACCTTGCTCCTGCTGAATGTCGGTGAAAGACTAAGGACACATCAATTTATAATATCGAAGAAATTTGACATTTGGAAATTGCACTTTTTTGCGATTATAATTGTAAATATAAAAATGAATTACGAAAAAGATTCTGAGTAAAAAGTTTTGGAGATATAAGAGTGGTTTTACTTCTGATCTGCAGACTAAATTATGTCCTCTACCTCTTTTAGTTTGGATAATTTACAAAGTAAGTTCGTAAATTTGTATAGGCGACTATAAAAATGACTTTTTCGTCCAGCCTTTGCCCCGGGTACAGAAGAATGATTTTATTTTAACCAGCAATTCATTATCATATTTAAAGATAATTTTGATTAATGTTCTATTAGGTGGTTTTTATATATTAATATTATATGACATCCCCGATGACTTTAATATCAATTAAGTTATTTATTTATTATTATAGCGATTTAATTCCTTAACCAGCCTTCAAGATCATATCATGCAACATGCAAAATGTATGTATAATTTAATTTTAAACGATGAATAATGTACAAAACCAATCCCTTAAGAGGTTACATGGGTAAAGCATATTTTTTTATAATATAATAAAATAATTATTTCATTCAAAATTTAAAGCATATAGAAAAGTAACATTTAAGCAATATTTTAAAAATGAGATTCGATTTTTAGAAATCCTTAGAAAAAAGTATGCTCGCGGTCATCAGGATAATTAGGTTTTGTTCGTTTGCAATGCGCTGCCATAGCGTTCATCAAATTACAATAAAACTTCGCCCATTTATTCTTAAAGACTTTGCGAGTACCATAGGCATAGTTTAAAATATAAAAATCAATGTTTGTTTGTTCGTATTTAATGCGCTGCCATACCGTTCATTCGATTGCAATAAAACTTTGCCAACTTATTGTTTGTACTTTCTTAAATAAAATAAGTATAGTACAATTAACTTACAGTAGATCTTATATATAAAAACCAATGTTTGTATATTTGTTCATATTTATAATAAAACCAACAATCGATTTTTTTAGAATTATTACTTCTGTGGCGGCAACGCTACATGCAAAAAAGTAAAAATTTCGATAAAATCTACATAATGTATTACATTGTACGTTAAGTAAGTTCTGATCAAAGAAAATAAAAAACTTTCATTTAATCACAATTTTATTCTGTTGCTAGAAATTAGATTTTAATGCTGAAAAATAGCAAAAATAAATATTTTAAAAGCGATCAAATCAAATGCCCAAATGCCATATAAACACTTAAGCATTAATGAAAAGCGATAAGAAGCCTGATTTATAACTTCATTGTTCGAGAAGCAAATATAGATTTCGCCAGTCTAATTGCGAATGTTTTAATGATTTTCGTAGTCATAAATTGTAAAGCTTATCGGCCATTATTCGAATAATGGATTTTAACACTTTTTTTAAATGCGGATAGGTGTTTTGACGGTCTTTGGCACATTGTCGGCTTATTAAATTCTCATTTAAATTTGAGCAGATGAAATCCTATTCGGTTTGTTGAGATGAAAATGTGACCTTAGTGGTTGAAGTTGAGTGAGGTTACGGCGTCTGTGGACTTTAAATGTGACCTTTTTTCGTTGGGTGGCTCACCTTATTTTTCGACCCGTGCGACATGTGCGGCCCCGCTGACTTTTTTCATCAGAGAGGCTTAGCTTTGAGCAGGAACAGAATGTTAAGTCGAAATAGAGTAATGCTCGATACCATTTGAATATTACATACTCATATGGGCATGTCCTGGATCGCACCTGCTCTTCCGTCTTTATTAGGAATGGCTCCTACGTGGAAACTTGCAAGGTAACCAATAAGGCAAATATCGGATGCTGTAGTAATATGTATTGAAAATGTCAAGTGTCAAAAATGTTATCATCGCTTATATTGCACTCTACTTTCATTCTATTCAAAATAAAAAAATAATACGACATTCGATTTGCTATCAGAAATCTCCCATTCGCTTAATCTAGTGCCATCCAACCTTTATTCGATTTAATGTTTCTTTCAAATAAATAATAGAAGGAATTTTAAAAGTTAAATATATAATTTACAACTCCATCGCGTTCCAACTTATAATATTTATAATACAAAACAATTACGTTTTGTACATTATATTGAAAGCTTTCTCCGGCTTCCACCCTAAAAACTGCACCCCTCTAGCAATGTATGCCAAACAGCAATTTAATATTAAAGGGGCAATCTACAATAGTCAGCTGTTTAAAGTGATGTGGTTACAGTAGTTCAATTAACATTATCATGGATGAGAATGAAGTAGATTGAAATTTCAAGTTTGCCTTTGAAACAATGTAAATTTGGATTTCTTGACGAATGCTATAGAATCAATTGAAATTTTATGCGATTCAATATGAATACACAAGAAGAATAATATGACAGACAAAGAAGATTGTTTATTAATAATTTTTTTCGTCAGAGATTAGCATATTAACCCTTTGGGTTCCAAGATTTTTTTATAAAAGTTCCCATCAACTCCAATCCATTTTTTGCGTATTTCTTTAAAAAAAAAATTTGTATGAAATAAAATGATAAAAATGGAGGTTTTGTTTGTAGAACGTTTATTAAGTATATTATTTGAAGTATGATATTTTTTGAAGCAATCTTCAGAATAAATCGCTGTTTTCTTTTCGTAAGTGTCGCAAAAATATAGTTTCACTGTCTGAACATATCATACAGTCTCTATAATTCCTTCCTAATTTACTATAAATAAAATGAGGACTTCCATCTAAACGTTGATCGTGATCAGTTGACGACAATCGTCCCAATTTGAACTTCGTAAAATCGCGAATGTTACCAATAAGTTTCATCAACAATTGGCAGCAATTTTTTTTAATGATTTATTGGTTTTCTATTTTATTTGATTTCATATTCCTTGTATAAAATATAAGAGTTGACAATCGTCGTTTCAAAACCCCTAAAAAAATTACTTCTTCCACCACTTCAGTCTTTCGCATGAAACAATATGATGTTGCGTATAAATCTGCTGTGTCCATCCCGCCCATAATATTAATGTAATTTAAAATGATTACTGGCTTGTTTATTAGCTCATCTTGATTAGATTGGTATGGGGTAGTTCTTGCTATTCTTCTGATTGATTAGGAAGTTAACGTATGCTTTGTACTGAGCATTATGACTATTATTTTGACTCGCCAAACTAATATTATAGTATGTATCTTGTTTTCTGTATGTTATCTTTCGTCCCACAGCTAATCTTAGTTTTTTTTTAAAATATTTATCATATTTCTTTTTCAAGAGTTCTCCAGCAAACATTGGATTGGTGTAAAACCTATTCGTAAATATATAATAGCCTTTTATATCTTAGTTAGCCTGATGTAGATGATTAAAAAGGTGTAGAACGGAAAACGAATTAAACGTAAAAGTATACGTATTATCAAAATAATATTGAATTACTGGACACAAATAACTTTCGAGATGTTCTCTGCGCCACAACTGGACGCAGATTATTGCTTTATGCTTTTTATCTGCACCGATTCAATTCCTCTGAACCAATTATTTTCCATAATCCAGATGACAAATTAATGATTAGGCAATAAGACGGTATTTTTAGAGTGTTCACTTGATTCTTACATTTAAAAAAATACCAAAAAGTTATTTGAAGTTCATAAAAACTGTCTGAAAAAAATCCGGCCACAAGTATTACAAATTTTGCCATAACTTAATTTTATAAACTTAGTCCTTAATTGATTGGGTTTATATTAGGTTGTCCCATAAGTTTCTTTCGCAAATGAACACCGATCTAATCATAGCCATGGTTGAAGAAAACCCGCGATATACTGTTCGCAAAATAGCTAACAAGTTAGAAATTCCACGAACATCCGTCCATAATTATCTGACAAAATTGGGCTACATCAATCTTTCAGATGTGTGGCTTCCCCGTAAACTGACTGACTCAAATAAACTTCAGTGTATTTCAATATGCGATCTTCTTCTCCAACGACATAATAGCCAACCTTTTTTTAAGAGACTTGTCAATATTTTGCCAACAAACCTGGGGAATTTTGGCAAGAAGGCATTATGAGGCTTCCGGAGAGACGGAGAAAGGTTATAGAATAGAATGGATCATATATTATTCAATAAATTTTGATGTAATACAAGTTATTGTTTATTTTTTTCTTAACACATTGAAGACCGTACGCACAAATCTGTGCGCCTCGAAAATTTGGATCAAAAGCCCGTACGCACAGATTTGTGCGCGACGACCTACACACATAAAAAAAATCACAGCACTGCTGCTAAACATTTTTAACCTGTTTCAGAGATGTAGCTAGTTTTATACATATATAAAGATTTTAAAATATAATTTTAAAAAAATTACGCGTAATATAATCCACACTATGGACAATCGTAATTGAAACTAAAACAGTATTTTATTTGAGGTTTTAACCAAAATTAAAATTTACCGAGCCGATTCTAAACATTTTTAAACTACATAACATATATCATAAATATAATATATGCATGTATGAAGGTTTAAAAAGCGAATATAAAAAATACGCGTAATATATTACACGACTTGTAAATAAATACCAGGGACCGGAACCGAACCAACATTTTTTTAGGCTTTTTTTCGGTTCTTTTCTAAATACAATCATAATTCCACCTATTGCCTTTTTATTAGAGAATGAAAACCAAAATGATTATTATATCTTATATAAAAAAAAAATAAAGACATTTTGACACTTGCGCTTGCAGTGCAATTGAATTCTGACATTTGGGTGATCTCAGGTTTTTTTTTCTGCTTTTTGTAACGATTTTGCTAGATCCGCCCTTCAGTTGGGGTGGGGGAGTATTGTGTAAGCTTTCTAAACCAGCGCTTCTTAAACTTATGTAGTCCGCGGACCCCCTCTTGGAGCAAAATTTCCTTCTCGGACCCCCTCTTGAGCAATTTTTTTCTCGCGGACCCCCTTTTGAACAATTTTTTTTTGTGAACCTCATTCCAATCCTTGTGTCTAAATTTTTCAAACAAACAAACATTTCCTGGCCAAAATAGAGCTTTTTATAATGTTTTCTGTAAATAATTTCACGAAAATATCTTTTTAAAGTATAGATAAACGCTTTTTTATATCATCGCGGACCCCCAGTAAGGGCTTCGCGGACCCCCAGGGGTCCGCGGACTCCTGTTTAAGAACCGCTGTTCTAAACCATTAAAGCTTCACGCCTTTGTTTGCATCTTGTCCAATAATGCAAGCCAATGGTCAAAAAAAATATTTGGACAAATCGTATAACATAATTGGAGGAAAGGAGACAGTGCTGCATTTTAACAATATATTCCTTAAAAAATGTGAAAGGGGCAGATCTTTTGAAATGCAATTACAAAGGACAACATTATTTATTGTTTCCTGTCTTCGAAATAATTTAACAAATATCGGTAACTATTATTGAATAGAAAAATATCACAATCAGCATTTATTTTACGATATATTTTAGATGGCGATTAATTTGCCAATTGAGAATCACTGAATGACCTTGATACGGACAAACTCAACTAAGTTTATGAATAAATTTGATTATAACTCGTTAATTGTTTTTTAATTCAAAAAAATTGTGAAAATAATAGTTTTTTTTTTTTTTTTTCAAATACTTCTCTCTTACACAAACCCAAGGTTCAGTACCAATGATTTAGTAACGTTTCCTTATACTTATAAGTATCCCGGAGACGAAGCTAAAAATTTTATTGATTTACACCAACTGGTTTCGAAGTTATATCAATTTAAAAAAAACATAATATTTCTCGGAATAATCCTGAAATTCGCCCGGTCCCAGGTATAAGTTTTAGGAAATCATTAGCGGACAGCAAAGTGTTAATATGAAAACGAAAGAAACTTATGGGACACCCTAATGGAAGAGTTTTCTTCATCTTTAATAAGTTTTAATAACCCTATGCGAAACCTTAATCATTTGACTGTTAGCGAATCATCGGTGAGTCGCTATTATTTTTCGTAACTGAACAAGAAATGCTTAAAACCCATAAATGATCCCGTAGGACAGTGCTCCGCAACCGGTGTGCCGCGGCACACTGGTGTGCCGTGAGCCGATACAGGTGTGCCGCCGTCAAATAAGACAATATTATAACTAAAATATTTTTCAATAGTTCTCCAGCGTCTGTCACCTATTTATGTCGCCAGACACCTAAAACCAGATATTAATATTTCTATTCCGGGATTCATCTATCATCGTGCTGACAGAATCAATAGAATTCAGATTGGATTACTTTGGAAAACCGTCAAATCACACAAAAACAAAGCCACGGGAATTCCTATTTTGGATAGAAACGATAAGATAGCCGAAACCGATTTAGAAAAGACAAACATGCTTACAGAAACCTGGTGCCTAAATCACAAGATTTTCGAAAATATGAGCGACAGCAAAACAAAGAAAGCTGCTAACAAAGTCAATTAGCGATTTCCGTGAAAGCTCAAATAATGATATGCACAAAATTAAATTGGTAACTCATTTGGAAATAACAAAAATCATTAGAAAACTAAAAAACAAAAAGTCCCTGGGTTTTGACACAATCGATAATAAGGTAACTGGGACTGGTCGACAGAATCATGACGAAGATAACTGGGCCTCGGTAATCAGCTGAGGGCTCTCGCCCACGTTACAATGGATACAATTTTACGTGGAAAAGATTCGTCTTTACATACAGAAGAACCCAGCACAAGCATTGCAAAAATGACAAAGAAGACTGTGAAAATGAAGCACAACGAAGACTACATTCAATATGGATTCTCGTGATGAAACAGCTCCAAAGCCACAATGCATCATTTGCAGCAAACAGCTATCAAACGAAGCAATGGCACCCAATAAATTAAATCACCATCTAAATTCAAACCATCCAAGTTGCGTCAAAAAGGATAAACAATATTTTCAAAGGCGTTTAGAACAAAATTAAAAACAGAAATAACTTATGAATTCGGCCTTTACGGTTTCTGAAAAGGCTTTAGAATCTAGCTACCATGTTGCAAAATTAACTGCACGTCAGAAAAAACCACATATTATCGGCGAAACACTTATTAACCTTTTAACTGCCAACGACGCACCGGCGCGTCGAACTTGTACGCGCTGATGAGTCATTGGCAGTTAAAAGGTTAAGTATACAAAGAAGTTGTTCGAGTTATGCTTGAGCCCAATGATGTTAAGGAAGTAAATAAAGTTTTGTTGTCTGCCGATATTGTTAAAACTTATTTACGACATGTCAAGCGATATTTTAGGAACACTGATTAGAAATTTGGCTGAAAAATTTGAATCGAAAAAAGCGCAAGTAACACATTAAAATGAAATTGAACACGTATACTTTTGTCTTTATTTCTAACGTCCGTAATGGAAGTGTGGAAGGAAAATTATTATTCTTCATATATAAGCAAGCTTGCCAACCCATTCCTTAAAAATTAAAGAAAAAATACCAAAATTATCAAAAAAAAAAGAAATTTTCCTTAAACTTTTACAAATAATACATGTTTTTTGTTTTAAATGTTTGTTTAATTGCAAAAAATTTTTTAAATATTCTTTTGCAGTCGAACTTCTCATTATTTTAACCGTTTCCATATCTAGTAATTCGTGAAAAGTGTCTTGGGCTTTTGATCCAAATCAATTTTTTTTTTTAAATGAAATTGAACACGTATACATTTGTCCTTGCTTCCTACGTCCGTAATGGAAGTGTGGAAGGAAAATTAATATTCTTCATATAAAAGCAAGCTTGCCAGCCCATTCCTTAAAAATTAAAGAAAAAATACCAAAATTATCAAAAAAAAAGAAATTTTCCTTAAACTTTTACAAATAATACATGTTTTTTGTTTTAAATGCTGAAAACGTTTTTAATTCTCTGTTTCATTTCATGTTCTCAATATTTTAGCCGTTTCCATATCTAGTAAGTCATGAGAAATGTTTTGGGCTTTTGATGCAAATTATTTTTTTTTTTAAATGAAATTGAACACGTATACTTTTGTCTTTATTTCTAACGTCCGTAATGGAAGTGTGGAAGGAAAATTATTATTCTTCATATATAAGCAAGCTTGCCAACCCATTCCTTAAAAATTAAAGAAAAAATACCAAAATTATCAAAAAAAAAGAAATTTTCCTTAAACTTTTACAAATAATACATGTTTTTTGTTTTATATACTTGCTTAATTGCTGAAAAACGATTTTAATTTTCTGTTTCATTCCATGTTTTCAATATTTTAGCCGTTTCCATATCTAGTAAGTCATGAGAAGTGTTTTGGGCTTTTGATGCAAATCAATTTTTTTTAATTGGTCATTATTTTATAATAATTATTAAGTTTGCATAAAAGTAAATATAGTATAGTTTTTATGTATGTGTTTATAGGAAATTAAAAAATTAATTTATTGTAAAATTGTATAAAATATTTAGGCCCTTTTAGAGTTTTTTTTATGTACTATTGGGAGAGCTGTTTAAAAATAAATAAATCAATATCTATTATTTTTGGCTTTTGGTGTGCCGCGAAATTTAAAGAAGAGCTTTGGTGTGCCGTAGGTGAGAAAACGTTGCGGAGCACTGCCGTAGGATATCATGTAGTGTACATGCATATGTCGTCTTTAGACAATAGAATATATAAGCCAGATAACTTTTTATGCAATTTCTAATATATTTAAAATCACTGGTGGTTAAAAGGTTAAAATTAGACAATTATTTTGGATGTATAATAAGAAATAAATATTTTATTGATTTTTCTTGAATCAATATGATTGCATAGTAATTTTTCTTTTAATCGATATATGATACAACGTTTGATGGTCTTGAGGATTCCATGGCCTCATTGTATAGAAATTATTTACAATAAATACATTGATTCAATGATTGACTTAATTGCTTTTGAATTAAAAATGTTTCCGATATGAACCCTTACTAAATTTCATCCCAAAATCAACCGAAAATCCAAGGATGCTGCTTAATGATATAAGACATTTATGGGGAATAAAGGGTCGTATGATTAGGATGAATAGACGAGCTCAGCCGGAAATGGTCCATTATTATTCCAACAAAAAATGTTTCTGGGAAGCAGGGAATCATTGTCTCATGGGCTGTTCACCTCTGCAAGTTTGTTTTGTATTACTTACATTTAAATTTAGATGCGCTTCTCTGGATGCAATCCTCTCTGCCGTTCGATAGTAAAAGTAATGAGATCTGTCATTTCAGCGCAACTTTGTAGCGCTGAGTATTCAGGACGGCAAATAAATTTTCAGACAATGGCGATAGCAATCAAGAGACTGAAACACGTTCGTATTTAACGATTTAGAGCTCTAAATTTAGATGCAACAATCGAGTTCACAGACGATCTAATGAATATTTCATCTATCATCGTGATTGATATACCAAAGTAACGGAGAAGCTTTACGTATCCCAGTATGTAAATATATATATTTATATATAATACGATGTGATTTTTTTTTAGGCAAAATTGTCATATATTTGGGCAATTTTCGTTCGACTTTGAGTTATTGAGTCATAATAATAATGTAGTAGGCAAATTCGAGCTCGTGCTAATATCGGCGAGTTATTTTTATGAATCGTTCTCCTACATCATCAATTCGGTTTTATTAATAGATTCGAAACTTCTATACTCCGAAAATTCGATAATCGAAATTTCGGAGTATAAAGTATTTTTCTACTATATGAAGACTGTTTGGAAAGTTTATTATTTGGTAATGTTTTTGATTATTTTTCTTATACTTAGAATACTCTGTATCCCTCACAGTTCCCTATTGCATATTATACTGCAAGACACAAAGCAAGATTGTTGAATTTTATTAGTGTTGCTTCAAATTCTTCTCCTAAATTGTCTAGCAAGTTTTCGTTCTATCAATTGCTCATAGCTGGATTGAATCGGTTCGAGCTGGTATTCAAATGCAGACCAAGTTTCGTTACTATTGCTGCAGTTTCAATTCCCACTTTTAACTGTATTGTTTCGAATGTATTTATTAGCAACTTTGTCGAAAATTATAAGTTTAATCAATTTCCCTCGATTGAAAATTGAGAAACTATTGAATAGAAACTGAATGCGAGATAAAGTAGTGCGGAAAAATGATATTGAAGCATAAAAACGCCATAATAGTGATTTGTTTTATCGTTTATAAATGGGATAAAGAAGATATGAATATTGCAAAAAAGTAGTAATGCCAAAATACAAATCAAATTATAGTAATATCGAATGATCGCGATTATCTAAATTTAATCAAAGTTTTGTTTATCTAAACGCATCGTTCTATCAATATCATCAAATTGGTTATGATTATTGATAGTATAAGTCCATCATAGTCGTGTGATGTCAGCATTTACCTTCGGAGACAAATCTGTCATATTTTAGCTTTATGTTTGCATCTGTTGGCTGAGATACTTGCCAAAAGATCTACAGAAATACTCAATTAAAGATGATAATAAAATCAGTAGATTATGAGCTTTGAAAACTAAAAACACCGAGATATGCAAATGCAGTTCTGTCTCTTTGATCATAGCAAGATGTACTATTAATGCTGTGAGATAAAAGTGACTTTGCTCATCATAAGTGTCATTAATATAAACAACAAAAAAATAAGTCAGGCTTATAATGGGACAGACGTATTCATATATCATCTTAGGCTATGAATAGCATTCTCAAGTAACAACAGCATCGGGTTCCATATGAACGATGACCATTTTGCAACGAATCGCTTGTAAATTGCTTAATTTTTGATGATTTCTCCTTCCGGCGAATTTTAGTCAAATTAAGCGCTATTAAAATTTCAGCGCGAAATAATCCGACGGGGGAAACAACTAGCTGCGAACTAAATTTCGCTAATGAAGTATTGAACTTGCATACATGAATAATAATTCGCAAGCCATTTCTCATTAAACTTGTGGATAAATTAACTGAAAATAGCACTCGTCTTGCAAATTCGCATTAGGAGATTGAAATAAATTCATCCTCTTTGTCAAAATTGAAATGATTGAGTATCAAAATTGAAAACAATCCCATAATATTAGGTTTGAACTGTATACCATATTGGTTTTAGGAAAGCCCAGTGATATCGTAGTTATTATTAGAGAGGGTGCTACAAGAGTTTTAAGTACAATATACGCGGAGAAACAAAAAACTAATTTTTATCAGCACGCTAGAGTGTCGGCACTGCGGAAGCGACAGTGCTTTCTTTGCGTCGCAGTCTTGTGGGCACCTTCACATATGTGCATGCGCACACCAAGCAAATATCAAGCTGCTGGAACTGTGAAGCGCACAGTTCCGTACAAATATTTTTGTATGTAGTTTTTTTTTAAATTTTGTATCATTATGTAAACTGCGCGTTAACACTTATCTATCAGGACCGCGCAACGTGTATGAATCTTGTATGAAAATATATATAAATTGTTGATACCATGCAATATTCGTTCATTTCCTGGCGTAAGCGCAAACAATACACTTGAAATTGATTAATTTGGGTTATTATCAGTCGATAAATTTGGGTTATCGATAAATATAATCGTATGATGACACTGTCTTTAAACTCTTATGGAAATATAACTGTCTTTCTTCAAACTCGACGTGTAAGAATGTTCTTTCTGAATCATTAGAATTCGGTCACAAATACGCGATTGAACTGCTCAAAGGGTTAAAGGATTTTTTGGGATTCTTGCTAAAAATTCACGATGGATGTAAAACTTTTTCGCTAAATATCAAAATCAAAATATTGAATGTCTATCTTATATTGATATGAATCATTGTGTGATGAAAATCGTCTTTTTATTATGGATTTGCATCGTTTTTTAAAAGCATTTCGAACTCTTCCAGTGACAGTGAGTAGCTATGGTAATTATTCATGAATAGCATATTTCGGGATAAGTCATGAGGCGTTCTTTTGAAGGCCCAAAAGAATCTTTTGACAGGAATGTACCTTAGGAATGTTGCGACTCATAAAATTAAGTTGCATACAATCGAGACGTTTAATGGACGAGGGCTAAATGATGGATTAGTAAAAATGCGAGCAATGCGGACGTAACGTACGGGAAGATTAACGCTTCGTTGTCTTCACCCACACCGCCGAAGAGCTTTCATAAGCTCCGGAGCAAGTCGTACGGGTTATGCCTAATGAAAGTTACGTCTGTTTGCCATCGTCATTAGTTTCGAGCTTTTATGCCGCCGTAAATGTTACGTACCGCGTGAAAAAACGTCTTCCGTCGTGCTGGACGAGTTTTACTGCCGTCAGTTTTATTTCATTACATTCTTAATGATCCCTTAAATTAAGAAAGCACCTTTGACTTTCTTCTTCGTGACTCTTGACACGATCCGAGCGGGATACGTGAAGACTTATAAACGGTTTTAGTGGCGGCGCTCGGATGAATATGCAATCCGTTTCTTTATTACGGCCGCGTTAAAATGCCGCCAGAAGATGCTTTATTTGCTTTATAATTTGACATTTGTATTCGGGATGAAACGACGATCGCCAAACTGCTGCATAAACTGCGGTGGTTCGTGTATTAAGCTATTTTGCATCATTAATTTACAGCGAGGGGACTTTCTAGGAAGAGAATTATGCATTATTTCACGCACCGAAGTTAAACATATATTTTCTTTTGAAGCTGGCAAGTCTTAAAAAATGCTTTGAAATACGATAGCTCTGTTTTGGTATATAATGAGATGGGATTTTTATCAATTTTGCAAAGAAAATACACTCGCAATATGTGACCCAATATTTTTAGACTAAAAAAACATTAAATTATACCTAAACTTATTTTAAGGGGTCATCTCACTTTGACGGCCCAAAAAATAGGCAATTTTTAACAATTTTTTTCTCAGTAAATAGACCACATAATGAAATGAATCTTTTTCAGATTTATTATGACACTATTATATAATACTAAACAAATAAATTCGTAATTTAAAAAAGCATATATTATATCGTATAAGTCCATGGTGTGGAACAATTTTTTCCATTGAGGCTTACTTGACACAAAAAATCAAAAAGATTTTTAATCTGTAAGCGCGTCGCTATCGTAGTATAGTTAATTAATATATTTTGTTTAAAAGTAACAAAATGGCGCTGGTTTGAAAAAAAGTTTGGTAAAAAACACCTTTTTTGGGGGTATGTTTTAATATAAAACGTAAGATAAAATAAACATTTTGACCTGGTTTTGCGAACTGCCATAGCCAAATATATTTAAAATAAGCTCGTAAAATTTCAGACCAATCGGCGACTTGGTTTTTCAAAATTCTTTCAACGCCACATGCAAAAATGTCGTTTCGAGAAAAACGCGTTTAAAGTTTTAAGTACCATAAAATTGTTGAAAAGGGTAATATAATACTAATCAGTGATTCTAGCTTCATTAAAAATTTATTCAGCTACCTCAGCCTCTTCTTTTTTGGCTGATTTGGCTGTTCTGTATCTGTATCTGTGAACTGTTCTAGCTTATTTAGAAGATTCGGAGCCTTGGCGGTTGGCAAGGCGTATACGTTCTTAGTTGCGCGTCTCCACGAATCGCAATGCATCTTTTTATCCATTATTTTTAAAATAGGTTTAAATGTTTCATTAAAAATACAGGCTGCAGTATATGTTGCGATTTATAGTATTCAAAGGTATCAAAGACCATACGCACTCGTTGAAACGAGCCAAGGCGTCTTTCCAATAAATTGTCAGACGTTAATTCTTCATAAATGGCTCTTAAGATTTGCTGAACATCCTCTGAGAGAGAGGAAGGTTGCTCGTATAAATATAACGATCTTGTAGTTGCATGTTTTTGCAATTCGCATCAAGAATTTGCGCCTTCTGGCCGTGTGAATGTTGAGGGGTTTCATCAGTTGAAATTTTGTGATAGTATGTGGCCCAAATAGTATTTCTCAATTTTTTTATTGAATCAAGATGTAGTCGGATAGCTAAGCTGTAATAATTAAATATTTTTTTAAATAATTTAAATTTATTATAGGGGCAAGCCTGTGGCTGCAGCAGTCTCAAGAGCCGCTGGGGTGCAATCTAAATGTAGTGATTGCTTCGAGCGCATTATGCGAATTAACTGTAAAGCATTGAAATAATCAGAATTTCTTCATCAGAAGGCTAAAATTAAGCCGTTTGGAAGTGTTTTCTTCGTTTCGAAAAATTCAAATACATAACAATATTAATGATTGACAGTAAAATAAGTAGAAGAAATTGACACGACAATTTCTCCCCGAGTCTCCGATGGCTAGTTTGAAAACAGAAATGCATCTAAGATTTGAAATAAGTTATATTTACTTAGGATTTATTAAGAATAAACTTTTTAATTACTTGGCAAAAAATGAATAATATCCGATTAATTTTATAAATATTTAAAATCATAAGTGTCGTTAAACGTGTGAACTAATTTATGGCATAGTATTTGCCATCCAATAATAAACAGTAGCACAACAAGGTCACTTTTATGTCAATACTAATTATTGCGATTTATTTTTCCTGACCAATGCGTATTTTTAGCAGTAATTTGTTTATTTTTCAACGTAGAGGCTCGATTATATAAAAGCGATAACGAACAGCGCGGGGAAAATGTTTATTTTTCGGCGCTTATTTTACGCAGTATCAGTCGCCAATAGTATTTTCAAGGTCATCGTATCGGAAAATAAAAAAAGCTGCGTAAATGTTATGAGCGTCTGTATCGACGTGCGGCGTGTGTTCGGTCGAGGATGCGATGTTATCGATTGTGATTGGCAGCGCACGGCTACTAAGACGCGTGTATCCAGCAGAGCGCTGCTGGGGCAAGTGTTTTGTAATTAATCGTGTTATCATTGGCGGCGGCGATCAGCTGACCGGCCCCCCACCGTTGCGCCCACGTGCGCCAAAGCCACGCCTCCGCCGCGCGAGAGGGATCCGCCCATCAATGAACACATGACCTTTCATTACGATCGATGCATCGCACACCAACGCGACGTAACGCAGCTCAACACGACATATGACCTTTGTAGTTATGCAATTATTCGATACAGCGTCTGCTCGCACTGCATCAAAAATATTAATTTTCAAAATTGCACTATTTAATATTGGAAATTCAATGCTAATTTCTTTTCGAGATCTATTGTGGGTTTCCATCGTTAGAGAACTCTGGAATATTTTTGGTTTTAGCCTTCGAAAATTTTGTAATAAGCGATTGTCTGCTTTGAACGTATTAATCTTTATGTATTTCATTATAAGGTTCTAAAATCTGTTGTTATTCTTTCGTGCATTTTAAGCTTTTTTCCATTATAGCATAGGTTGCCAACCTTTTTTGAGTGGCGACCCCTTTTTATAAAAGTCATGTGATCCCCCTAAATAAACAACAAATGCAAAACCGCGCAATTAATAAATACACACGAAATGCTCGTCACATCAGACTTCAACTCAAGAGTCAAGAAGGCGGATGAACAAAATGGCGGTCGGATAAAATTTGCGGATGAGTTTTTGTCAATGCCAACCTCATGTCATTCTCAACATTCAATTTATTTCTATCTTTTAAATGAAGAAGAGTTGAAAATCCACTCTCCCAGAAATATGTAGACACAAATGGAACTAAAACTCGAAAGACAAGCATCGTCACATTTGGGTATAAATGATACATACCACACCAGAATTGTGTGAGCAATTTTTCATTAAACATTTGTCGTGCCGAGGAATCATTCCGCAAATCCAAGAAGTCATCTTGTAATTAATTGGGATTGGTGGTTAATTCAAGGGTAGCAGAAAATGGATTTCGTATCAATGTAGTTTATTTTTCTTTCAGCTCTGGGAAGTAATGCTGAAGTTCATTTTCAGGGGACTCGAGATGTCCAGAAATCTCCTCCTTAAAATTTTCATACATTTCGCCTTCGGATTCATCTAAAACACTGCAGAGTTTCTCAAACATTGCAATGTTACCAAGATTTGTTTTTCTTCGCCAGTTTTTCAGCTTTGATAAAAATCCCCTGAGATTATCGTGACATGCGATAATATTCGTTTTCTTTCCCTGAAGTTCCAGGTTAAGCCTATTTTGCTGTTTTAATATATCTGCTAGATATGCTATTCTTTTCAGCTAAGCTTTGTCGATAAATTTTACCAAAATGTCATGTTTCTCTTGCACTTCCAGGAACAACTCGATTTCATCTTTTAATTCAGACCCGATTCACAATACTTCCTTTTGAAAATCAGCGTACTGCAGTGTAGAAAAGAATAACATCGTGATCAGAATCCATGTCTTTGCACAACTCTTTAAACAGACGGGTGTTAAGAGTTACAGATTTGATGTAATTTACAATTTTTATCAACGAATTAAATACCTCTTGCAGAGTAGTTAGAAGAGTCTTATTTAAAAAGGGCATACCGGTGAATCATGCAGTTTGCTCGGGGAGCTACTTCTTTTCATTTTTTCTGAAAGCCCAAGCATAGATGGTGGACCATCAATATAAACCCCATACACGATTTTTCCACTTTAATCTTCCAGTCTCAGAAATGCTATTTATCTTCTCTATAATATCTTCACTTTTTGTAGTAGCTTCAAGTTCACTGCAAAATAGGAACTCTTATTTGATATTATCTGAATGAATATATTTCACGAAGACAAGCAACTGAGCACACGAGCTTACGTCTGTTGATTCATCAACTTGAAAAGAAGACAATGGTTAAATCTTGATTTCATCTAAATTTTTCTCTTTAATGTTTAGGTTTTTTTTTTTTGCTTAGCAATTTCCAATGCGACTTCATATGATGTTTGCACTGATACTGTGAACCATTACTGAAAACGTTCTGTTTGATCAAGTTTCTGATGTTTGTAACTAGTTTCATGCCAAGGAAAGAACTCCAAATCATTTTTAGTGTATTCTGAATGATTTGTCTCTGAGTTACGTTTGAGTTTTGAAGGTTTCATAGATTCATGACTGAAAAAAATCTGATTTAATAGCCAATTCTATGCCTTCATTCAATGTTTTTAATGTGAAACGTGTAGCTACTTCGTTGCAATTGCTTTCTGAGTCACTAATTGTGGTAGATTCTTTTAATATTTTGACTATTTTGTCTTTGCTCAACGTACGATCCTCCAATATTTCTTGGATGTCATGAATATCCATGTCATCAAAACCGTCTCCATCAATATCACGACAAATGTTTATTGTCCTTTGGATTCATTTTCTATTGATGGTAAAACATTTTCTCCAGAGACTACTTCAAGCCACAGCTTTATTCAGCAAGAATTTAAAGTAAATGGTTTTATTTCTTTAACGAACGCAAAAACAATATCAACACAATTTCGAATAGAATTTTTTTTCCAGGCGTGTGGAAGTGTTAAATTTTCATCTTTATCGATGTATCCGAATATTGAAATTATACCTTGGTATAAGGACGAGCGGATGTCCTGGTACCATGCTGTATAAAATCGTGTTATATGAGGCCCAAGTGTACTTGGTGTATCCATGTTAACATTAAGTTTATTCTTGATCGACCTTCGTATAAACAGCGATGGTAAGCCATTAATAAGACCTTAATAAGACCTGTGCCAAATTGAAAGCTCTCCAAACAAAAAATCCAAATTATTCTAAGGCAATTTGCTTCGCGCTGTTGTGTACAATAGTTTAAAATTCAGCGAGCAGCATCTCCGCAAATATCGTCAAATTCAAATGATATGAATTTATCACGCGTCCGTATTATGTATTTTCGCACAAACAAGTTTCTAGCGATTCGATCCGCTTTTGTCCACAAAAACACATGTTAACAAGAAAATAAAGGATCAATAGACGTAAAGTGATATCATTGTGTCCGAGCTGATGTTAATAAATACTGGAAGAAAAATAAGCTGCCTGTGATGCTTCACCCGTTTTGGTCCGGCAGAGTAAACACTAAACAGACGGATGATGATCACTGAATAAATAAAGGTCTTCTAAGGATGGGCAAACAAACGAACCGCGACTGCCATGGGTTCTTGTGCAAAGTATCTGGGCCTCGGAGAGAAGCCATAATGCCCTGTCTGCGTTTAGATAAGCAAAGTGGAAAATGGTAGACACTGCTCCTTGTAATCCCGTAGAAAAATGTGCAGGCATTGCTGTTATTCGAACAGATTCTATTCTGGAAAATGCAATCGAACTCCGAAGATTTAGCATAGAATGCAACGGAAGTTGACTTGATTAAATTTAGTACGGATTCTGAGGAAACATATTCCGAATGTATTATGCATTTGCTGTGGTCGTTGGTCATTTATATACTGATATTCGCTTTTCCCGATATATTTTTAATATTTCAACCCTTTGAAATGTCAAGCTTCTAAAATCATCATATCTTGTCAATGACCTGTTTCAAATATTATCGGCCTTTGAGGTCATTATGACTTAAAGTTATCCTTTAATATTATATCATTCAATTGACATGTTTATAACCTAAAGATTGATATTATTAGGAAGTTCTAGAAAAAAATATCTTTAACGATGTTCGTCAACAAAATTGATGCTTTCAACGATCAAATTAATTTGTCAAGAATCAATTAGTTTATATATTGAAAGTTGATCATTATCAAAAATATTGGTATGAGGTATTTTTTCGATTTTGTAGAAGAAAATCTTGCTAAAATTAAGTTGAAATATGCTATGCAATATGATTAGTACCACAGATGATGCAAATCCGCGCATTACATCATATGAAATAGTTGCGAATTTTTGAGACATCCATATGAATTTTTAAAGCAAACAATATTGAAATACTTTTCATACTCTAATGAATGTATCCGACTTGCGTCAAATGTCTGCAAATTGAATTATATCAGGTATTTTCGTGGTCACGGATTGCGACTACTTCAACCGCTCCAAAAACTATGATAAATTCTTCTAGCATTAATATGTGGAATGATGGACGCGGTGTTGTAATTAAGCGTCTCTCCGAAGATATTACGTTGTATTTATCTTGAGATGTCAGGTTGTTCTGCTAATGGGCCAACTCAACGTCGACCACCCCGAATTAACGTCGTACCACGAGATACACATCACGCAAGTGTACCCCACAGTTTATTTACGGACATCGTACATTTTTCATAATCTCTCCATCCAACGTATGAAAATATGAAATATATGATAGAGCAGATTTATTCTGGTTTCCGAAGGGCAACGCCGAAGAAGAGAATTGCTTTCAACTCGTAGCAGATCGTTGAAATCCAATCTCAAACACAAATAGACAGATACAATTTGAGATAAACTTATATTTACTTGTTGATATTGTCTTATGGTGATCCATCCGCGATTCGTCAAATATGAACCGGGATCTGTCAAATATGTTGATTTATTTTTGCAAAAGTCTACAGTGCTCTATGGGTCGGGTCGCTTGCTTGTCATCTCAAGCCGATAAACTATTTTACTAGGATTAGTGAACTAGAAAATATTTTTAAAATAAGTCTCCCGATGACATTTAGTGATATATTACGTTTTTAAAATCGAGTTTCAGCTTCGAATCAAGATTTTCCGAATGCGAACCAGACCCACAGTTGACAGCTATCATCAGAACGTCGACTTAAAATATGTCTCGACGAAAGTATACGGCACAGGTCGAAAGCCATGAACATATTTGATATTAATTTTATTGTTTTAGACGTAAAATATATTTTTCAATCAAATTCATATACAAATTGGGAAAAGAATTGATTGAGAAAACATGAGATTGATGAGAGAGATTGAGAAATCTTGAAGGCATGATGAATAGTATGCATATTAAACTCAAAAATTAACATGAACCAAATTTAAAAAAGCTTTAAGCTTTAAAGTGGTTAGCATTATTTCACATGTGAATCTTCATATATTTTTAAGCCTTACTTGTAAATATCTATAAAATTCAGACACGCCAACTTAATTGAATTTTGCCTTCAAATTTGAATCGCACTGAATCTCAATCACTTCTATTTGTATATGATTAGATACTGATTCCGTATTTGTTCGAGAAAATCAAAGAAATATGCTAAACTTGTTTCAAATTCAATTTGAAGATTTTTTCCCGCATATTTTTGATACGATGCAATTGCGTCTTAACTTGATTAAAATTAAAATTTGAATATAACTTATGTATTGATCTGATCGTTTCCTCGCAGCATTAAACTAAATCATATTTTGCTGTATCAATCATGAACGATGGATCTTGCAAACCATATTGAATCAGAAAACGGGCTTGTGTCTAGATTTTTAGTTATTAAACACTGACATATATCTTTCAAATTTCAGCATATTTAGATTGGAATCTTGGAGTAAGATAACCAAGATAATATTAAATTGTCCCATAAGTCTCTTTCGCAAATGAATACAGATCTAATCATAGCCAAGGTTGAAGAAAACCCGCGATATACTGTTCGCGAAATAGCTAACAAGTTAGAACTGATTGACTCAAATAAACTTTAGCGTATTGAAACATGCAATCTTCTTCCCCAACGACATAATAGCCAACCTTTTTTTAAGAGACTTGTCACTGGAGATGAAAGTTGGATACTCTATGAGAAAATCTAACGTAAACGGTCTTGGACCAAGGGTGCAGAAGCTTTAACTGTAGCTAAACCTGGCCTACATCCAAAAAAAGTTTTGTTATGCATTTGGTGGAACTGGAAAGAGGTAGTTTGTTATGAGCTACATCAGCAAGGTGAAACAATCAATTCAACAAAATATTGTTTCGTTATGTAGAAAGTTAATGAAAGAAAGTAAGAAACTTATGGGACACCCTAATATTTACCTCTGTATAGTAAGAAAACCTGAATATTCGCATTTTGATTTGTCATTGATTTAAGCCACGACATCTTATGAAATTGATAACTTTTTTATGCATAGTATAAATTCACGAGTTAAAAAATAAAAAAAGCTTAAGAGAAATGGCATTAATTAAGAACTTATGGATCTTGGAAATGTGTACTCAAATATAAAAAGGTCATCGGAGAAGATTATGGTTTCTGCCCGATAACAAAAAACTTTTCTACAAAAGAGTTATCTAAAGAAAATGTAGCAAAATCAAGCTTAAATCTTAGATTTAAAGTATATTTTGCTAATTCATTAGAATTGTAGATCTGTCATAAAATGCACATTACAAAATTCTTATAGCAAAATACTTAATAAGCTCTATTGTTGTTAATTTTTGTGCTAAAAAAGCTGGTGTAAAAAACTTTTTAGACAGATTTATTTTGTATTAGGTCTTAGTGCTTTATAAGATGAAAAATTATTTAATTAGAATAAATAAATACTTGATAAAAACAGTTAGTATTTTTACTTATATATGAGTTTGATTGATATTTGGTAATACTGAAGAGTTTCTAATTATGCAGTGAATAGTTTGTAATGCGATATGATCATAAATTTACAGTTTAAAGACTAGCTATTATAAAAAAGTATTTATAACATTTTAAATCATGGCAATTAATTAAAGACAAAGAGCACTTAATTCCATGTTTTCAGCGTTTTCTATTGTATATTACGAATAATTGTGATGGGAATTGGTGCGATTCAAACGCAGATAAGCTCTGAAATATTATGAAAAAGTCGTCCACTTAATGATAACTTATACGACCGAGAAAAAAACGTTAATAGACGGTTTCAGAAATACGTCTTCTCGAACGTGTACTAAAATTGAAAGTGTGTGTTTTGCAAACAAGGCATGAATATTCACAAATGAGCGTTTAAATTATGGTGTTGCTCTATAAATTACGGTGTAAAGGACGCCCAACGTCATACACAACGAAATATATGACCCATTCACGACTATATAAACTACCCGTTTTTATTTAGTAAATTATGCTATGCTGAAAAAATACATACATAAATTCCCACGAAAGGTGTTAATTGAAAAGCTGCAGCTCGATTATTAAGCTATTATGTAAAATGATATATGCGAAGCTTAAATTATAGCGCCGAGATATTTATTGGGTCCAACGTAGCATACAATGCATAAAACCTACAATTTAGTTTCGGCGGCGTTGTTATAGTGTCGTTTTTATTAGGAGCATTTTTTAACGTCGCCAAAGATCAAGATTTATTATGAATTCGTTGGTCCGATATCTTTCGTGATGAACAGTCTGGCGTTTTCATAAATTCTTCTAATTGAGACGTGGTAATCTCTTTTAAAACAGAAGGGTTTTTTCGAGCTTTCCACGCGCTCAATTTATTGACAACCTGAAGCTATATATAACGAACGAACGAGATGTTAAACGCTTGGCATCTGTTTTGTAACATGTTTTTAAGGTGGATGTGATTCATGGTGTTGGAGACGTTCGTAACGTTTAATTTGACGTCTAAAACAGAATCTGTTATCATACAGCCGCAATCATCTAGGGTTCAACGGAATTTATCTCGAGCATCTGGTCTGTCTTTTAAAAATATTATTCATTATGGAATGTGTATAATTTTATGAATACGAATGTTTTTTTGAGATTCGGTGCACAATATATCGCAAAATCATCGTGTATTTTTGTCGACATCCTGCTAAAGTGATGACTCGGCATATACATCTGCAGTATATTGACTTTGAAAGCACTTTCCAGTACTGCAATATGTTTATAATTTATTTTGAACGAGAATAACTCGAGCTAAAATATCTCGCTGTTTGATCTACTCCATGCATTTATATCTATTTAAAGCTATCTTACCCGTTTCATCTCGTCTCAATGAAGGAAGATCTTCTGTTATTATAGAATTTTTGAATCAGATCTAACAGACGAGTACTGTAATTATATTTGAGGATCATTTAAAGTAATTTAAAAATAATAATAGTGAAATATTGACAGTATTTAAATGACATAAAAATAAGATTAGGTCACATTTTGTTATAATTAAATTCGATTATATGCTAATTAAATTTTGCAATATTCTTATACCAAATCAAATACGTTATTAAACATTTTTTTTAGCTATGGCATAGATATTTAGGGATAGTCTTAGAAATTAAATAGAATCCCCAAAATAACTTAGTTGGCAGTAGATCAATATGCAATGACTATTTATTAAATACATTGGATTTTTCATCAATTTTACATCAATATGTCCCCAAAACGACATTATTTATTGTTTGTTGAGCAAAAATTATAATGATAACATTGCTTCTAGATATCAATGTTGATAATTAGTCATTTATATAGTGATTTTCCAAGTAATAATTTGCTTTGCTGAAATTCATTGAATTTTCTTTCATCAAATTTCTTATTTTTTTGGCTATTTTAAATAGATGATAAATTTAAATAAATCAAGATGATTTGCTCATCATTGCAAATAAAAATATATGACATGGCTATAACAATTATATATTTATGATCGTAATATAATCGGATATTTCAATATGAAAATATTTGATAATTGAAGCAATGGTAAATAACCAGTCAACTGTGTTTAAATTTTGAACTTAAATGCATTTTATTCATGCATAAAATAGTTAATTATAAATCACAAATGAGATTAATTCAGTACTTTCATAGTGTAAATATTGCATCTATTAAAATTACACTTGAAAATGCCATTTTATTGCGAATATTAAAATTAGACTCGTTTGTGTTAGTTCATAGAGTTTAAGGCATGGTTCCCATAAAAACTGAGCATCAATATATTCAATCATGCAAATTAAATATGTTCTGCGCGGATTAACAGCCGAGAGTTGTATAAATCTGCGTTAATTAAATTATATTAATTTAATTTCGTATTGCTTCCAGATAAATTGCTATATGTCGGTTATAAATTGAGTATTGGAGTAAGCAGTAGCTGGCACTAAATCACTCCTCTCAATGAAATAACTCCATGGAAATACTGGTGTAATGGATATAAATTACCCAACATGTGAGATTACCACATTTTCCATGCCGCTTTATCTATCTATAATAGCTCCGGGTGGAGGGCAGAATGTGTATTATGGTGGAATAATACAACAATATTATTACAATCATCGCATAACTACCCCATAACCCATGGCGTGCTGCTAGGCTGGCGTTTCGACAGACGAAAATTTTCATATGCGGCTCTTTAATCCGATTAATTCGGGTTTTGCCATGGGATATTTCTATCGGGGGGCAATTTATACTGTGAAATTTTCCAGCTGAGAAAATCTGTCTTGCTTTTCGTTGCACGTCTGTCTAAGTAAGCCCACACGTACGCTGAGCAAGATAAAAAAGGGTTTGATTACTCTCAGGAGATAAGGAGATAGCTCGCTTCACTGTGTTTATATCTATTTGCCTTTTTATCTTCCACGAAGGCAGTAAGAAGGAACCATAAGAAAAGATTTAGAAAAAATAAACACCGGCTTATTATGTAATCTATTTTTAATGAAAATGATGGGTAGCACTCGAGTTAGGCCTATTAATAGGCTGGAAAATGAGAAAATTCCAGATCCAATTTGAAAGCCCTCAACTACGGCATAATGAAATTAGAAGAAGATTATTAAATCTAAAAGAGTTAAATTAATGGACAGCGTCGTTTTATAACGAGGGATCGAAATGGGTTATTTAATTGTGTGTGTTTTGTATTACATCTCTAAATTTTAGAAGAAGACTTCTATCGATGAAGATTTAATAGTAGAATTACATACATACACTCTAAAATAATTAGCCGTATTTACCCGTTAATATATATATTCAATTATCTTTTTGCACGCGGAATACGTTCCAAAGATTACTGTGCAAAAAATACGTACAAAACTTTAACTTTAAAATGTATAATTATATTAATAGTCCAATTTGAAGGATGACTAATTCAAACCGCCCCCATTTAAAGAACATCCTTCTGTAGTGCATAACAAATTGGGAGGGAGATGTATTTTTGTCAACAGTTTATGGGAGTTCTTAAATACATTGAGACATTTATTTAACAAGTCATCCGTATTCAAAGATATATTTATCTATGTTTAGGGTGTTCAGCCCACATTTTGACTGAATCCATGTATCAGATGTATACGCCGAATTGTACAACGATATTTTTGATCAAAGATTAATGATGTGATTGTAAAATATTACATAATTTACTCAATGAGAATCTTAGGAGTGAGATTATACAAAAAAAAGCAGATGTTAAGCAAGTGGAACGTCGTGAGAAATCTCGTTGGTTGCTGTTGCAATTTCGTCTTGTTAGCATTAGCTATTAGCAGACACTAAACTCCTCTGTTGATTTCATATAATTGAAAACAAATGTCAGACACGGATAATTAGCATGGTTCGTTAGGTTGAAACGTGTTAGGATTTATGTAGTGATATTGAAGGATTTATGCAGGGATACGCACACGGCGATTGATTTATGGCCTGCATGAGCACATGCAACTGTATTACTGGCGGACATCCTTAGGAAATTGCACTTCAATACGACGATTGTATCCATATTATCAATATGGGGAAATTAAAAACGCAATATGCTGTCGGCAAATCTCGAGCGATGAAGCTATTTTTCTGTCTGGAGGACCTCGTGAAATGTCGGCTAAAGTGCCATCTTAAACGCAAATCTAGTCAATCGTCACGGTTATTTAAGTAGATGCGGTCATTAGTCACTCATTATAGAAGTCAGACAAATCATTTTTTCAGCTAGAGTTGAAGAATATAAAATTTACCCATCGAGACATATTTAAAGATCCGTTATTCCGATAACGGAATAACCTATCTTCGGATAGGCGATTTCCATAGGAGATTTCCTAGCGAAAATATTATTTTTTTGGAACTTTTCTATTAGTAGGTTGTCCCATAAGTTTCTTTCGCAAATGTACACAGATCTAATCATAGCCATGGTTGATGAAAACGCGCGATATACTGTTCGCGAAATAGCTAACAAGTTAGAAATTCCACGGACATCCATCCAATATCATCTGACAAAATTGGGCTATATCAATCGATCAGATGTGTGGCTTCCTCATGAACTGACTGACTCAAATAAACTTCAGCGTATTTAAACATGCGATCTTCTTCTCCAACGACATAATAGCCAACCTTTTTTGAAGAGACTTGTCACTGGAGATGAAAGTTGGATACTCTATGAAAATATCCAACGTAAACGGTCTTGGATCAAGGGTACAGAAGCCTTAACTGTAGCTAAACCTGGCTTTCATCCAAAAAAAGTTTTGCTATGCATTTGGTGGGACTGGAATCACCCTGATCAATATTTTGCCAACAAACCTGGGAAATTTTGGCAAGAAGGCATTATGAGGCTTCCGGAAAGATGGAGAAAGGTAATAGAACAGAATGGATCATATATTATTCAATAAATTTTCTTAATATGAAAACGAAAGAAACTTATGGGACACCATTATACTTTATTTATGTGATTAAGTTATGATAAAATTATTTTAAATTTGGTCCATCAGCTTATAAACGTAACATTTTTATTTGATTGAAAGGACAACCTATCAATGGACTAAATCAGTGACTAGCTATGAAAAAATAAAGACCTGCTTGGGTTGTGTTTTTGGATCAAAGCATAAATATGAATTCATAGGTATACTAAAATCAGTAGTAACAATTGCCCTGAGAATACATTCATATGTTAGATGATAAAAAGTATGTATTTGAAAAATATAATTGCATAAATGTTTAAAATAAATATTAACGAGAAGTTTGAATTTACTATGTAAGAATTAAAATGCTTTCGAATGCTTCATCATGAATGCATTTAGGGTCAACCGCCTTTTACTTTATTTTTATCGTCTAGCAACTCCTGTAGCAATTAAGAGCTTTTAGCACAGCAGTTTTCCTTATGTACTAAATATTTATTAAAAAGTGTGGTCGTATTCAGATATAATAACTTTGCAAGTGAATTTATTTAGCTTAATTTTTTCCAAAGATTAATTTTAAGTACGATCGATGGATCGTTTTGATTTAGGTTTTATCCTGATTTAATATTCAAATTCATTCCATTCCATTATTTTTTGAAAAAATAAGTTATGGCAATGGATTACATCTGATACAACCATAGTTTGTTCGGCGGTAAGAGTGTTATATGCGTTGATATAAATATATTTGCTGCTTAGGATGTCACGTTTTTTTGATCGATAGCTTACTTTATCAAAATTAAAATAAAATTTTCGCATCATAGTTCCGCATATGAAGATATTTGCACGCTGATTGGTTAGATTATCGTCGCAAAATAAGCATACATGTCGGAATTCACACAAATTTGTCACCTCATTCAGGTGCCCCTGACGTGGTACTCGATCTTGCTAATTCGCACGTTATGATTTAGTATTTGAGCAGCATGGATTAGCCAATCCGCTAATGAACCCCTACTCGTTGATTAATATAATTGATTAATAGCGCAGCTTTATTATGTAAACTGTAGCGAAATATTGATATTGTGCGCCCGTTTGGGGGCGAAGATTTATGAGAGGGGTCGTTAAATTTTTTTTGCAAACAGATACACGTTCAAAAAATATTAAAAAACGTGTTTATTCGTACGGAGCGACGGGATTTATGCGCAAAGTAACGATAAATTTTCGAAAGGGGCTCAAATGTTACTGCTGTCTTTTTTGACTATTTATTGTCATTCACGGGGCATGTGAGTTCTGCTGTAAAAGTTTTGTAAATATGCTGGAAGTGTCTGTAAAAATATTCATACGGACGATCCAAAGAGACAATATGCAAGTTGAAATCGCTCAAAATTTTAATATATGGAAGTAGCATTATTGTGCAGACGACGCCAAATTATATTTGGAGGTGTTTAAAATGTCTGCATTACTGTTTTGACAATCGTCATCGCATACATTAATCTCGGAATTCTTAGAAAGCTCTGATTTTATCTGCACGAACAAACGTCTTCATTATCATTAGTAAGACAAATTTCAGAGCATATAAATACATATTTCGCGGGATTCGGCTTGTTTTATGACGATTGGAAAGCTAAAACATTTACGAGAAGTCACCTGAAAATAGGATGGTTTTACGATCAGTTATGCGTGTTTTAGCTGAAATGAATCCTTCAACACTTTGAAAATAGGTTTCAGTGGGCATTTAATGCATATTTTGGCGCAATTAATTCATGCAATAATTAATTTAGAGAAAAACGTCGTGTTTGAATCTCTAAACTAGATTGGATTAGGATTAATGATTTATGATCTAAATAAAGATGATATTTATATATATTCATATAACAAGCAAGATTAACATTAAAAGCATGCTCATGAAAAACACAGACGATAAGTTCTTCTGCTGTTTGTCAACATTTCATCTTCTATTATTTTATAGTAATCATATTTATTGTTATATTTACATACAATTTTGCCTTAATATGTACTAAGCAAACTTTGTATAAGTAGGATTGGATTATAATTTCGACAAATAACTCATCAGGATACATATGATATTAAATTATTGATAAATTTGTCCGTTTTTATGGACACAATGGACATTAAGGGAATTTTTTGTGTAGAATGTAATATGAATAGTTTGAAAATTTTGTGTGGATATTGGAATTTTTCTATGTCATTTTTTATGTGGGTGCTTTCATTTCACGCTATCAGTAAACACACTTACGTTGGCGAACATAATAATTTTGAAATCGATTCTCTACAAAAAAAGAGTAATATTCGGAACCTTTAGGGTCAAAACGATAAATCAAGGGTTAAGTTATAGTATGACAAGCGACAAAGCTCAGATAATGCGCAAGTTGACATGGGATTAGGGAATATGTCTATACAATATTTTTAGATTCCCTCAGCAGCCCTCCGTAGCAAATTTCTTCTATCGTATATATTTTTTTAAATAGGAAAAATATGGTGATGCAGCATTTTGTTAGGTCAGGCTACAAACCTCTGGCTCAAATATTTATGGTGAAATTAGTGTGTCCTATGGCCATGGATGTTATAATTGAACCCTCACGCGGAATCAGTTTGTTCAATCTTTTTTAGTGGCGGAAGATGCGAAATGCGTGTCTCAAATGAGTCATTCACTCAAAATGTATTTAGAACCATTTGCAGACTATATACATATTCAGACTTTTGTGGCTGGGCGCTAATTTCCGTAAATAATTAGTTTGACCCTGTTAACTGTTTGCAGATCCATTTAACAGCTCGACAAACAATTGCGGACAGAAAGAAAGGCCGTCAAAATTTACAGGCAGTTCTGAGATACCATAAACCTGTCAACCGAAAAAAAACTCCATCAGGCCACAAATACTTCAACAGCTCACGTCGTTCCTCCACCAGCTCATTAGCGATACTCTCGTCTCAGACGATGGAAGCTCATTTCCATCCTTCGAAAGTATCTTTACGTGATATGAAGAATAAAAGCGCCGCTCCGCCGCGCCTTCAGAGGAATTCCAGATTTTTATTTAGTGCCAGAACGTCTTTATAAGCTCAAATAGCTATCAATCAGCCAATAAATGTTTTCAGATTCTTAAAAAAATATTTTTTCTAGTAAATCTTCACGACGTGTAATGACGGCCCTCGATATTGATCGGGAAAACTGACTGTCGGCATTAATTTTTGGACGCTTTACGATGCATCTTTCAGAAGCTCAGTTTTAATATTCTCGAGAGCTTTTAGTTTAAATAAACACATTCGATGCTTTCGCTATCAATATTTTAGTTGGAAATAATTTTACGATGGCATAAAATATACATTTGACCCACTTTAAACAGTTTTTCTAAAATACACACTCCAACATAGACTCGATTTATTATTTTAACAAAGTTATTGAGTATTGATCTTACCTAAAGTAAATGAAATTTTTTGTTGAAATAATGCATTCTTAAATGAGGATGATATCAGAAATATTCTCATTTTTGGAGTATTTTCAGGAGCATCTTAAGCTTGTTGCTCAATTTTTGGTGAAACGTCTGTTATTTTCAATGAATCCTTTTTAGCTGAGATTCCCTTATAGGTTTAGTTGTTTGGTGCACATACTTATTTTAATGGAAGAATCTTCGTTTAAAAAAATCAGCGACAATTGTTCAAGTTGTTTAGGGTAAAATATTCAACATTGTCCTTTTAATTTTGAATAATCGGATATCATTTTTTCATAAAGACTAAGCAAGTTCTATTATTGCGAAAAGTTGGAACCTTAATTTAAAATTTAAAAAAAAATCGGTATTTACTTGAATAATTTTGTTGAATTTACTTAAGAGGAAAAATCACATTAGACGTTTCGATTTTTTTTATTTTTTACTTAAAAAAAATATTAGTAAAAATATTCAAGAATATGTTTTAAAAGTTTCACAACAAAATCTCGATTTTTTTCGTTGTTATGAATACTAAAGTGAACACCCGTCAGTCCAGTTTCTTGGGTAGTACCGTTCAGTGGACCCTTATTTACTTACTTGACACTATACCCTTGTACTACGGGAAGAAGAAGGATGAGAAATTTTAAGAAATTGGAATTCGTGGTCTCGGTTTCAAGCTCATTATCAATTGCAAGTGTGGATCATGACAAACCAATTCAGGTCCATCCGTTGGCACTGGATTTGAGATAAATCGTAGAATTATGTTTGTCATGCGACTCTTAGGTGTTGGCAGATAAGGACTAAACTAGGCCTGAACCCTACACCCCGACCTTCAAAAAGCAATCCTTTCGATATATGAAGATTTGTCGAAAGATGAATTTCTGAGTACTAAATTATTAAGAGGTGGTCATACACAGAATGCAAACTAAAGTTTCAACTTGACCGTATTGGCTCCAAAGCACCTAAATTCTGACTTAAAAGCAATCTTGATTGTGGCATTTTTGGCTTTTGCCTTATTCAATGAAGGTAATTCAGCACTTGTAATGATTATGGACGAATTAAAAGTAGTTGTTGGCTCACAGAGCTTTAATTATTTACGGCAAATGGATGAGTGGCGCGTCAAACGACAGAATAGAAGCAGCGTAGTGGAGATCAAGGAAGCTCGGAAAGCTCGAAAATAAGAGATGCAAGCTCAAAATTATGCGTATGAAGAAGGTGAAGGGTTGCTATATGATGCTGGAATAACTGATTAACTGTTAGATAGTTTATACTATTTATTACTGCCTTAAATTTCTCGTTTTCGGTAATTATTTTTTTAAACGCGTTTATCTCGTAACCACGTTTTTTCAACTTTGTTACACTTTAGCTCAAAAAGTTACTAACCATTTTTTTTAAAATTATATAAATATTGTTTATTTAATTATAATTTATTCTAATCTAATTGCGAGAAAATGTTATTATTAAAAATATGTTTTTTATTCCAAGAAAGGTGAAAAAAACTGCTAAAAAATCGTACTATTTTGTTTAAACACTTCTCAAACATGTATTTTTTCAGTTAAAACTTGATTCACCTGTTTAGAAATTATATTGTTAATAATATTTAAATGTTATATGGAATTCAATTAAAAATTGTGATTAGCACATTGTACCAAAGTAGTAAACTCTTTTGGCGATCTTCCATGGGAAGCACCTTATAACTTGACTATTTCCGGCGGAAATTACTCAAAAAAAATTCAACTGTATTTCAAAATATTAAAAATATATTATCAAAGTTTAAACATATTCTAATTATTCCTTCCCCGTTAAAAAAAATACAAAAAACGCTAACAAATCTGCTCCTAATGTGGTTTCCCCCCTTAATGTATTTTATATTTACGAAACGAAAGGTTATTGACTGGAAGCTTAGGAGTCCCAGTTTGTAGTACATAATACAAGAGAGCAAATTGAAATCTGGGTGTATCAGTCTGGGTTTCTTTGATAACAATATTATTTAAAGTATTGATAAAATTATCACAAGACAACAAGATGAACAAGGATTAAGTTTAAGATTAAGAATGTTACAAAATATGTCAAAATGAAAATCGACTAAACTTTATTTCGTGTAAAACGTGTACCGAAATGATATTTTAAACGTGTAAAACCGATATTTTTGAATCGGTTCAGTTTCGGTTAATGGTTCAGTTATATTTAACTATTATTTATATTATTGTTATCTTTAAATCCAAGTATTTTAACATCCTTATCATATTACAGTCATATATACATTCATCCAAGCTATCCAAATCCTTACTTCAATGACAGATTTATTGTCTGAATCTTTTTTTGCCACTAATTTATTCTCTATTCAATCGATGATACTAGTTAAAATCGTTATAATTGTCTATTAAACTAGAGTTTCGTGTATCAATTTATAAAGATATTTTGAGATATAGTTCTCTTACGATACAAATTTTAGGGATCCATGGCATACGCAACGATATATCCTCGTTAGCACTTTACGCAAGTATTACCATGAATGGTTTTCGAATGTTAATGTTTGTATAATTATGTCTACCTTTGATGATATATTTCTCTTCTTTATTGATTTCATAGATTTGTTTCGGCTTGAATTCAAAATTTATCGCGGAACACTCGAAAGTTTTAATATGGTAATTTGCTCAACTATTTACTTCCATAGTAAATTAAACCGAATGTACAAAATAAAGGTATCATCCGAAGAAGTTTTCTCGTGCAATTTAAAGTTTCTAATGAAAACTTTCTCGCTTTGTTTCAGGTAAAAAGTGTAAAGCAGCCGATGGCATTAGCGCCCACCATCGCGGAGCGTTTATAAAATGGCGGTCGATATCTCTCAATAATGACCTCAAATCCGGTAAGCTCCCAGGAGGCTAAGCCTCACATGTAATATACCCTATTCTAAGCACTGGCTGCCAAAACAGCTTTACTTACATTACGCAATTTGGTGGTTATGTGATTTAAGATATTCGGCTTATGGCGATGAGGGTGATGTATATCGGCCCCCCGGCCCTATCCCAGATATTCGAAACGGGTGCGTCGGCTACCCAGGCGGGGTGGGATACCTCTAAATAAATATTTTCCCGTCTCTCCGTGTACAGCTATTAAACTTCGCTTATTGAAAATTGAGCGTAAAGTGGAGGCAAGGTAAATAGGTGACGATTGATAATGCACGAAATGAGGGGAGATTTGCGAAAGGGAGGGAAAGAGAAAGGGATGAAAACGATAATGGCGTTATTTTATTACTTTCTCACTGGTATCTTTGCGGCTGTATATCGCCTCGGTAGTTAGTATTATATTGACTTTTGAGACCAGATACAATACCGCAAGGATCTCTCCGACATATTCCGAGAAGAATCTGACTTTTATTCGGCAGAAAGGGGCATAACTACACTCTGAGGCTTTAAAAGAAGGCGAAAAATGGTAATACAGTTTTTTTATATCCAGGCCGAACAAAGCCAAAACTCGTCTCGACATCATATAATACACACAATACAAAGTATTTAAATTACGCACGCAGCGCATCCATCGGGCGAGCAAAAAAATAAACGACCCGAGGAATTGGCATAAACTCAAAAAAAAGACAGATTCGCAAATGAATAAAAAACGCTTGATATAGTTTTGAGTTGTTGGTATTTGTTCTGATCGTCCTCATGCTAAATTTATTCCTTTTTTATTGCGATACACCGCGCAACAAGTAAGAACGCCACAAGTAGGCCAGTACTGCTTGCGATCAAATAACGATCGAAATAAAATCTTTGCATTATCCATTCAATAAGATCCGAAATTAGATGCTGCACAAGATGTAAGCGATTTTCATGTTTTTAATATGTTTTTCAATTTCTCGCAAAATGCTGCTCGTGTGTGTGCTTTCGACTTAAATAATATGAGGTTTGCCAAAACACTGTTGGTCGAAAGCCTGATTTGCGGTTGGGATTTGGTCTCTGGATTACATACTTAATCGTCATTTGAGACGAGAGCTTCCTCTTGAATCCCAGCCACTGGGTCAGTGTTTCTCAATTCTTTAAGTGCTCCTCCAAACAAAGATCTTATTACCTTTTATGAAATTTAAACAAGTTTAAAATCTTGGCAGCGCTTTTTGTTCGATAAGAGAATATAGCCAATATTACTGTCATATTTTATGTACGATTGTTCGTTTATTCTTCTTTATTTTATTTAAATAAAACCAAAACACTATTGTTTTATGCTTATGATAAATGCAAATAGTTTTACAAATATGAAAATTAAACAAGCATTATATAGGGTAGCAACATCCATCGTTTTCTCTGTAGGTCTGCTTCTCATCAGGCCTTTGAGTGGTCGGTTGTTCTCCATTCTTGAAACTTGATTCACCCTTAGAAGTTGCCTCAAATTTATGTATTGTTCTATTTTCCTTACAGACTCCGTCAAGAGATCATGTAGCCGTATTATTGAATACGATCAAGACCAGTAATTGAACCCCTCTTCAAACTCTGTACAAAGCAATAATTCGCCGATTCTCCATTTTATAATGAAAAATATTATAAATGCAAAATGGATGTATTATACGGTAATCTTCCATGGTATATTATAGTAATTAAATACATATAGAATATTTTATCTCATTGTGAGATCGTAATATTTCGAAGAAATCCTAGGCAGAATTGTCTTAAGTTGTGTTTTTAGAGGAAAATCATATTTGAATCATAGTATTGCATTTTTACTTTAACACGAACTGATGTGAATATCTCACATTTCGATATCACCATCTTGTTATTTGAATTCGATTTTTTAGGGCTTTATCAATTATTATTGCGGAGCGAAGGGCCACGAACATGTTTATGGATATCAAATAACATTTTCGTGTGTATCTGTTAGTCTCGGAGAAGGATTGTGGGCCGAGAATAAAAAAAGGTTTTCGCAACCCTTTTTAGGTGGATGAGTCAACTCCTTATGTGGGTCTGATAGTCCATATGGTTCGGTGGAGGGTGGAGTAGAGACGTAAGCCCGACGTAGCGTCAAATCGATAGTGTATATGTCGGTTTCGAGGGATCCTTATCTCTGCTCCACTGCTTTGGCACGAACCATGCCATCTCCATACATGCTCAAATCCACTCCCATCGGATATTATCGTCCTTCTGTTGAAATGTCGACGTTATATCTCCAATATGCAACATTAATAATCGGGCTGCAATTGGGTGGCTTTGCTCGAAATGATGTCGCAAGTATTCGGGCGTAAATCCATTTGAGAGCTTGCTAAATTATTTCTCGCCTAGATTACAATCTCATTATAACTATCATTACATTCTAAAATTTGTATGTTTATTATGCGTATGAAAATATGAAAATACTTCCAAATCTTCCAGACGGTTGTAAATTCCATCTGAACGAACTTCATTGATTTTCGTCTTCTTTTCTTCCTCAAGGTCTTATAATATATATCCACACAATTTTATTTAACACAAAAGCTCCTGACAGGTATCAAAAATTATTAAAAACGATATCCATCGATCATATTTAATAACTAGATGTATTGTATGAATGACGTTCGTTCTATCTGGAAAGCAATTATATAAATACAATAATATTTTTATTATTAAAAGTGGACATTAAAATATTTTTAGCCTCATGAATCGAAATAGGAATACTATGTTTTTTAAATTATATCAAAGATAATGGATATGCCTCGTAATAATGACATTTAAAATGTTAGATCAAAGTCATTTACTGTATTGATCTTATGATCCTATGATCATATTAGTATATTGTAATGCATAAACAACATAAATGCATTTTTATATAAGAAAAAAGTTCATATTGAGTATGAAAAGGCAATCACGTTTTGATATTGTGGGTAGTCCCTGCATTCTAATTATTAAGATTTGGATTAAAATTCAGGTTGTAAAAGAGTTTTCATTATCGACAATTGATATAGTTAAGTAGAAATGATGGTTCAAAATGTTTAATGATATTTTTCTTCTATAGTACACTCAAACCTCTTTTTGTGCGATTTAGAAGTTATGCGGATTGTTAAAGCATTTTTTTTTAAACATTATTTCAATGTTTCGTCTTTTATAAATACGTTCTCTAAAGGAATTTCCAAAATTCCAACTATTTACGAAGTTATAGCTATTTTAGTGAAGCTGCAACTTGACCGGTCCTACTATAATGAAACTACTTTTTTCAACACGGTTGACATCATATCTCAAGTTGTTATAAATCAATTTACTTCAAACTGGGTGTGAATCTTTTATATATAACCCTCTATTATTCCTACCAGATTTATGTCAAAATTTATTTTTTAACTATTTAAAAAAAACTGACAAAATGAGGCCAAAAAAATAACTTGTCTGAATTTTTTTTAAACAGACGCCTTTTTATGATTTTTAATTTTTTTTAGTTAGGGTCCATAGTGACATCTTTACTAATTATGAATTATATTGTTGGAAAGAGAAAAACTTATACACACTACAATATTTCTTTCGAAAAGAGCGATTTTGACTCGTAGCTTTTTTTGTGCGATTTTCCGAGGAACGCATCTACCGCACAAAAAAGGTTTAAGTGTATTAGCGTTTCTATAGATAAACAGATAATAAATTCTATAAATGTAAGATAGCAGAACCCATACTTTATTTTTGCATTATAAACTGTCTTTGATTGGAGGAAAATAATACTTTTGATGTCATTCAATCAAATTATACATATCCACTCTCATTCGTATTGGTATATGATAAATATGATTTAAATTAATTTTTCTGTATTTTTCAAGCGAAAACCTTGAAATGGAAAGATTCTCCATTCATCATGCTATTTTTGGAGAGTATTTTTGTATCGTCGTGACACTAAACCAACATGGATTAATGAATGGCAGGTAAATGACGACGAAGCTGACATGCCACAATCGGTATCTTGACAGTTGCTATTTTCGTGCTCAAATACTATTCAACATCGTTAAAATGAACCAAATCCATCATTATTATCGCCCGGCGTATTGAAAAACACTTTCAATCCTCCACATGAAGTATTTCTCCTTCGTATTCTTTATCGACAGTCGGTGGATATTAGACCTGAATTACCATATGACTACGCTCTTGATATGAATTATTCACACGGTCCATACATAATATTCAATTACGTCCACTGTAAATATGCATAATTTATTAGCGAATCATTCGTTGGTCTTTTGTGGGGGATGGCCGGGGTGGAGTTTTGTTTCGTGAGGTTTCGATAACTATACGTTTACTCTGACAAGTTTCAAATTTTGTTGGCACTAATCAGTCTCTCATTTGCACGAGCTTCAAAGTGAAACTTTGCAAGCTTATTCCTGGATACATAATCTTGTAAATCAACAAAAGCACAACATGCAAAATCGCTATGCAATGGTGCTTTGCTGTACTTGGAGTTTGTAAGTTCTTTCGTACGTTATCGACAAAATATATTGCATATTTAAAATTTGCTAGACTGACGTTTTTAATAACGATCATGCTTGGATATTTATGATTGCAACGTAGTCATGTTCGGCTAATTAATTTTTACAACCCGATATGACAGGCGTTGCTACCAAAATTTAATCATAGTTTATCGTTGTATAGAAAGTGACTATAATTATCAAAATGCATACGTATACGCCAGATCAAGTGTTACCAATTTGAACTGCCACAATTTTGTTAAAATTTTCAAATTTTGGCAATGTTTGGGAAAATTTTGGAGACAAAATAAATATAAAAAAATATGTTGTGTATTAATACGAAAGAGTCGATGTAATCAAATTAATGCGGATCAAATTTGTGCTTAATAAGCTTAGCATGTGGCGTGGTTAAAATATTGTACGTATTGTATTTAATACAGCCTTATTTCTTATCAGGCTTTTCTAAGTTTATTAGTAAGATTGGTATTAACATTTTTTCTCTCTTAGAAATATAAATGAAATTTTCCGTATAAAATTATATAAATTTGGTTTTGTTCTGTGAAATTGAAATTATTCAATCAGAAATGGATACTGAAAAATTACTGCCAGTCTGATGCTCTCTTCATGAGCTTATGACCCCTCAAAAGCGATTCCAGTAAGCATTGGGGTTGTGTCATAATCTAGGATATCCAATACGTGCATTGGTAATCCGTAATGGATTGATTTAATCACATGTGATGATTCAACTGACGCCGGTCATGTGGAGAATAGGCATCAAAGTGCTTTCAGATCACCATGGAAAATTTTAGTGAAAATATATTTCATTAAGCGTATCAAAACGTGGCTTGATTCGCGTGTAGTTGTGCGCCCTTTTAGGGAGATGTCATTCGATCGCTTGGTCGTCGGTCGTCTAAAAAACATCATATTTCTTCACACGATGGTCTTAATTGCCCCAAAATGATAGAGCCAGACACGGAAAAAATGAGAAAGACCATTGGAAGTTGGGTCAGAAAACAAATAAATCAGGAGCGAATTGTAGGTATTCATTTGGTAGTTTCCCCTCGACGACTACTCGCTCGGTGAGCCAGGCTTAAGTGGAGTGAAGTGTGTAACTTATATTCTTAACTGCGTGTCCATAATTCCTTCGTTGTCGGTGTTTCCTCCTCACCTTGGGGGCCCTCTTACTCTGGGCGAAGCCTCCCTCGGTATTGGTGCCGTCACTCTCTGCCCTCGCCCTGGGGACTGTTAGGCCCTCTCGCTTCCCATCCTCGCCCTCACCCTCAGGGTGAAAATCAATAGCCCAAGTCTCGCGTTCGTAGAGTTGTAACGTCACCACTTCCATGAAAATTGACGTATGCTTTCTTCCCTCTTGAAAAACGGATGATTTTTCAAATGCAAGAGATTTTCATCAAAAAATATCATGCATACGACTATATTGCTTATGTCATCCATATGCTGAATTAATAACACTCTAAATGCATGTATCTAGTCTAATCATAAACGTATAAATCACAAAGTAAACCAAACTAAATATCATTTATATTAGAAATAAACGTTATTATTCAATGTTAATTAGACAATAAATCAACAATCTTATATATTTGCAGGTATTTTTATTGAATAACTTCATCCAATCAAGTTAAATATTTATTTGACGCTTAATATATAATATTTGGCGTTTTAATCGCATATAAATACGCCCTTTATCAACCAGTTTTAACCAAAAATTTGCGATTTTCTGATGGACTTCTTGATAGACAAGTTATTTGGCTATTACGCTGCTAAAATTAAAATGTATTATTATATATAAAAGCTTTAGAAGTCATTTTATTTTTGGCCAATTAGCGAGATTAAATAGATAGATATATTTTTGTAATTGAATTGCGTCAATGTTGCTATTATCATCACAGTAAAATGTTTTGTTGAAGTCCATCCTATTGTATTATATTAGGTTATCCCAAAAGAAATCCATTGTTTTTTAAATACATTTTTTACTTGATTTGTCATATTTTATCAAATACACTCAAACCTCTTTTTGTGCGACTTTTTTTTGTGTGAATTCGAAGTTATGCGGTTTTTTAAAGCAATATTTTAATGCGTTTTCCTCGAAACTACTTTTTTCAACACGGTTGACATCATATCTCAAGTTTTAATTAACTAATTTACTGCAAACTAGGTATGAATCTTTTCTATATAACCCTCTATTGTTCCTACCAGATTTATGTAAAAATTATTTTTTCAACTCTTCAAAAAAATTAAAACTGTGACCAAATAAGACCAAAAAATGGGTTGACTTAAATTTTTGTTAAACAGTCGCCATTTTGTGATTAATTTATTTTTTTAAATTAGGGATTATAGTGACATCTTTACTAATTATGAATTATATTGTTGGAAAGAGAAAATCTAAGCAGAACAATGATGACATTGACACTGCGTATATTATTTTTTCCGAAAAAAAAATTGCAAAGATATTTTCTTCACAGTGTCGGAGCACAAATTATACTTAAACGACAGCGTGTGAAAATAATGTATTTCTTTCAGGAGGACCTAATATCAATTAAAGTATAAATGCACGTGTTTCTGGAGAAACGATGTGTTTCTATGCATACAGTGTATTTTTGAGTATATTTAGACTACGGACCCTATTATTGTTACTAAGTTTCCAAAAATATATTGGTATAGTATTCTCTATTGCGTTTATATTTATATATTGTTTATTAATTGTCGTTTCGATGAATAATCGACGTTTGGAGTTTAAACTGTGGAGATTTAATACTGCAGTGGGTTGCATTTAGTTGTTACTTCTTTCGTATTGTATATAAAGCTTTAAAAGCTTTCAGCCATAATAGCTTTTGCAAAAATAATATTCTTCGAAGAATCACAGAGTTTTATATATGATTAACAACAATGAGGATTTTATTATTAGTTTATTTTATTATTTATCTTCATGTTGTATCATGAGCTGAGAAGATTTCTCGGAAATGCTATACAGTAAAGCTAGACAAAGTTTACGACCTAAGTCAATGGTGCGAAATGCTATATTAGCATAGGTTATGAACGTGCAAAATACTCCTGGGAAAATTTTTCAATATTTCACATATACTGCAATTAGCATTTTCATCATATCGCTAGTCGGTCTGATACATTGTAATGGCAATTTAACTTTTTCGGCGAGCGCTTAAAGTTTCGTGATGTGGGTAGAGATTGGAGTAAAAAGGAATTAGAACTTGCCAACTGAAAACTTTGCCAATAGTAATGTTAATTGAGTCTTTTTAAGGCTTGAGAATTGGTCCGTAGTGATCATGTTAATTTGAATTTGAACATTTATTTCTGTCACACCTACTTGGCATCCATTTTGGATAGTCAACAGACGAGTCTCGCAACCAAATGATGTCATACGCGAATGATGTAACTTTGGACCAATTTGGCGAGCGCCCTATACACTTTTGGCCGGGGGTTGATTCCGCCACCCTTGTTTGACGCTGAAGATATCATTGTTCCAAGATTACTTGATAGTTGTACATCAGTTTTAAATAAGTTGGGTGTTAGTTTAATTGAAATTTTAGCCTTGCAGCAAAGTGTAGTTATCTCCGGTCCAGATAAGTGCGGTCACTTGTGGGACCAATTATCGTCAAAGTTTGCCCTTCTTATCCGGCAAACTTGTTCAAAGCCGTGAAAATTGTGTAAATTTCGAACCATTGACTTCAGTTTCAAAGCCGAAATGCCCGGCACTAATTGCCTCACTTTGAAAACATCCCCCCCTTGCCATAAATTATTAACTGCGTGGAATTATAATCCGGGACCCGCTAAACTGAATACATTTTAAATCATATTTGATTTGACGCGCGGAAAAGCATTTTCGACAGGGTGGGAAGGGACATTTTTAATAATTCAACCAGACGAATCTATTAAAATTCTCCTCAAAAATTTACGACAAGGATTTGTGTCCGTGTAGAAATTTTGCCCCCGAAACACAGATGTCGCTGATGATAGTCCTTTCATATAAAATTAAAAGAAAATAACATTTTCATCAGATTTATGCGAAGAAAACGTCCTAATATATAATTCAATAAGCAAATAGCCCTATTAAAATTGCGCTAAAAACTATGATAATTTATGTAAAATAATTTAAATAGACGCTTTCAAATCCTATAAGATTTAATATCACCTAATACCGATTAAACGCTTTAGAATAATTTATCTTCAGTATTAGGCAACGAGTATTAAACCAATTTTCTATTAATCTCCAGATTTATAGTTTACGAAATAATATACGAATGCATCTATTATTATCACAATTTCGCATATACATTATTCATAATATTACATCGTGATCATTGATCTAAATGTTGTCTATTACGATGTTATTTTTACTAAATAATGAAATTAAATATATAAATATATATATATTGGAATACACGTGGTTTGGAAAATATTTGTAGGATTAAACAGACTAAATGTTACTAATTTATAACGTTATTACCGTGTCAATTTTTCAGAGTATTAAGACATCAAATTTTCAGACACTTATTACTAAAAAGTAATGATGGACTTTCCCATCAATAAAATTGATTATGTATTTTAATAAGAAAAAAAGTAATTTTGTTGATAATTAAAGACCAATTTATGATCTGGGAAAGTCTTTGCATATTCATGATCATTGGCTGTTTCCAATTATTATTCTATTTTACCTTCATTTTATAATATTATTAGGGGGACCCATAAGTAATCCATTATTTTGAGAGCGTGCCGTTATATGTCAGTTATCGCTGAGGCGTCGACTAGAGAGGTTATGCTTTTAGTTGTATCTTATTGAGTAGACTCTAAACCTCATTTATTCACCAACAGATAAAAGTAAACTCATTATCTACACCATGTCAGACACACAGCCGTCAGAAGAACTTATTCGTCATCTTATGCTCTTCCACTTTAAAATGGGTTGTAACGCAACACAGACATCTAAGAAAATTTGTGGTATTTACGGCAAAATTCTTAAAGTCAACAAGTGTCAACGATGGTTTCGAAGACTCTCAAGTGACAATTTTAGCCTAGTTGATGACCACCGAAGTGGGAAAGCTACTGAATTCGATACCGAGCTGCTGAAATCGCTAGTGGATTCAGACCCAAAATTAAATGTGATAGAAATAACGACAAGATTTGGGGCTACTTGATCAACAGTGCAAAGACACTTGCACACGATTGGCAAAAGTTACAGAGAGGGCGTTTGGATTCTTCAACCAATTGTCCGACATAAACAGGGATTAACAACGAAGTTGCTGCACATCGCTTATAACTAGACACCTTAACGAGCAATTTCTACACCGAATTATAAATTGTGATGAAAAATGGATATTATACGACAATGTTAAAAGAACTAAGCAGTGGCTTTCAACTAATCAACCGGCTGTAGCAACTCCTAAATATTCTTTGACTATAAAAAAGGTCCTCTTGAGCATATGGTCGTATTGTAGTGGGATAATACACTTTGAGTTTCTATATTTAGGAGAAACTATCAATGCACAAATTTATTTCTCACAATTAGACAATGTAAATGCAAAGTTATTAGAAAAACATACAAATTTCGTCAACCGAAAAGGCGTGATATTGCATCATAATAATGCCAGACCCCATGCAGCTAAAGTAATCCAGGAAAAAATCAGGGAACTCAATTGGGAACTGCTACCTCATCCGCCATATTCACCAGATATTGTGCCGTCTGATTATTATTTATTCAAAGCTCTAGGCACTCCATTGAAAATAAGACGTTTTGAAATGTAAATGAAGTTGAAATTCACCTAAACAGCTATTTTTCGTTAAAGCTAGCCTCTTTTTATAAAAAATATATTGAAATTTTGCCTGAAAGATGGCAAAGAGTGTAAACAATAATCGAAATTATATAATTGATTGAATAATTAAAATAAAATCGTAATAATTGATTACTTATGGTCTCCCTAATATTATGCTGTAGATAATTTATTCTTCAGTTAATTTATGTGTCCTATTTTGGATTTTAAGCAATTTAGGTCATCATTTTCCGAATGAATTCCGGATAAGTCGTTGTTGATTTTGGGTTTATTGTATTTTGTGATGTTGATATTACCATTGAAACTCTAATTGGTATGATGCACTAATAATTCGTTCAGGTTCAGATGTTTTAGCTTGCAAAACGTTATTGATTGGAAGCTGATAAGCAAATGATGTTATAAACTGACGTTAATAATGTGCCTTGTTATTATTAGCGGTTTGATAGCTACAGTTGAATTTAATTGGTAACATTTGGTTTGGCGCATTGTTGGAACACATGTCATTATTAAAAAAATGTACTTATGATCATGATTTAATTATGCTTTTTTTCTGCTGTGATATTAGAGAAGAAAGATAATTGTTTTTTATGGAATGAATTCCGGAAGTTGATTAAATTTCCATTTCAATACGTTTTACAATGGCGTATAAAAAATCCCTTTTTCCTGAAGTAACATTAATTTCGTCCTTGGGGATGAAGCCGTCTGTCTACCTTATATCTTTAATCAGAGTAAAAATAAAAAAATGAGCTTGTAGCCCAAAACTAAATGGAATTGAAAGCAATTTCGCAAAATTCACACGACGAGAGTTAGCAGATTAGGGGATAGGATGAGGCTATTGTACATTATGGCTATATTAAATTTGTTCGTGTACATTTCGCATCGAACATTATCTCTTAGACAATTTACACAACCGCTCTTACAAATAATGAATTCGCTTCATTTACATATTAATTTGTGTCACATTATTAATTCACTTCCACAGGGAGGGGACACACTAATCATCGTTTGTCTACATATTGGAGACGCATTAACGCGTCGGATTAGCGCGATCCCGTTTTTAATGTAATAATCAATTTATATGCTAAGCAGTGTGGGAGGGGGAGGCTTAGGATAGATCGTCGGTATTGACCGATGACCCCGTGGCTCAAAAAGCTCAACGCTAATCGTTAATCCTCGACGATTGGCGCCGGCCGAATCCGCACCGGCGATCGCCATTGGGGATGCTCATAATCCGCTTTGGGCGCCGTAACACTCACTAATCAGCTGACCGGCTCGGGGCAGGTTCCGGATCCGTAAGGGTGGGTCCCGGAACGGCGAGGGGGTGGACCGGAACCGTGGGTGGAGGATACGAACCCTCGGGCACGAGTACCGCGCGTTCCGACTACAGTGCCAGCATTCAAATTAGCTCGATTGAGCGTATTAACGTCACGTATCACCAAACCGTCCTTTTAGGGCACGAAACCAGGTAGCTTGTTTAAATTGAAGTATTGATACGTATTTACAATGCTCCTTAGCTCTCAGACGAAACGAGAGTTTTCTGGTTGATACGACTGGAATCGGGATTGATTAATTTTCTCTTTAAACTCAGTTCAATATTGCATGAAAAGTGAGTTTTAGATTTATTCTACATCTAACCATAGCAAAATCAATTTGTTATAAACCTTATAGATTCAATTCATAATACAATCCATCCAAATGTAAAAGTTCGATATAAATCCAAATATTTCTAATTGATCATTTCGATCCAGATTTAAACTGATTTCCAGTATCTAAAAAATTAAAATAAGTTTAGCTGATTTTGCATCAATACATAAAATATCATATTAAAATAATTATAATTTTGCGGAAAGCAAATAAGGAACTTTCACGTGAGAAATCCTTTCCTTAGAATCCTATAGAGATTGCCTTAATCTAATAACGGATATGCGATTTTAAAGATAAGAAAATTAAGTATACTCATAGATTAGTATCGAGAATGGGAATTATTTATGTTGAGTTAAAATTCCATTTATATTCTGTATTTTAGTTATTAAAAAGCAATAGCAACTACAAATTACATTCGAAATTTATTAATACTTGTGAAAATGGGGACTCTTCTTTCCTGATTCATCTAAGATTTTTTTTAAAAAATGCTTAAATAAACAGTGCCGATGGTTCTTTCTAATTAAAATTGCCGCTAATTATTATTATTGTCAAATTGGCACATAATCTCTTAGAATTGTATATTGAAATATCAGGATCCTCCGACGTCTGATCGCGAAGCGTTTATTCGTCATGTCAGCGGTCGGAAAAGCGGACCGGTTGGACTTGTGGCCACTCCGTCTTCTTTTATGGCTCTTTGCGGCATTTTTACTACCTTAGCTAGTTTTTTTTTAGTTTTAAGAACTTAAGTAGCCACTCGAAGTTAAGAATAAACGTGTCCTTGCAGACATTTCTGGGATAGTTACCTCATTTGATTGACTACTGCGCTGTTCGTTTTGGCAGCTCATACGGCCTCGTTTAAACTCTGCCACCCAAGATCCTAGTGTTCGGATTTGTTACAAATTTATTAAAAACGTACCACGGGTGCTTCATACCCTCGTTACGGCTCTGTAAAATACTATGACCTTAACATGTCTTTGATTTGGTAGTGGATAGATATATTTTTGGTGTATTAAAATTTAAGATGATCTATTTAAGGCTCATGATATTGTTAGAAAGTTCTTTCATTTTGATCATTAAAGTTACTTTTCCGACCTTTGGACATAGGCGCGTTTACATTAATTCCGAGATTTATTTATATTTTCGTAAAATTATGCTATTTTTGATTAATGGTTCTTTTATTCCGAGTATATATCATAACTAGGAACTCGGTCGAGAAAACATATTACGGCTAAGCCTTTATTTACACGCCAGACTTATTTCAAAGTATATCAGGCAATTCAACCCCTATCAACCGACCACCCCATCCTCGGCACCACCCCCATGTCAATTATAGTAGCTTATAAGAGTAATCGATATGGAAGAAATTTACTGGAAATGTCTGTGCAATCTCTCAGTAGGCGTTCGGGGCACTTCACGTCTCTCGCTCCATTCATTTCGGCATTCTCTTCATTATATTTATGTCTTCATTCGATACTTTGCATAAAACTTTGAAGTTCATCAAAGAAGTTATTGAATCAAGAACTGGAGGTATTGCGTGTCGTTCGGTTCGAATTAAAAAGAGCAAACACAGAAGCGGTCTATTTCCAGTGGCTATTTGTGTCCAATGCTATCGTTTGCTTATTTTATTAGCGCCGCAAAGACTAAAACTACTCATATGCTCGTGCCACTCATGGCTTTTTCATTATTTCATTTTAAAAATACATTTCAAATGACTGCAGTACCTGTAGTACTTTAAAAAGCTTTTCACGAATAACTGCAAAAATCGCTTTTTACAACCTTTTCATGTTAATTGGTTAAAACTTATACTATTATTTGACGTCTTTTTGAAATGAGTGATATGTCAAATAAATAAACCTTTACCTCGCTATACGGCCACTTTTTATGTAAACTTTGGCCGTAAAACGAGGTATACAGCAATATATAATAATAATACATTGCTTGATATTGATAATTTATTGATATAGAAATTTTTGCTGCAAATATCATTTTAAAAATCTAAAACGCCGCTGCCCAAATGTAATATCCTACATATTTATGTTTGTATTCCAATAACCTTATTCTGCTCATACGATATGTGGAAAGCAACGTTAAACCATCACATTAAAATCCTCCTCTCCCAAGAAATATCTCCGACGGAGATAGTCTACGTCCGATAAATGGATAAAGCACAATAAGAAGAAAGGTCGGAGGAACCCAATATATTCAATAAATACATTTTATATTAAAATATGTATTGAGTTTAATATTTGACTGGGTAATTTTGAATAAGTATAAGTGACGCTTTGATAAATTTGGACATTATTTATTTATGTTTTCGAGTCTTGTCTAGCCAAAGTATTACCCTATTTTACGGACTATAAGACGCACTTTTTTCTTCGAATTCATCCGAAATTCAGGCGCGTCTTATACTCGAAATTAATATAAAAATGTCCAGTATATGATTTGAAATTCCCACTAGTCTTAAAAATGTCCATATACACCTTTTTGTGCGGTAGATACGGTCCGCTGAAAATCGCACAAAAAAAATCTATGACTTACACAGAAAAAGTGAAGATGCGTTCCATGGATTTTAAAAACCGCATAACTTTGAAACAGGTATATAAAAAATATCCGAAATCGCATAAAAAAAATTAATAAAAAAACAGGAAAGCAATAAGGCAATTAAAAAATAACATTTTTGGTAACATTTAAAGGACGTCTTCCATCATTGGTAAAATTTTAAGGATGTTTGACATCTGGCATCTCAAATGTCAGACATCCACTAGAGAATCATTTTCGATATGGATCAAAATCGCTCTCTTCTTCGGAAGAAATAGTAGTCCCTAACTCAAAAAAACACGTACCCAGTTTGAAGTAAATTAATTAGTTTAACCTTGTAATATGGTGTCGACCATGTTGAAAAAAGTAATTTCGAGAAAATTTGTTGATGATTTATTTCCTATTTTATTCAAAATTTATTAAAAAACCGCACAACTTTGAAATCGCACAAAAAGAGATTAGAGTGTATTCGATTTTCATTGTCAATTCGGTTTTATTAACTAAGATTTTTTTTAGTCTTACTTTGTAGTCTAATAATAAAAAATTCGTTTAAAAAAATGCTTAAAAATGAACCCTTTGCACTCGAGATCCTTTTTCGCACTGCGAACCAGTAACTCGAGACATTTCGCAGCATTTTTTGCAAATTTATTACCACTAACTTTTTAACGTTTAAAGTGTTATTTTACAAAACTGTGTACTTAATAATACTAAATGAAGACAAGGCTTTACCAGTCAAAAAAATAGCGAAGGACACAAAAATATTCGAGTATTTTGAGACCTTATATTTAAACTCTCAGTTTGAATTCAGACGCAATGACGGAAAAATATTTTAGCCCCTTAAGTGGATATGACGTATATATCCGTCAAGACCAAAGTCCATGCAAAGTGGGTTTGACGGACATATCCGCATTGTGAAAATTAAGCAAACCTCAATGGAAAATGATGGATATGTCCGATTGCAGTGTTGTGTACGTTAAATGTAAGAATGATTCTTCTCGGGAACTGACTTGTTCAATCTTGATGATATACTATTTTGTATACTGGATATGACGTACGTATCCGCTAGCGGCAAAAAGATTGCGTCACTATGGATGACACTTTTAACAGTGAGGCAAAACGTTGAAGGGGTTAAGTATTTATTTTGTAGAACTTTTTTTGAACATACTTTTTGTACAACAGATTTTTTTTTTGGGTTGGAATGAAACATTCAAAGATTTTTATGGTGAAGTGTTAACAATCCGCAGATGCCAATATTGGTTCCAGAAATTTAAATCGGGCAATAGAAGCTTAAGTGATAAACCGAGAACGGGAAGACTTTCGAATTTTGATAACGATCAACTAAAAACCTTAATCGATTTCCATGTCTTCAGGTCCATGGAGCACAGTCTGAGAGAAAAACGATTCAAAAATGCAGCCATAGTGGAAATGCATTTAAAACCGTTTTTAGCTTCTAAGCCGGATGATTGCTAAAATGATTTTTGGATCTCCCTAATATTAGGCGATTTATACTCTGTTGTTATCCAGTTTGTAACCCTCATTGCTTGATGTCAATTTTTAATTCACATCGCGTTATCCTGCTGTTATAATTTGTATCGTGCATACAAGCACTTGCAACTGACGTTAATCAAGTGCGATAAGGGTTAATAGATAGGATATTGCGTCTTGAATACATTCCTCTTTTTATACTGACTACATTCAATTCGTTCAATTGCTTTCCATCGATAAAGATCAATTGACTCGAGAGCAAATATACTCCAACTGTTTCAACAGCGCCTTCGTGCCTGGCGGTTCAGCTGAAACGAATTATCTACGGAAAATTAGGGTCATTCAGGATGTAATCAGGAATATTTTCAGGCTTCATTAAGTCGGGAGTGCGTAAATCATGGTTTTAAAAACAGCCAAAAAACCTTATTAATTACAAACCTTCAGCACGTAGTCCACTCAATTCGGGAGCAAATAAATATCCCTTTTTTGGGTGGCAGCTTGCTCGTGTCAACAATGAAAGAGAAAATATTACCTGCCGCATAATTTTCCAATATAACATGTCAAAAATTCAAAGTAGTAAGTATTTTATGGAGAATAACTGCGATTTATATTAGCATTTTCTCAAGCCTCACAAATGTAGCTTATTTGTCAATGTTTAGCATGGAAATGTCTTCATTGTTACTAATCTGTGGCAAATGGCATACGTAGCTTTTATTTGAATTTGGATCGAAAAAAAAAACATTTTTGAAATATTTTATCTCCTTGTTTCGACAAATGTGAACTATAATAGATTTTTCGATCCCCATGACGGTAGTGATATTGATTCACCCCATATGGAGGTCATAGTTTCGAAGGAATTTTATGTCTAACTTCAATGTCTGAGTCGCGTGACTGGAGGCTTTTCGAAAGATGGCCATTTTTATGACCCACATTAAGGCAAATATGTGTTGGTTATGTATAGATAAATATTTATGAATCGCACTCGAAGGGTTAATTCGAAGATTGCATTGTAAAGTGTGTCCATTTTATGGACGCATTACAGCAATAGTGCAAATTATGCGATCTATTGCCTGACTATTATATCTAATTAAATTGGAGTAGACGGATAGAATTACAGCAACGCAGGAGCTTGTAATGATGGTATTGCATGTTTAAAAATTGAAATGTATGAATGTGAAGATTGCTCGTAGAGTACTCGCTATACGAATATACTGCAAAATTAGCAATGGGAGGGGTATTTTAGCAATGAGAAATAACTCCAAAAATATTTTAAAGTTTGTTAAAAAATTCATAATGGTTAATATGGAAGCATGTCTTGTGTTTGAACGAATATTTTATTTATTACATATGACTTGTAATACAAAAAAAAAATGTAATTTCATATTAAAATATCACGTGATCATACGATCATGCTGGTATTTACCGTTATTTTTCATAACTTTCAATATGTTCCTTTGTATTTTTACAAAACATTATTTTTTTACAGTGGATTCGATACTAATACCATTCTGGCATGCTTTTTTCGATTGTAAAATGTTGTATGTTTTGAAGGACGATTGTCCAGTCACGCCAATTTTTTAGTTTACTAAATAATCTGTTATTGATCTGCTACATGCTTTAGTATAAAAACAGATACAGATCAATCCTTTTTTCACATTTATGAACAGATATACAAAGACTTTTCACACAAAACTGTCACAGAATGAAAATGACTTTCAAACAATATAGATATATGGAAATATATAATATATATACACTGGTCTGTTTTTATGCGATTTTGAAGTTATGCGCTTTTCAAAAATAATAGAATCAATCAAATGTATGCTGATAAGACTGTAAAATAGAATTTAAATCCTTAAGTGGATATGACGTATATATCCGTCAAGACCAAAGTCCATGCAAAGTGGGTATGACGGATATATCCGCATTGTGAAAATTAAGCAAACCTCAATGGTAAATGATGCAGTGTTGTGTACGTTAAATGTAAGAATGATTCATCTCGGGAACTGACATGTTCGAACTTGATGATATACTATTTTTGTATACTGGATATGATGTACGTATCCGCTAGCGGCGAAAAGATCGCTACGGATGACACTTTTAACAGACGATTTTTATGCACTTTTTTAATGCAATTTTTGGTACATTCTATCACAATGATTTGAAGTTATGCGATTTTTAAAAATAACGGAACCAATCCCTCAGTTTTCTATGTAGTTCAAGTCTTTTTTTATGCGGATTTTTTATATGTGAATCCCCGTGGGACGTATCTATCGCATGTGTATTTATTTTTACTAGTGATCATAAAAAAGGGATATATTAGTCTAAGTTTACTTTTAGGGAATCGTATACCGTTTCGTGTAAATATTTTTTCCCGAACGCTTTCAAAGAAACAAACATGACAGATGGAGGACGTATTTAAATTTCATTAGTATATTAGAGATATTTAATTGATAAATGTTTAAGAAACATTGTTTGAATGATGACATATATATTGACACAAATCATCAATCTTCATTTAACACAACCATTACGCTGCCAACACTCTTACCAATAGTCCAATATGGATCGCTACTAAATTAATTGATCAATACTTAATCATTTCAATCCGCATATCACTTTGTTAGCATTTCAACATACAATAATTTAACTCTTCCATAATCCGATTATATTAAAATGTCAAGTAGGCCTTGTTGATTGAAGTTTATTAGGGGGAGGCTGAAAAATAGCACCATAGCGAGCTTCAATTAGTGGATTCTTCGGAAACAATTCATACAGGAATATGATAATTTATTATACGTTACATTTTGTCATATTTGATGTAAAATTATACACCGCAGTGAGAGTTCGCACATTAATTTGGCAAAGTTTGAAATCATATTATTACCATAATTCAATTAAATCGAAATGGGAAACGGCGGAGCTTTCGCAAATGCGTACTTTGCTTCCGCACCGTGCTTGATAAATCGCCCTGGTTGAAAGATATGTAAATAAATATTATATTCCTGGAAGATTTGAGTTGTTTTTCAACTATTATATTATGTCAAAAAAATTGCAATTTGGCTGGGGGTCGTTCTGGTATTTCGATGTTTTTGAATTATTAAGACAGTCTACCAAAACGTAAGTTGATAAGAAAACCATATGCCATATCACATGTGTTCAACTTCATATTTTTCACATCAAACTATATAAATAAATAATAAAAGCTCTATATTGGGCGAACATGGAAGATTCATTCTTAACACGTATCGTGCCGCGTCGGGCACCGGTGCCCGATGACGATTGTTACCAGTGCGCCGTGGCAGGCACCGGTGACTGATGGCACTCGATTTAGTAAAATAGTCTCTGTGCGCCGTCAGTTACACATTTAACAGTTTTTAATATATAATCTGATAGACATGGTGTTCCTGAACAAGCGGAACATCCGAACTTTTTTTTTTAAAAAACCATATCCAAAAAAACGGTAGGTATATTCCATGTTCTTCTTCTACGAGATTTTTATAATTAAACATTTACAATATACTAATTTAGATGAATGTATGCATATTTTATCATGTTATAAATACGTTTTAGGTTAAAAAAGAGCTAAAAAAGTTTCTTTAACTCTTTTTTAACCTAAAACTTTTTAACTCTTTTTTTTCGACACACACATTAGATCATGAACATTATTTGCTAGTTTTATAATACAAAACAATAGAATAATAAATTTAAAATAATATATGATTAAAAAAATAGGCTCTATGTATAAGATACTGTATAAATGAATTAAATATTTCTATGTACTATATTGAAACACGCTAAACATAGATGTTGAAAACCATTACACCCCCCACAATACGTTACAACCTGTTTGGTTTTATTCCTTGCAAATTTTCTTCCAATGTTGCAATTTAATTTATAGCACCTGGTGCAGCAACGACGAACATTTCGAGTTGAATCATCTTTTTTTCAAAAGTTCATGGCGCGATCGTCTTGCAATGATAGATGATGCCGTTTTTTGGATTTCATATATTGCCGAAAAGAGATTCTTCCTCGAAAAGGTATCATGCTTTCGTCAACACAGACATATTCTTGTGGTTCATAATATTTTTTATAATTGTTATTGAGATCATCGAAAATATTGTGAATTTTTGCTAACCGATCTTCTGGGTTTGCAGTGGAATTATCCGCAAAATGTATCATTTGGAGAAAAATCATTATACTTTGTAGAAATTTCTGCCTGAAATGAATGTCTTTGCTCCAATATAAATAAATACTGTGTAGTTTGACGATCCAAACAATTAAATCAAAAAACCTCTTCATTTCCAACTTATTTGTCGGCGATCAAGAACGTGATCTGGATGATATTCGTTGAGTTATTCCTTCAATCACTTGATCAGCATATCGATTTGATTGACATTAAATGAACCGTGATCAATATGCCAATAAGTCATGTGCAAAGAGTAAGGCCCGATCCACACTATGTTGCCGGTAACAGTTCGATCTCGGTCTCGGTCCCGTCAAATATTTTCATACAAAAAACGGGATTGGAACGATCCGATAGTGTGAATACTCTGATTGTTTCTTGTGTAAGAATATTTGATCGGACCGAGACCGGAGCGAGATCTAACCGTCAACGGCATCATAGTGTGGATCAGGCCTAAGTATGACTTATACTTTGAAAGCATGATATTTTGAACCAATAATATTGGTTAGAATAAAACCAATAGAAAACGTCTCTTTATTTTGGGGGATGAACAGAAAAAAGTAAAAACAATCGTTTCTATTGAATAAATAGTGAAAAAATGGAATTATCTTCTCTATTGTTTATAGTATTTAAAATAAATGTTCTAAAAAGCAATAAAAAAGAGTCTTCTCAATTGCATTGTCTTAGACTAAAATCTTTTCAAACATTTAATTCCATTCATCGTTAAAATAAACTTGTCACAGATGACATATTTCATGTAATAAAAAAAGGTCGATGTAATTTGTTACAATATAGACATATCAAAAAATATATCTGAATAGTTATGTGCCGTTTGACTTTTGTGTTTTTCATAATGAAAAAGTAAATTTGAATCATAGAATAAATAATCTGTACGCGAAGTAATACGCTACGTCAACCGTTAGTGATTGATACCACAAATAAGATGTAATCTATCCAAAAAATATATAAACCATCATGTATCATTACAATGTATTATTCAAAAAGATATGTACAAAAAAAAAAAAAAAAAATATATGCGTTGCATCCCATATGGACCACACAGGCCGCGTCGGGCACCGGTGACTGATGGCCTAAAATAGGTTCTATTTAATTTTTTTTTTAAATTTTGACCACAATTTATAATCCTTATATATAAATATTTAATATAGAACTAAATTTGTATGATGGCCTGGTGGGTCATTTTTGAAAAATGTCCTTGGCACGATACGTGTTAAGCAGTTTTCTTCTTTTTTTTTAGCCTTTGATAAAGATTTTCTAATTGATTGTAATAAATTTATATCATAACCATAATACAACAGTGGATAACTTCTTGCATGTTTCATTAAGCACACAAAAAACCTTTCACACGAATAAGCCGGACTTAAGGGTTGGAATGATTATACTTTTGAGACAGTAAATATTTTTATCAAACTATGATCAAGTGTTGAAATAGTATTATAGGTTCTGTGGGTTCAAGAATTAGGATTTGGGTTCAAATTTAGACTAAAAAAAGTATTAACTTTTCTAATCAATTGTCTCAATTTAGATTTTGCCTAATTTCCTGAACTTTAAAAAGCGATTAAATAAATTTGTGCAAGGATAATAAATTAAAATATTCTGCTCTAATTTTATCAATTTATAAAATTGCTCATAAAAATCATCTTCCTGGAAAATTCTCCTATGTATTAAGTTGTCCCATAAGTTTCTTTCCACTACGAACACAAATCTAATCATAGCCATGGTTGAAGAAAACCCGCGATATACTGTTCGCGAAATAGCTAACAAGTTAGAAATTCCACGAACATCCGTCCATAATCATCTGACAAAATTGGGCTTCATCAATCGTTCAGATGTGTGGCTTCCTTATGAACTGATTTACTCAAATAAACTTTAGCGTATTGCAACATGCAATCTTCTTCTCCAACGACATAATAGCCAACCTTTTTTGAAGAGACTTGTCACTGGAGATGAAAGTTGGATACTCTATGAGAATATCCAACGTAAGCGGTCTTGGATCAAGGGTACAGAAGCTTTAACTGTAGCTAAACCTGGCCTATATCCAAAAAAAGTTTTGCTATGCATTTGGTGGGACTGGAAGAGGGTAGTTTATTATGAGCTACTTCAGCAAGGTGAAAAGATCAATTCAACAAAATATTGTTTCCAACTAGACAATCTAAAGGATGCAATTGCCAGAAAATGGCCAGAATTAGCGAACAGACAAAGCGTTGTTTTTCATCACGATAACGCCAGGCCTCATGTGTCTTTGCTCGTCAGAAATAAATTATTATCATTTGACTGGGATGTTTAACCTCATCCTCCATAATCTCCAGACATTGCCCCTTTAGATTTTTAGTTATTTCTTTAATTGAAAAATTCTTTACGTGGTAAAAAAATTAATTCAAAAAATTATATAAAAATATACCTTGATCAATATTTTGCCAACAAACCTGGAAATTTTAGCAAAAAGGCATTATGAGGCTTCCAGACTGATGGAAAAGGGCAATAGAACAGAATGAATTATATATTATTCAATAAATTTTGATGTAATACAAATCATTGTATATTCTTTTCTTAATATGAAAACGAAAGAAACTTATGGGACACCTTAATATAATGTCTACTTCAAATGACGGATGAATGACTTATTGCTATAATTTATGATAATGCATATTTATCTTTTAATTTGAACTGTCATAATCAACTTTAACGTCTATTAAATATTATTAATCATTTTGAATATTTCTGTCGTCTTTTATCGATATTAAAAAAAAGAAAAGGCTGCTTTATAAGGATTTCGTTGATCTTTCGACTGAATGTTTAATGGCCTACTTTTAGATTCCCCTAATACTTCAAATGCTAATTCTGCTTGAGAATTGAATTAATATTGGCATTGTGAGAATATTTTCTGAATGAAGCTCCATACATTGTAGATATGCCAATGCTTCGCTATTTAGGAGTATCCTAGCGTATCATTCAAATATATTCAGCGAGAGTTCTACCTAATGTATTCACTGAATGGGTACGCTAAATAAATTCTAATGATACATAATTAATAGCTGCGAAATTCCGCCATGGAAATATTAACATCATAAATAAATAATCCTAATATTGAATTACGGGATGAAATTTTGGTTCAGTGAACTGACTGGAAATGAGATTTTGTACCTAATATTTCTGATCACGTCACGTTTGTGCGATAATTATTTAATCACGCCATCAGTTGCCACGGCTGCCACTCCATAATGAATTGTGAAAACACTCCATATTGGGTCACCGCAGAATAAAGCCACAAGGAGTGTTATGGGAGAGATAAAATCGCGAATAAATGAAAAAAATAGCCGAAGAACATTATTTTTCGTAATCTTTGGATCGCATCAATGACTTGATTACGGTTCTATCGAATTTTTTTCCAAAAGGAGGCAAAACAAAGGTTTTAATTCCTTCGACACAATGAAAGTCTGCATAAATCAGTCTGTTGTGTAATCACAGAGGGCAATCTTTGTTTGTTGCCGTTTTTTGTAGCTCCTAGCTAAAGCCCGACAATCTAAAACGCCTCTATAGTTTTATATCTCACCACTTCAAAGAATGGAACAGACACAGGTGAAAGAGTTTTGTTTGTATTGTTTATTTGTATAAATACTAGTTTCATTTTTATTCTCTTATATATAAATTTGGTATTAAACATTGCATACTATTGAAAGATATTCGATATATATGCGGTATAATTTGATATGATCTTGAAGGCATGATTCGTGTTTGGGCAAATTTAATAGCTATTAATTCGATTGATTAATTCTAAGAATATGACTAAAAATTCGTCCATATTTAAGTTAAAACACAATTAGTGCTAAAATCAAATTGAACATTTCTATACTCGTACATTGATATCAAAACGACGCTCGAAAAATTTGTATACTTATCAAAAATATACAAATAAATCAATAAAATTATGTTATTTTAATTTAAAAAAATGAGCGGCGAAAGACAATGTTTCGCGTAACCCGACGAAAATGTGTTAAAAGAGCTTATATAAACAAGGAAATATAAAGTTGATATAAAAAGACGAAAAAGTGTGGTTTAATAATTGGGTTTGTTTATCGGTTGCGTGTCAGTTGGAACGCTTGAAAAATAAAAATATTAAAATGATATTAATGTTGCGCCAAAAGCAACCCAGTACCTGAAACCGTCAATGAATTTGGCGTAAGATTTTTATGGGGATTTTAGGGAAAAATTGTGACAATTTGAAAACCGGTTTTTTTAATTCTAAAAATCCAATTTTGAATATAAAAATTAAATTTTCATTATTCAAGAATTTTGGACGAAAAATATTGAATCGTTCACTTGACAGTGTTTAATCATTTGAAATCCTATGTCGAGGCTATAACGATATTTGGTTTTGCGTTAACCCTTTCGAATCGGAGAGCAGACATGCACACAATATTTGTTAATTTATTCGAAATATTTTTTAATGTTCAACTTGCATGCCTTCTGTTGTTCAGCTCTTTTTGCCTATTAATATGTTGCGAAAATAAAAAAAGACAGGTTTACCGTGCAAACCTGCCAGTTTACTTCTGAAGGAGTACAGTTTGCAAAGGAGTGGTGATACTCGGCTAATGACGTCACTCCAGAATAGTCAAAGGGGAATAATAAAACTGGTCAAAGATAAAAATGATGCGAGTATCTTAATTATAAAAAAAAACGTCTGCTTTAAAGACAACACGAACGAAATTCGTCTTATATTTGTTGAAACACATTTTTTCATATGATCTTTGATTGAGGAACGTAATTATTTATATTGATAAATCCAATTATTTACAAGCGGTCCTGTACGATTTTATTATATAACTATGGATTTTCTTTTTGAGATCCAGAAAATCAGAATATAAAGCGGGATTTAAGCGGGACAGGAATATTTCCAATCTCACAAATTTGTAGAAATTTAGCTCCGTTTACGAACTCTCAACTATTGGAATATTAATGATAATAAAAATATAATTGAAAGGCTTTTATATACGTTCATCCCTTATTATAAGATCTTCACCGTGCCGATAGTAGGCTCATATGATGTTCTGAGTGTTTGTGCATCATTTCGATGGATTTACATCCCAATTTCGTATCTTGGGGTTGTATTATTCGCAAATTACATTCGAATGGTATGTATGGGCGGTGTAGCAACGGCACCGAGGATTCGACCCCAAAGCCGATGGTTGATATTCGACTGTTCGGTGGTTTTGTGTGTACACAAGACTAAGGAACGGAAAGCGTTTATTATTAGACCGTGAGGGTGGAACTATTTATGCGGCCTGCTTAAGACTGACAGGCTCACAATGGTGGCGTTGGAGTGAAAGTGAACACCACGAATTGTCGGTGGCATTTAATCCTGAAAGCTGTTTAACCCCGATTTTGAGATGGTAAACACTATCTGGTTACAAGGACCTATTTAACGTGTGTTTATATTTAAATTGGATCGATTCGACCCTAATTCAGGTCGAGTCTTCGATGTCCATCACGAGCTTAACGCTCCATGTGTTAAAATTGTTTTCAATCGCACGAAGCTCACAGGATGTTAAAATTGTCCTTGCAATAAATATAAAATTGTGGAAAATTGGCAAGTCATAATTGCTGGTCATTCGATGATGTTGTAAATTTGTTAGTATTACAAAATTTTCATGATTTATTTTAGAGAAATAAAAGATAAATATATTTACTGTATCAATTTATCAATATCGATTGAACATGACTTTTGGCAGGTTTTCAAATAGGGTAATGAGTTACAACTTGGTGACTTATGCACTCTAAATGCAATCTATTTTTCGGATTGTGATTAATTTTACAATTGTACATTGGACATTTAAAGTAGTATTTTTAGCTCAATTTTAAACGTACGGATGCTATTATGTATATTTTTAAAATTTCTTTCAAATATTACATATATTAATTATATTAATTATAATTTAAGGTGTCTATTTATGAAGCTTGGAAAAATGAGAGTTAAATTAAAGACTCTCCCGAGATTTCTTCTTGGGGCTTTCGAAGATTGAGTACCCACTCATCTTTTTCATTTAATTTATTTTTAAGAATTTAAGATAATTTTATGACTATATCGCTTTATTAGGATAGATTAAAGTGGTGGAATTTATTTAGATTTATTATCTAAACATCTTGATCTATAATATTGTACAACGTACGATCAACAAAATTTAACGAAATCAAACTCAATTTAAAGCTAAAATATCGGTTTAATCGGTTCGGCACACGTCTTACGAGAAAGAGATTTTGATTTTTATGCAGATATAATGTGGGCTTTAACATTATTATGCATAATTAGTTTGATTGTATTTACATTATTATGCATTTTGTTTAGCTTATCTCTTTCTATTGTATATACACTTAAAGTTTTTTTTGTGCGGTAGATGCGTTCCGCGGGAAATCGCACAAAAAAAGCTATGACATTCATAGAAAAAATAAAGATGCGTTCCATGGATTTTAAAAACCGCATAACTTTGAAACAGCTATATAAAATAAATCGCACAAAAAAAATTAAAAATCAGGAAAACAATAAGGAAATTAAAAATAACACTTTTGGTAACATTTAAAGGACGTTTTGCCTCATTGGTAAAATTTTAAGGATGACTGATTTTTTATGAATCTTGATATGTACTCTTTATGAAATTTAAAAAAAAGAAAAAAACGCGTTAAAAAAACTGCATAACTTCGAAATCGCACAAAAAAAATCGCACAAAAAGAGTTTCAGTGTATTTGCTATATATTCAGAATAGAACTCCCAGATTTCAATTTGTTTCCTATCGTTATGTACTCCAAATCGGGATTCCCAAACTTCCAGCCAATAAAACAGTAACCTAATCGATATAAATGTTTGGAACTATACTGGAACAAAAAGTGCCAAAAATAGCGGATTCAGTTAAGGGTTAATAATTAAATGATATGATAATGAATTAAATAATAGATAATCAGAAATATCATTCCCTTGAAGCACGATAAGCAGAATTAGCAGTCTTGCTCCTATCGGTTCTGGTAGTAAACACGGAGTCGGACGTCGGGAGTGCTCCCGAGAGTTTTACGATTTCCCGAATCGCTGAAAAGTATTATGATATTCGAAAGCGTTTAATATTATGTATACAGGAATAACCATAAAGCACGGTGCCTAATGAAAAAGGGGCCGGCATAAAAATGAAATGGACGGTATAAACCGGGCTTCGTCCGCCTGGGAAATGGATTTTACTTGTTACCCGGTTTAGCCCGCCGCTCTTCCGTACTCCGTCCAACCACCGAAGGACTTAAGAGATTTATATTTAACTTTGCATTTCTTCGGGAGCGCTAAACACGAAAATTTCTATATTCCTCCGACCGACTCTCGGCGGTATTCGAAAAGTTGGTCTTGCTGCAGCCGTGGAACGTAAGCTCTCAAATGCTCGCGCGAATGTGGTAAAAAGATAAGGATGTGTTCCAGGACTTACTTTACATCAGAAAACAAGCATAATCTTATGAGGTGTGGCTTTAAAATTATTTACAAACATACGTTAGGAATTCAAGTATGAGCTCTGTACATTTTATACGGTGAAATTCAAGACGTTGGATTACCACTATCTTATTTCTCATGTAAATATGTACATTTTGGATAAATACACATTTTTGAAGCCAAAAGATGATGCTGTTTCATAGTTGAAGCTTAAATTAAAATATGTATGTCTATTTTAATGAATTGTATGTTTAAATTATTGATTAAGATTTGATCATAAAAATATGTTAAATTAGGGTTGCAATTCAATATATAATTTTCGTTGAATGTGTAATAAATTCAGTACACATATATCATGGCTTTAAATAGTTTGTTCGGTTTAAATATCTATGCTAACTTTGATTTAAAACAAATCTAAATTTGCGAATGAGACAAATAAGCATTTTAATCCGCCAGTGCTTTCACAGTAGATTAGACGAGTCCCGTCTGTGTTGGCGAATTTGATTTTGTGACGGCAAAGTTTACAATTCAAATGTACGGATGACCGTCCAACGGGATTGTAGTCAATTTGAGGGTTTCAATTTATAATGAAGGCTTGATTCCGTCGGCGAAATCGAACGGCCGCTAATTGGTATTATGTTTGTAAAATTAACGAGGGTGCAACGGATTGAGGAATAAATTGGCGATTAAAGTTTTCAATTTGATGAACTTAATTTCGTGGAAATATCGGCGCTTCATTTTCGTCGCGTCTTGCGTAAAATTATGCAAACAGAAATAATTGCTTCGCTGGATTTTTGTAATTTCTCTTTTAATTTATTTCACGCAGAGAACAAATGTTTTCTTACATCGAGAATTGGATTCGCGTTGAAGCGTTTGTTTTGTGCTAATTGCGTTATTTTCTTTCTCGTTGAGAGAAAATCAGATCTTTAATTAGGTCTTGACAGCGGCTATCTTAAAAAGGATCTTCAAACAAGAAGTCAAATGGGAGAAAGTGGAAGAAGGAAAAAAGGCGAAGAGTTTACTACAGTCTAAAGCTTCTTAAATAATCTAGAGGGCGATTTGAAATAACACGGGGGCATTTGTCATTACCTCATTTTCTGTTGGAAGCTACGGTTGAGTTTTCGTAATTAAAGATGCATAAAACTGAAAAGCGGTGCTCGGTTCTATTCGAGATGCAATGGTATGGCCTCATTACGTCGGCAAACATCCAAAGGCCGACAGTCGGATTGCGAGGCTCTGGGGGGTGTGAGAGGCCCCTCCTACCTGGGGGCCTCGTTAGTATCGCTCCTGGACAGGGGTGGCTCGGGGGGTGGACGCTCGCCTTAATCGTTTGACGCTCGCTTCAAGTTTTACCTAATCATTTGAACATAAAACATTTATAACGTTTTATTATGGAAGTCACTTTTGAAATAAATTCTAATTTTTTAAAAATAAAATACATAATATATATTTTTATAAAGCAATTTCAGGGCGCTACGATGAATTTATCTTATAATTAAAATTGAATTAAAGGTTTTCTTGAAGCGCACCTAGTCCAAGTCTAAGGCACTTTGCAGACTTCTGCAAAAGCTGGGGAAATGAATAACGTTATCTTCTATCAATTGCTTTTGTAGTTTGAGTTTTCTTCGATTACTTTATTTTCAACTTGTATAGTTTAACTTGGTCAATCAATGCGAACTTGAAGCTTAATTGTTTCTGATGCTTCAGTGCTATTCTTTTAATTGTGTTAGCTCAGAGTGCAAGTAAACAAAGTTAATAATGAATTAATTTATAAGCCACACCCTTTAAATTTGTTGCTGATGATTAAAATTATAGCTATAAATGTATGCTCTTATGGCTTTGTACTATATGAACCGTCATTATTTACTCTAAAAAATTTAGATGATGCTCCACAGATTTAGAGAAGATTTTTTGGAACGAATCTTCAAATTTAAATACGAATTCAAAGACTTTATTTACGTGTTTTTTAACATGATGGAACCTATCTTACCGCGTAAATCGAGAGATGAGTGTACATTGATAATCGGATTATGGCAATGGGTTATTCATGTACTTCATTGATACGAAAATATAGACTTGACACTGATTGGCAAGTTTGGGAGACCCATGTTGATGAACATTTTGAATCGGGATAAACCTGCTTAGAGACGATTGATCGGAAGCATTATAAGAATATTTTTGCAGTATCGTAGTTTATAATCTAAACATTTTTGCCAATTACATTAAATTGCAGGGTCGTAACAAGGGTGTGGCAAAGCAAACGCTCGCAACGGGCGCAGTCGAGAGTTACACATGGTTTTTATTTTACTCAACTATTTTACTTTACATGCATCAACACTGATTGACTCTGTCCGTTTTTATAACATACACTGAGTTGTCCAATCCCTCTTTTCTTCGTTATCGTTATGTTCGCGAGCCATTCATTCAGCGGTCTGAAAAGCGGACCAATTGAGCATACAAACCTTATGACCACTCCGTCCTCTTTTAGGGCGTTTTGTGACATTTTCGTTGATAAATGCGTATAATATAATCACGGAAGTCTCTTCAAAGACAAATTTACATAGGTGGCTTGCGCCAAATGAGGTTGTGAGTGAGACTAGACTCCTCCCTAGCCATAAAACTTATTTACTTTTTTTGAACAGGCTGGCATGATTCTGAATAGCGGGACCAATAAACAGCTCGAGGCGGTGGAGGAACTCCATATTCCTTTGTCTTCTTCTTCAATTCTTCAGATTTATTGCTGTGAAACACTCGATTGAAATATCCCCATGGCGCTGTTTTTGCTTCATTGTGAGCAAACGCGGCGCTCATCTTGCGCACAGCTTTATCATATGCGATGTAAAACACTTTTTAAAATGCCTACCATGTCTGCTAGCTCGCCTTATTTTTAATCAAGGTCATCCAATACCATTTTGTGGATTTTCTTCAGCATTTCTGGCGTGGTCACCTCATTTGGTCGATTTTTCTGAATTTAAACTCAGACTGCCCTAGTTATTTAAATTAAGTGAATACGATTGTACAAAAATAGATTAAATCAACTTTTTCTTGGATCGTGAGCCGCTCATTCGTCATATCAGCGATCCGAAAAGCGGACCGATTGAGCATACAAACCTTATGGTCGCTCTTAAGGCATTTTGCGATATTCTCTATGATCTCTATGGTGCGGAAGCGACGTAGCGTTTAGACACTTTCTATCATAGTATTTTTTTACAACAGTAACCGCCATGTATATGTTAGTTCGGGTACTTTTGGGATTATCTTTGTGTATTATTTTAAAACATACAGTATTGGTTAACTTAACGGCTTTGTTAAATTGATTAATATAATATAGATTAAGATTTGTATGAAAAGTAACAAAACCACTCTAAAATAAGACGAAAATGTTCTATTCTTCTCATTGCCTTTTTGCAAATTGTTGACGGATGAAGCGTTGACTCTTCAGGATTTATCACGTTAAATTTGGTGTTGCCGCGATCCTCGAAGGTTTGTTAATTCTCCGAAGCACTTCGTAGGTCGCATATTTTATTTCCTCGCCTCAAGAAACCTATAACTTTATAATTAGTTTCAGGCCGGAGCCTGAAATTTATATATACGCGGTAAACTCACACAGTCGAATTTCAGGTCTCAACTATTTCATGTGTTTAATTAAAAACGAACGACATCCGCCCTCCAAGTACGATTGTTAATTAATTACAAAGGTGACTTATGTTCAACTTCGGGCGAAATTACACTGCAAAAAATTGTCTTTTAAAGCCCAATCCAACGAAAATTTTATCAAAACTAATGCGAGCTATTTAAAAGTAATTAATCCTGAGAACGTGTGCTTTAATTTCTTCTCTAAATATAATCAAATCGTACGATACGGCTTTTAAGCACAATTTTATTACTATGCTTGTATTAATATAAAATTTAGATACGATCATATTTTCGTTTAACAAGTACTATATGCATGCAAAATTTGATGTATTATATTTATGCAATTTCTTTTACATGGATGAAAAATAATCACAAAACCTATACAAAGAAAATTGTATAGGTTTTAATTTTTTTCTTGGACGGGCTCTTCACCTGATCACATCACCTTATCGGCAAAATTTCCTACTTCTCTTGCTTGGCACGATGCCTACAATTGTTATCTCTTAGAGGCTTTTAGGTCAACGACGAACACCGTATACATACAAATAATGTATGTTTTATTCATTTTTTAGCGCCATTAACATTGGTGAATAATTGAAGTCTTTATGTTCATTTGTGTGTCGTCTGTGAGGCATCTGTTTTGTATATAGCGTCAAAGAACAATAGTTTGCTTGAATTAAAAAGAATAATATGCTTGTCAATTGTATAATGTAAATATTACATGTGGCTATTAAGTAACGAGACTGATGATGTAAATCAATTTTAATGGAGTAATCAATTTATTTCCTTTCAATGTATTCAATGTTTCAAATCAAAACTTTCATATTTTTTAAAATTTCCTTGATATATTTTACCCCAAAAAAATAATTTATTTACACGAAAACCTTAAAACTTTAGCTTAGTTGACTAGATAATATTATAGTGAGTAACATCTCGAAATTTCAGCCAGACCGATCAACAACTTTTTATGCTATGAATGGCGAACATTTTGAAAATGTAGTTTCGAGATAATCTCATTTAAAGTTTCAATGCGATAAAATTATCAATTTTAGTGACTTATCGATCAACCAATGATTCCAGGTGCATATAATAGATCTTCAGCTTTCTAAAAAAGTTGATTATCTTCGACTAACTGTTGTTTTCGGACTTTACGAGCTGTTTTTGTCTCAGAAAGACTCGTACGTTTCTACCTCACTACCCGCGCTTCATCAGTATTTTCAGCAAAGACTTTATTTAGTGTATTCATCATCTTCAAAATGAAGTTGTAATCGTTATTAAATATCTCAGCAGCAATGTATGCTAATATTTCAATGATTTTTACATCAGAATACAGGCGCTTTGGAGTCAGTCGCCAAATCGTCGAGTTAAAACATTCAATAGCATTTTGGGTATGGCCACCCAAGCATCTTTGAAGTAATTCATCTCTGGACAATTTTTATAAATTGGTAAGAGATGCTGTTTTGTCTCTTCGCGAAGAAAAGCGCAAAAACTTGCTTGTTTACTATCATGGAATGCAATTTAAATTGATCTTGGGTAATGTTGTATCGGTTTATGCGACACTAAACGCGTCCTTAATTCTAGAATCCCGGTGACATTTATTCGATATACTCAGTTCCGTGACGTGCTGTAGAATAGGAAAGCGACTTATAATCCGAAGGCAGGAGTAAGTTGATTAGTGTACATCCGGGCGAGCATATATCCGGTCTGGCAGGTTTTCTTCCCGGATCCACCGCGGAGGTGTACCGCTTGTTTCTTGGGATTTGTTTGCGCGGAATTGGATGAAGTTGTATGGGAGAGAGCAAGTTAAATTATTAATTAAGCGCCATGAAGGGTAGTCACGATAAGCCGGGCCAGCCTGTGGTCTGGGTAAACAGTCCTGTTTGGAAATGTGTTAGTGGTTGATAACGTTTCGAGCAATTCCTTCCGCCCTACCATGATTTATCGCTTTATTTCCTTCCCGTCCACTTTATTTTCCCATTCTACAGCATCCCTATCCCATCCATCCCATCCAGCGCACACACCAGCCACTATCAATATGCTGGATAATCACATTCGTGCAAAACTTTTACCGGCGGATCTTTAATAATGCTTTTGCAGCGAGATATGTTGCTCGAAAGCCATCGCAACTTAAATAATACGACTAATTTAATATTGTTGGAGTTTTGCCATAATGGTAATATGACCACCAAGCATTTAAAAATATTCTACATAGATTCACTTTTAATTATACCTCGACATTGCATGTCATATTTACAAAAACATTACAATGGAATAAGATCAATGAGATTCGATTTTTAACAAAATGTAGCTTTATGTATGAATTTATAGTATATGAACTTCACATTTTAATAATTATTCTTCAGTCAATATATTTTCTTAGATTTAACAGATCACTCAATAAATTTGTAGGGTGTATTTTTGAAATAAATTGCGAAAAATGACCCCAAACGAAGAAGAAAAAAGCTTAAGCAATCAAATCCTACGAACTTATTGAGTGTAATGTTATGATGCAAATATTGCATATTTCATATAATTCAACATCGTATTTCAACACATGTTTTATACCAATGTATATCATCAAAATCGCATACAAAATGAATACGTGTCGCGATTTAGCGGGTCATAAAGTGTTGATGATATAAAGCCCGATTAGCATCCATTCAAGTTCAAAGCTCTAATAAGTATTGACGATTGTGTTTTAGTTTTTTATCGTGTATTTTGGGAAAATTCCATGTTGTAATTCGATCAAAACATTTCATATTATAAATAACCCGTTGCATGGAAAAAGTCACTTTATAAATTTAAATAAGATGTTTTTGTCGTCATTCGACGCCATGAATTCATACATATTTATAGTGAATGAGTGCAACGCTGAGAGTTTTCATCGTTTTTCCCGTGGTAATATGTCTCCCAGTGGCGTCATTTTAAGAAATCGTCTTCCTTCGGGACATATTATGCGAGAAATTATATCGAACACGCTTTAAAACATTTATTTTTATTCGTTTGCGACGTTTGCCGGAGCGGTTCAGGTGTTCGCCGTGTCTCGTTATATGCGTTTCGACGTTGAAGATGATAACAAGATCCTTTGGCAAAGCCGCTTAGGTTGTTTTCGACACGAAAATGTTTTCTATAAAAGCATAATATTTTTATAAAGGATTGTTGGGAATCATAAAATTTGCAACCACAATGGAATCAGCGTGGAAGAGTTTAAGACGCATAAAACGACTTGGGAATTCTTTTCAAAGGACATGTCATGTCCGCGTATGCAAACAGTTTTTGTCAGCGAGGAATTTAATTAAATAAGTTCATGGGAGGAGTTTGAAATTAAATTTCGCGGAAAGAATAACGCTCTCTTAATGCGTACTAAAATAAAATTAGATCGTATAAAATGAAGAATTTGGCAAATTTTAAAATAAATTTGTATTTTTAACGCTTTATTTTTGGGTTGAGAGATTTTTAGCGAACAGCTATCCTTATTCTAGTTACAGAGTTCGGCTTAAACGATGTAAATAACTCTTCTCTTGTAAAAGTCCTTCTAGCGTAATCGGTTTTTCTCGCAATGACGGTTTAATTCAGACGTTTCTTTCAAATGGTTTCTAGTTTATTTTCACACGGAATTGCTTAGAGGATTGCTTTGTTACGATTCAACTTTCAGAGATTTTACTAGACAGTTAAATCTCTTTGAAATTACCCACATTTTCAGTTTAATTGAAAGCTTAAAAAGTATAATTTGCTTTTATGGCTACGCTTTAAGGCAACTTCGAGAGTAACGGCGAATTTTTACATCATTATAACTAATCCGCAATTCGAAAAGACTTGTCTAAAAAATCAATCAATAAGCATATTTAGATATTTGGTACCATTTGAATAAACTTTTAAGACTTTTTTGACTGTAGATTTCCAGTGATTTGTTGTATTAAATTGATTAGCATTGATGTCAAAAACTCTTCTACCGAAAAACCTTTCTTTTCAAGCTACAAATATTCAACAATAAGTCACATTTTTACATCCAATCAACGAAAAAAATGTGACACACATTTTTAGAGCCTCAAAAGGCAAAAGTCGTAAATACCAATAAGCAAACAATGGTGACAAAATCATACCTGATTCTATCACATGCCATTCTTGCCTCATTCTTCTATTGTGTTCGTTACATCGAGTTTCATACGGTGCTTCATTTGGAAAATTGCGTTTTTGTGCTATCAACGCAATTACGAGGCATATTTTTGACGACACGTGCGCATGGGAGTATTAATTTAAATTGTATCATACACACGTGTTTTTTTAATGAGATCAATGGGATTGAGATCGTTGATTATATCTGCGATTCGTGCTTAACGATTGAAATTAAAATCGGAAATAAATGCCATAAAAATGGCAGTAAAATGTCTCAAGTATCACAGATATTTTATTGAGCATTAAACCACTTCGTTTTAGTGTTATTTTTAAGTGCTGAAATATATCAAAATAGTACTAAACCACTGTCACACGTTTGTTTTGGTTTGACTATAACTTTTGTCCTGAAGAATTTTAATCGCACAATATGAAAACTATTGCAATTATAAACTCAAAATTGTATTAATAAAGTCATCACGTATGAAGGTATAAAATGTGGAAGAAAATTCAAGAAATAATGAAGTCATACTATAAGTAGATTCACTAACAATGGTTCTTTTTAACACTTTCGTGGCCGGTGATGAATATTTTGCATCATCACGGGTTTGACCATTGGCGATGGCATGATGCGATCGTCTGATTCTTTGATAGTATTAAGGTGCCATATATGTTAACAGACGAGCCAATCTCCAAAGATTATTCCAGGTACAAAATATTTCTAGGAGTTGATTTTTGTTGCCTTCGAATAGAAATTTCATGATAGGAAAGAATTTATGACTGATTCATAAAATTATACAAAATACCAAAACGCATCCATATATTAATTTTATTTTGCCAATTTTATTTTTACAAGTGTAAACAACAAGTTGACAAAGTTTTATTGCAATCAGATGGACGATATGGAAGCACATTAAATACGGACAAACAAACATTATTTTTTATATATTAGACTATGCCTATGTTACTTGCACAATATTTAGCAATACGTGGATGAAGTTTTATTGTAATTTGATGAACGGTATGGCAACGCATTACATACGAACAAACACAGATTAATTTTTATATATTAGATTTGTATTTTTGTTAAATACAAAAATGTTTGAATGAGTTCATAATTTATTGCGACAGGGTATTATATATTAATATATATATTTGTGGGTTACAGGTGATTTTATTTTTGGGTGGGTTTGGGGGTGGCGTGGGTCGCCGGTGTGTCACGGATAATTGATTAATTAAAAACACAATAATAAAATGGCCTTTGACGCCCTTTCAGAGCAGAGTTGGAGGGGTGGTTACGAAGTTTTGCCGCTTGTATTTCTAAATGGGAATTCAGGCGTAAAGATGTGCCGATTAAAAGCACGCGCTTTGTTTGCGGGTCTCATTTAAAACGACGGTGACTTGCACGAATTTCGAGGTGCTGTGTTGTTTTGGCACTTGCGGGAAACTCCAAATTTTCCATTTTCGTAGGCACAATAACCAAATAAATTTATACTAAGTAGCGCTAATTTGTTGTTGGGCTTACATTAAGGTGTAAAATGTTGCAGAGTTTTGAGCCAGATATTATTCATTAAGGCTTTATTTTTTAAGCGAGTGAGGATTTAGAAAAAACTAACGAAAGGAATTTTCTTTTTTTTCCGCAAATACCAGAGAGCTGTGTAATTTAACATTTGAGTTTCATACAAAAAGATGAGAATGAATGGATAAGATTTAATCAAAATTACTATTCTTAAAAAATATCAAGCTTAAATGCTATTAATATGACCAAGGATAAGCATTTACAAGTAATTGATCTATAAGAGTTCTCTTTCATCATTAAATACTATATCCTTTATTCTTAAAAATCTATGGTTATAGAATTTTTGGAATTTATGCCGGCATTTATAACAATTTTTGAGACCTGTAAATATATATTATATGAACGTCTGTGATCAATAAAGTCGGGTAGGATCGCCTATTTTGTGTAATCCACATATGCTTAAAAACATGTACAGTTAATATCCAGAAAAAAACTGAATTTAAGGAATATAGATGATGGTGTAGAAACTTCCCTCACACAGGGTTATGTTTTAGAATTCCATTATTACTGATTTTACTACCACCAGACATTTCTCCATGGGTGTCAAATCTACATATGTGGTTGGCGACCAAATTTTTACAACACATATTCGCTATAAAAATTCATGTCAATAATTAATGTTTTCATAGAGATTTAAATTTGTCCAATTCGATCACACATATAACCCAAGTTTGTAAAAATAATGTATTCATTCCTGATATTTTTATACACTCAAACCACATTTTGTGCGATTTCGTATTAGAGTATTTTTATTTTTTTTATAAAGAGTACATATCGAGATATTTAGGATAAAATAGAAAATAAATCATCAATACTAACCGGAGTTTGGAAAAAAATTGCAATTTTGGACCGTTTAAATCGTGTTGCATCTGCTATCGCTGAATTATGACCACACCATTTAAGGGGGTATTTTTGTCTAAAATTTTTAAAAATAAAAATCTGAAATTCCAATTAATTGCGGAGTTATAACTATTTTAGTGAATCGACAACTAAGCCGGTCCTACCAGAATAAAATATTTAAACGAGTTTTTCTCGAAACTACTTTTTTCAACACGGTTGACAAGATATCTCAAGCTATAATTAACTGATTTACTTCAAATTGAGTAGGAACCTTTTTCATATAATTCTCTATTGTTTCTACCAGATTTATATCTAAATTTATTTTCTAACTCTTTTAAAAGAATTAAAACCATGACAAAATATAGCTAAAAATGCGCCATTTTATGAAAAAAAAATTTTTTTGAGGTAAGGACTATAGCAATATATTTACTAATTAAGAATTATAATGTTAGGAAAAGAAAATCTATACAGAACAATGATAACATTGACATTGCGCATACTATTTATTTCGAAGAAGAGAGCGATTTTAATTCATATCGTTAATCGCAACGAAAATTATCATACAGTGATGATAGTTTGTATTTTAAAAAAATAAGAAATATGGGGCTATATTTATGATTTATGAAAGCAAATAATTCATTTTCAAATGTATTATTTTAAAGTCTGAATTACACGAAACACCGACATTACTTATCATCCATGTCAATACGCACGTCGAGATTAATGCTCCCCCTTTCACTGTGTATGTCTGTCTTGTTTTCCCAAATGATTTGTGAGATCAAAACTCTTGAAAGAATAAATAAGAGTCCCTCCTTATTTATTATTTAAAGTCCGGATATTTCCACAATGTTCAAGAATTTTCTGGTGAAATAAAAAGCACGTGGGAATTTCACCTAGGGAAATACTACCGCCGAATATTTACACGAATTTTATTTCAAGGACCTCTTATCTGCTGTTTTCATCTTGCCATACTCGAAAGAATTCATGTAAATCAATTGAGAGCGACAAAAAATAAATATATTTCTAGACTCGCCTTTTTTTTGCTAGCAAAGCGTGAAAAAATTGAACAGTATCCAACTCTCATAGCTGGCTAAGGGTATGTGTTTGAGCTTCGCAAAATTGTCTATTAAAATCATTTCGATTGTTAGACATCCCGTTCGTTTTAATGGTTCGATTATTTTTCTCGAAGAACGAAATTGCCATCCATATCAAAGTTCGCAGAAAAATGCTTTCCAGCTATATAAAACATGATCTATATCAACGACAGGAGGTGTAAAATACTATAATAATCAATTGTATTATAATTAAGTGCTTATTTTTCATCAATATATCGGATATAATGATCTGCTCATGATCACAGTATAATTATTTTATAGGCAACGATAGATTGATGATTAGAAGTATTTATCTTAGAGTTTAATAGCTTGATTTAAAAGCTGCAATTTTATTGTAAATATGTTTATTTTTTATGTAATACAACCCATTATGAACGAAAGATTTAATGTAAACTATTTTTTTAATTGTTTTAGATTTGGGGTGGTTTTTAAATATGAATCGCACTTGGCTTTCACGTAGTGCACTTAAAATTAAAATGAAAGCAGACCACATTTTTTTAGTGGTCGTAATAAAATTAGTCCAGATACCATATCGTCAGTTATTTTTGAGTGGTATTATTTTTATCTTGCATTAAAATGTATCAGATTAATAGGGCCCTTTTGTACGAAATAGGTTTGGTTGAAGAAATCATTTGGTTAAAAAAAAGCATGCATGACTTGACCCGCTCCGGACCTAATCGCGATAAAAGGAAATTCGGTAAAAAAAGGCTTTTTTCACAATACACCAATAAGAAAATGGTAGCTTCAAATTAATCTGAATGTAGCATGTTCAGGTTGGAAATGAAAATGAATTTTCATTTCACCCCCCGACGTTAAATGTTTATTCGCGACAAGAATGCCTTTTTCACGTAATACGGCGCGGGGGTTTTTAATGATAAGAGCCTTTTTAATATAATTTATTTCAAGCATTTGCCGGGATTATATCACGTTACAACGATGAAAAAGTTATTGCATTACTTGCATGTTTGTTGTTTTAAAAATAAACTAAACAAACGCTTATATTCATGCGCGCTTTCGATTACATTAAAGCTCCATACACGTTTCCATCCCCTATTATTTTGAAATTAAATTAATTTTATTAAACTGCATTTCTGAATAAATTGTTAAAGAAGAGAGCATTTACATGATATTCCCCTGTTGCATTGAAGAAACTACATTATGCAGCGTCACATCAGATGGTGCTTACTTCAACTCCATTTTCTCTAACCAACGACATGGTACTAACTGATTGTAAAGTTCAAACACGAAAGCTTATACTTCAACCGCTGCAAGTTTTACGTGCTCTTTCTGCAATAGCTAAAGATGCTATGATGATATACAATATGCTTATTAAATCATTTTTTGAGACTAATTTAAACGATACTTCAGCAAGATTTCCATAATGGACTTAAATATTTGTTTGATACCAGTTCAACAGTTCAAGTTTAAATATACAGGTTATTTACGTTAAGATTGATAAGATAGATTTGTAAATACGACTATTTACATCGCATGCCATTATCATCATCATCATCATAATGCAGCCACAAACAGCCCACTGCAGAACTATGGGCCTCTTCAATATCCATTCACAGGAAGGGGTTACATCCAGATCGTCTGTATCATACATTCGCCTCCTCATTTGCTCATATTGAAGGTAGCATTACCACCGAGTTTCATTTCGAACGCTTTCGCGGTCATCTCGATAGTGGAAAACTACTCTAGACGATCTTTTTGATTCTACTGGATTGGACTTTCTGGAGTGCAAAGAGTCCAGTCCCTCCTTTCCTCGCTAGGGCGTTGCCGCTTGAGTGCATCTCGGATTCGCTCCTACACCAACTAAGGGTGTCTCCCCGTCCTCGCACAACTTACCCGGAGGAATTCGAGACTGAGTGGTTTCCCATTTCAGTTTGACCCTCTCAGTTCGGCGATTTAAAAACGATATAGAAGTTAATTCCTCTCCTTAAGGCCGTATATTTAACGTTCTTCTTGTCCTTGTTCTGTTCCTAAAGCTTCTTGGCTCCGAACCGATAAGGTTCATCTTACTCCATATTATTGGATAGGGCGACTATGTAAGAGATAGCGAGTGACAAGCATGTCATGATTTGTAAAACTAGCAATGAATAGTAGATAAACTGATTGTATTTAATATTTAAATAAGTACTAGTCAAGAGGCCAATGGTTAAAATACATAAAATTGTATGACCATAGTAGTTAGAATTAGTCAAATGTGGTTAGGCCACAAGAAGGTGTTAGTCTAATTGTATTAACCAGGGGTAATTATGTTGCATCTAAGTATTCGAACTTCGGCGTTTAGTGCCAATCGGGTACAATCAAATAACATTTAATTGGTCAGACTGGGAACAAACTGGAAACATAGACATAGCTGAAACAAATAGGTGAATGTCAGGTATCAAGTAATATCAAGTACAAATATAGTTTAAAGCCATGGGACATATTCATAACGTCCATAACGTTTGCTTATCATTTTTTTCATAATTTAAAGATAAAATACATAGAAGCTTTCTCAGTATATAGTGTAGTGATTATTTTAAAAAATCATATATTAATGAAAGATTATGCTCCTGTATCAAATGATAGATTTGATAATTTTTTGATGAAGAAAAATATTGTTATGGGCCTTGTATAGGAAGTTTTGCATTCAACAGCATTTTCAACGAACAAACAATGCATAAAATTTTTGCATAATGTTATTAAAATGTGTAACATTTTGGTGATTAACTTTTCGTAAATTTTCATATGACAGCATTAACTAACCAATGTCACGTTAGGAACGTTTTCAACAACTATCATAATTGATTATGCACTGAAAATTAAGTTCAGCAGATATATATATTAATGAAGAATATTATCAATTATTTCATAGCTTATTGAATACAGAAAATTCCGGTTCAGATCCAAAGATTTATTTCGGTTTGGTTTCGGATTTCGTTCCGAGAAAAATAATGTATATATTTTTTAAATGTTTTTATTTTTATTTTTTGCAGCATAATTTAGAATATTTTAATACTTCTTTTGTAATAAACACTTTACATGAATAATAATGTCAAAATTGCACTATTTTAATAATTGATGATTCGTTAATAAACATATTATTTTCCATTTTTGTTCCTAGGAAAAGGCTATAAATTTACAATTTGTATATAAAAATTTCCTTCTAGAAATTGTCTAGAATTTTAGAATAGTCATGAAAATGACAAATAACATATAAATAATTAATTGAAAGTATAATATTTAGAAGTATACACTCAAACCTCTTTTTGTGCGATTTCGAAGTTATGCGGTTTTTTTTAAAGCATTTTTTTTAATATCATAGAGAGTATGTATCGAATTATTTTGAAAAAAATAGGAAAAAAATATAAACACTATTATTGTATAGTTTTTTTTTTTGAGTTAGGGAATATAGTAACATCTTTACTTATTATGAATTATATTTTTAGAAATAGAAAATCTACACAGAACAATGATGACATTGATACTGGGTATATTATTTCTTCCGAAGAAGAGAGCGATTTTGAGTCATATCGAAAATCGCAACGAAAATTATCATACAGCGATGATAGTTTGTAATTAAAATAATTGGTATTTCTCTAGTGGATTTCTGGCATTTGAGATTCCAGATGTCAGATATCCTTAAAATGTTACTAATGATGCAAGACGTCCTTTAAATGTTACCCTAAATGTTATTTTTAATTGCCATATTGTTTTCCTGTTTTTTTTTTTTAATTATAAATGCATAGGATTTTTAGAGTAAATTTTACTTATTGTCATAATGCATCAGATCTGTTTCTTGTATTTTCGACATGGTTTCCAATTTCATTGTTCAAATATTTACTAAATTTGCAAGCTTCTGTCAGTGCAGTTCAAAGTATTCCGTAAGCCCAAGGATGATGTCGATAATCCGAAAATATCGTCTGCGAATAATAGAGATGCTATTACCATGATGTCAATATTTGCTCAGTCTTTGGTGTGGGATTTTCGACGTTCATCGTCCATGTAGATTATAAACAGATTTACCAAGCCTGGGAGCACTCTGATGCTTTTCAGTTTAGTCGAACCCTGATTTTATGGCTTTCGTGTAACATAATTATCCGGGCTTAAATGAATTAATTACTTCGCGATCATCAGATGGTCGGATGACAATTGGTTCGGTCTGGCGGAAGAAATAAGCTATTGTGTTAAGTTTGGGCTTCGTGCATGATCGATAATGGATGCTTGTCGTCTTCAATCGAGTAGTGATTTGCTTTGTTGCATGGTTATAATTGCTTCTATGAAAGTCGTTACATGTTGATGATTTACGACAGCTGCTTGTGGTGTCCTTTGTCAGAACAGTCCATCATAAATCGGGTTTTGACCAACCGTGTCTGCTTCTGTTCTTCGGTGTGCTTTTGTGGAATGTGCCGACTGACGGGTCTTAAGTCGTTATATCTTAATTTTATATCTAATGTATTTATTTTAGCTTCTAATTCTGCCTTCGGCGAATGATGCATGTATTTTATTTACATTGAAAATATCAATAATTTTGTTGTGTCATTTTATAAGAAGTGTTCAGCCTTATTCTTGGCTTTTATTTGTTACGTTTCTGGTAGTCTAAAAAAAAGTAAAAGCTATCAGGATCTTACACCTTTATTGTACGCCATGAAACCCAAGATGGCCTTGTTGGTCGTCAAGCGTAAAACTTGTGCAAGAAAAAAAATGTAGAAACGGATGCGGTTGGATCTAATACAATAGTTTAGTCAACTCTTGGGAAAATACACATAGTGTCATTTGAGAAGACTTGCATTTTATAACACTTCTGTTAAAAGATAGTTCATCTTTAACATAAATTAATGCTTTAAATTTAATACAATATTTTGTCTACAAAATAAAACTATCCAGCTTCCAATGATATATATCAGAGAAGTGCTTGATTTAATTGGATTGACACGACAAAAGATTTGTTTCAGCCGGTTTACAATAATGCGAATATGCTGTTAGTGTCATCCTGCATGATTTTTTGAGTTATTACAACGAAAAAACGTGTTATGGCATATTAAAACGAGACCGTTCCATTAATTTATTAATAAATCTGGCATGATAAAGAACATTTGCATTTCGGCGGCCAATTAATTTTATGTTTGTCATGATGTATCGTTGGTCTAAATCAAATATGAAAAAGTTAATATTCGGCTGCTGAAAAAAGCGCGGTATATTGAATGGCGGTTTTTTGACGATTTTGATTTATGTTTTTAATTAAATGTATCGAAATGTAGATGAAATTAAATTTTAATCCTCTGGGGATCCAATCGAATTTTAGCTTTGTGATTTGCACTTTTTTCAGCTTATTTTTTCATCACTAACAACCCACATAGGTACATTAATATTACCACTAAGTTGTGTTTGAAATTATTTGAAATCATCATTCATATACAATTTGTACACGCATTGAATGTAAGACTGAATGTTTATCCACATTTATTCCACTTATACGAAATAGATTATTTAATTATAATTTATAGTATCTTAGTAATATTCATATCCTATCCTTAAACATCTTCTCTTTCATCTGGATAAAATTTTGAATAAATCATAATTCCTTTAGGGCTTACTCTGACCATTGTGATTAGGGCTTATACAAAACCGACATTTTTCAAAACTGATTTTCGGTTTTTGGTTTTCGAAATAAACCGGTTTCCACCGGTTTTCGGTTTTAATAAATACATGAAATATTACAATAACAGATATATTTAAGTTATTCGAATTTTATTCAATATTAAAAGCGCTACATAGACTTTTTTCCAAACTTTGAAGACTTTGAAGCACAACGATGAAATATTAATTCTAATTTATTCCACTTGATTTAGGAAATATGTTTCCTGAAAACACAATAAATCAACTGATCTGTATTATAATAATGATCTTATGTTTGTGACGACATTTATCGGTAATGAAAACACCCTTTTGCTGAGTAAAAATAGCTGAACAACAGAAATATTTCGAATAAATCAACAAATATTGTGTAGACGTCTGCTCTCCGGCTCGAAAGGGTTAACGAAAAACCATATATCGATATAACCAAATATAGGAGTTTAATCTTTTAACTGCCAACGACGCACCGGCGCGTCGAATTTGTATGCGCTGATGAGTCATTGGCAGTTAAAAGGTTAAATGGTTAAAAACTGTCAAGTGAATGATTCAATATTTTTCGTCCAAAATTCTTAAATAATGAAAATTTAGTTTTTATATCCAAAATTGGATTTTTAGAATAAAAAAAAAAACTGTTTTCAAATGTCACAATTTTTCCCTAAAGTTAACTATTTCGCGAACAGTATATCGCGGGTTTTCTTCAACCATAGCTATGATTAGATCTATGTTCATTTACAAAAGAATATTATGGGATAACCTAATAGTTTCGTACTACAATATTTCACTTTATCATATAAACCTTCTCCTTAAACACAAAATAAACAAAGAAAGCAAACGAAAAACTGCAAATATTTGATTGATTTTAAACTGAGGCTAATTTATAAAGTATTAAAATATTAAAATCGATTTATTTTTCAACCAAAAAAGCGATTAGTTTAGAAATGGATGGATGGATAAGGGCTATCAGAAAAATGAACGGAAATACATAAGTTAGGCTAGTTATAAATATTCGGTTGATCAAGCTTTTAAATCAATTCAATAGGTTGTTTATATCATATGTGGACTCTGAATATCCCATTTGTCAAAGTCCCATGCAGAATATTACATCTGGTCTGCTGAAGAGTGAAACCGCGTCGACACTTCGCCATTGAAATTCGCATTGATTTAGCGATTGAATTCTGATTTAGAGTCTCCGCATCCTTGTTTATGATCGAGGAATACGAATTCGTCGTTTTTTTTTATAGATCAAAGAACAGCTATCTTATTTCAAAGTTGGAAATCTCCATATACGGTACTCCAGAAATGTTCTTTTTTCCTTAAAAATTCCCCTTTATCCGACATTGAATACACTTATCAGCGAGTACATCCCGTCTATTCACTCCCAATCTCAAAATTTAAAGTAGATAAAAGGCAAAAAGGAACAGTTGAAATTTGAAATTTAAATTAATGTCTGTCTTGGCTTACCTGTATCTAATCCATCAGATATAAACACCACTCTGGATTCTCACGGCTGATGCTTATTTGAATTTGACTGAATATTTTTGGAAGTGTTACAAGATATTTAAATTATTCAATCAGATTTTGTATTTAAATACGTCAATCCTGATATAACGCCCCAACGGAGCTACAATAAATATTTATTTTCCCGAGCCCAAAACACCGTCAAAACAGGAATAATAGACGACTCATACACTTACGGGATATCGCGGGTTATTAATGGGTATTTTGCAAGAAGGTCGCGTTCTAAGGTCAGCCTAATGTGCCGAAATAATTTACTTCAAAATGTCTGTTTTTTGTGATTTTGCGCGTTTGAAGTCACGAAGTATTTGGCTGATATTTATGCGACTGTCATAAATACATCGAAATAAGAGTTTTGCGTTGCATAAAATGGTGCCATTAACTTGGATTTACGACGTTAGTAGGGTCATAGACAATTATGTGTCTAAATATTGTATTGCAGTTGATACAGGACTCTATAAATATGTGCATTTTTGTGAGTATTTTAGTATATTTATATTTTGAAACGTTTATTGCATATCGCTCAACTATTTCTAGAATATCTAAAAAGAAAACGAAAATTGAAGAATTTGAAATTTATTTTATTAGCTCTGAAACTATATTCTGAACAAAGTAAACTTAAGAATATGAATAAACTCGTTTGATAGCGTGTGTATTTTTTTGAGAATTTCACTGTAAATTTTGAAATTATTAAAAGAAGTAATTTTGGTTTTTTAATTTGGAGGTGGGACTTAAACAGTCCCTCTGTGCCATATGGGCTCATAAATGATATTAGTCACATTTTATAAAGTACAAGACCATTATGCATATGGCAATAAATTTGGAAGATCTGTGTTGGTTCTGTACAACTGGACTAATCCCAGAATACTTTAATCTGATATATAAAAATGAATTGGGTTTTGTTCATGTGAAATGTGCTGCCATACCGTTTATCGCATTGCAATAAAACTTTATCCACTTATTGCTAAGAATTTCGCAAGTAACATAAGCATAGTCTAAAATATAAAAATCAATGTTTGTTTGTCCGTATCTAATGCGCTGCCATATTGTTCATTCGATTGCGATAAAACTTTGCCAACTTATTGTTTGCACTTTTTCAAATAATATAAGTATAGTACAATTAACTTACAGTAGATCTCATATATAAAAATCAATGTTTTCAATCTTAAAACTTTTATATTTATTAAAAATATTTTTTTAATCTAAATAATCTATCTAATATATAAAAAATAATCTGTTTGTTCGTATGTAATGGGCTGCCATAGCGTTTAAGTATAGTCTAATATTTAAAAATTAATGTTTGTTTGTCCGTACTTAATGCGCTGTCATATCGTTCATCCAATTGCGATAAAACTTTGTCAACTTTTTTGTGCGTTGTTTTATGCTTGCGGAAATAACATAAGCATAGTAAACATATTGTATGAATGCACCATGTTGGCGCATATTGGTCTGGTTAAGTCGGTCTTTGAAACGAGAGCGATCCCAGTCCTTTGGCTTGCGCTACACGTGACATGAAGCAATAAACCACGTACTGCGTTTCTTTTCAAATAATTATTAAGCGCTTATGGCATTACAACGCATTCCGGGTATTCTCTAGTATATATAATATATAAAAAATCATGTGAATACTCGGATAGTCGGGTGCGATAGTCTTTTTAAGGTACTTGTTGGCACTTTTCTTGACGGTATATTAACTTTATTTCGTTTTCTTTTCGTTTTTGACCAACTGACGATTAGAGTTTCACTTTTCGTCTCATTCAACCCAATTTGTGTTACCGCGCCTATAAAAGTCTCACTTCAATTAGCTTTCCTTTACGATTATTCAAATACAAATGTATACAATAATGTGTTGAAATAAATACTAACAATTTTGACGGTTGATGAGCCGTCGATTGATAGATTTTAATAGGTGGTATAAAAATATCCCACCGTGTATATTTACATATAAAAAAGGTGGGACACTTTTAACTATGTCATTCCCAAATGTTTGCATCCGGAATTTGATGTTCTATTTGTGTCTTTTATACGTTGATGATGTCCTGAAATTGATGTCACATAAACAGACAGAGAATGAGAAAAGCATTTTGTTTGTATGAGCTCGAATACAAATATTTAAAAGCACTCGATTTATGCATTGCCAATTGTAATGAATTTCTGAAACATTTATGTTATGAAGTGAGTGTCTTCTATTCGAGAATTTAGATGTTTTTAGCCGGGGGTTTTGTAGAAATGCGACATAAAAAATCCACATCGCTTAGGATGTGGACATGAGAAATGAGTTGGCAGATCGAAAAATTATACAGTAACGACGGTGAAATTTTTCACTCAACTCTACCCTTGAACTTGAAATCCTGCCGAATTACCATTCGGTTATAACGGACGTGGATTATCATTCAAAAAGTAGGTTGACTGACAGCACCAGTTTGGACTCCCGATGACAAGACAACAGAATATGGAATATTCTAAGCAGGGCACAAATCCATATATTCATTGGCACCGGGTTGTGGAGTGTGACCCTTATTAGCATAAGCAAAAACGAGAAGTGCCAGGAGCGTACTGGAAAATGTATTATCTTGTGCTTATGTACATTTTCATGCTAAAATATATTTAAAATATAAATTTATATTCAACAAAGCTGGAAAAAAAGGATATTTGCATCGTGATGCTAGTATGAGACGTGACGGGTCTTACGGCGTTCTCTTGCTGGCGACGATGACTAGATAAAAATATGTGCGAAATTGGTATTTACAAATAAAAATACACTGTGAGATTAGCATACGGGTGCTTAAATGCGAATATGTATTGTTTTTGTGTGGGATTTGCGGTCATGTGATTCAAAACACAAGTCTCAGTTGTAGGCCATCTTTCTTTAATTATGTAGATAGGCCTTTGGGGGTGGAAGGTGCGGATCGAATAATCAGTTGTGGATTTGAGTCCGCCATGCCGGATTTCCAAAGGTCACGTGAACCAGTTGGGGTTTGGATCCTCCCTTTGGGGGTTTGTGGTGTACCGCCACCAGGGTTTAATGACTAACTGGTACATATGAGGTGCGGATGTTGGTTTTGTGCATTTACTTTCATTAAGGTTGTACCTGGAGTTTTGTCTCCAAGTATATTAACGGGATGCAAGAAGTGAAAGGGCTAAAATTTGGAGGGATGCTTTCATTGATATTCGCTGGGGTTGGATCAAAACCGGCTTAATTACAAAACGCTTGCAATTTTATCATGTTTCACATTCACAAATTAATATTTATGCAAAACATCTTTATCAAACCATAAGCATACAATAACATCAATCAAAAATATATATGACAAAATAATAATAGATATCCATTTATGTCTTAATATACTCAGCAAATTTGATGGTGGTTTTTCAAATAGGCTAAAAAAATCAGCATACTAAGCGCCGATGCCCCATTATTATGCGAAAATTCGTTATTTAGCTCACGGCACTCAAAAATTTATTTGCCAAAACGGATACGATGATAATTGAATTGGACGCATAAAATCGGATTTGGGTCGAATCCTTCAGTATTTGCGCTTATCTTCAATGATCAGTGCGAAGATATTTTATGTAAATTTTAAATCCCCATTTCTATGATTGAATACAAATCGTGTGCCGGAGCTATTATTATCTTTTAATATCCATAAAAACAAATGGAGATGTTACTGGAATTATTCAAATTCAAATGAGGCGCGTACTCAATGTATGCTTTATACATATATGGATTTTGCGCGGAAAGTATGGGCTGTCGCACATTTGAATTGGCGTCAGTTGCTTTTTAAACATGCAGACTTACGACGGATAAATCTTTATATATTTCATAATGAGGGGATTAGGACATCCATAATCCCGCGTGAATTTGAAATTACACATTTATCAAAGCTAACACATGTCGTTATATGTCGAAAGTGTCGCTACAGAAGGACGTTCAAATATTCATGCCGAAACGAACCGTACTATAGAAGTACCGTGTAATATGAGGGCCGAGTGTTTTGGCAAAACTCAAGATCAATTGGGTCTCACTAATTAAATACATACATTTCGGAATCACTAGCAAATTTAACTTGATCTATATATTTATTTATTTGATCCAATTTTCTAAAAGGATTGTTCACGTGTTCTTAGTTTCATGGTACTATCGAAGGATGAAGCCCAATTAGAAGCTGTTTCAACCATTCATTGACGTATTTTAAAGCACGCCATCCATAATAATATAAGACTTTGATGACAGCCAGTCGAGATGGAAACCGATCCTGGACCGTAATAGCATCTCATCTGTCCTGTCGTCAAAATATGACGTGACGTCGTTGTGCTGACTACAGAGTGCATTTTGGACATGATGACATAGCTGGTCATATGTTGATGTCTATCATATTGGAACTGCAATATCCTTCCGACGAGAAACAAAACCAACCGTCCGTCTGTATGTGACATTCTATATTTGGCAAAATATTGCAAGCCATTTCGACTCGAATCGATCGATTATAAAAGCGTATATAATATTTTTAGTTTTTAAAATTTTGCTGTTATGCTTCGAATACATCTTTGATGTAAAAGTGCTTCCACAATGGCGATACGAGAATATTTTCGCTCGTTTGAAATAATATGTGCTGACACTGAGAGCCAATGGGGCCAGCTAGAAGAGCTATACGGAAGATAAATGTGCAAAGCCATATGAGCATTTGTCACGCTTGAGTCCATCAGTCTCTCGGAATACAGCTCTTGGAGCTGATGTTGAAGACGTGGAAGATAAGACTGTGTACTTTAAGAGGGCACAATATACGTTTGTGACGTAACCTTCACGATTTTTTGACATATTCTATTAGTTTCGTCATGCTTTATGGAATGGTTGTCGTTCATTCGAATCAATGCTAACCGAAAAAACTGTTAACATCGACCTCATGTGGAGTCGTGTTTCTTCAATCAAAATTCGATATTTTTGTAATTTATTCTGACAATCGATTGAATGACTGATTTTTATGATCAATACGAATTATTTATGGCGAAACATCATTTAATTGACAGTTCAGATTTTTTGTATTAAAATGCAAACAATGAGAAACAATAGTAGAAATATAAATATTTGATAGATTGGCAATCAATACTTTTTGATTAGATAACTATACTACTAAATATATAGACTAAATATAGCCAAATATTTCATCAGGAATTTAAGCCGATTTTGGAAAAAAATACAATATTTACTTATAACTTTTCCATAAAAATGGATGTCCAGAAGGACATGTCTTAGTAAAAATATACAAATTTGACTACAACGAATCAAAAGATTCAAGAATCAAGCAGCTATTTATTAGATTTTAAAGATTTAGAGTTCAAAATACTTGTCTAAAATTCTTATTTCCTTTTAAGTTTAATGTTTTTGGCAGAGAGATTCATATATTTCTTTGGTTGAAACTCTGATTAAACATTTGGGAAGCTCTAGACAAAATATAGTTCCAATTGTTCAGAAGGGTCAGTAAAGGTGTAAAGACTTTTCATCCACTAGTAATTTATAATAGGGCTTAGAACAGTTTTTTTTATTAAATTTCAAACATTTATATCGGTTCGGTTACGGTTTTCGTCTAGGGAAAAATTAAAATTTGTCCAGTTTTCGGTTCAACTTCGGGCTTTTTAATTTTTTTACTAGCAAATACCCGGCATGGGTTGCAATGCCATAAGCGCTTAATAATTATTTGGAAATAAACTCAGTACGTGGTTTATTGCTTCAAGTCACGTGTAGCATAAGTCAAAGGACTGGGATCGCTCTCGTTTCGAAGACCGACTTCATACATTATTTTTACTATGCTTATGTTATTTCCGCAAACATAAACAATAAGTTGATAAAGTTTGATCATAATTGGATAAACGATATGGAAGCACATTAAATACGAACAAACAAACATTGATTTTTTTTACAAATCAAGCTGGACGCTTTATAAATCAATTTGGACGTTTTATAAATCAAATTGGACGTTTTACAATACAAATTGGACGCTTTATAGTATTTTATAAAATTGGAAGTGAAAAATCTGTATATTAAATAATGCCTATGCCACTCGCACTATCTTTAGCAATAAGTAGACGAAGTTTTATCGTAATCTGATGAACGGTATGGCAGCGCATTGCATACGAACAAACAAATATTATTTTTTATATATTAGATAGATAGAGTAAATTAGAAATTTATTATTCCTTTTTTATAATACGCATTCATTTTTTATTATAATGATTTTGCGTCACTTAAAATACTATTTTCCATTTCTACTTCTACATATAGGTATTATACATTTAAATTTTTTTATAGAAATTAATTTCTTTTAAATATTAAAACTATCAAGTAAACGATAAATATAATGTAAATTGAAGGCATAATATTTAGAAGTACATAATATTATAATTTATTAAACGAAAGGGTATTGAGTTAACAATTATTGGTTAAAAGTTAGGGAGGAATAAATTTAAATCTTCGAAGAGTCTGGGTACATAGCAAATCTATAGGAAGAGATAAGCTAAACCATGTACATAATAATTATATACATTTAAATCATCAGAAAAAGTAAAAATTACAGCAATATCAGATAAATACAACAAAAAAATCACACAAACTCTCTTTCTTGTAAGATCAAAACCGAACCAAAAAAATTATATTTTCGAATCGTTTCAGTTTCGGTTTTTATTCTGGCAAGAATAACTTTTCGGTTCAGCTCCGGTTCGAAGCCCTGATCTATACTTTTGCAGTATTCTTATAAATTCAGCATATTCTACTAATAGATTTAGTCTCTTTTCAGCTTGTTCCATTAAATTTACATTATTGTATTATTAAAAATTATTACTAAAATCAAAATTGACTGAATTGACATTGAATTGAATATTTGTGTGGAGTTTTTTTGATCGTTATTCCTCATTATCTATATCATTTAAGTAACGTTAAACCGTCTAAATCATGAAACATTAAAAAAAAGGTTTATCAAATATGGATTTCGAGTTGAGCCCACGTATTAAATTAACTAAGCCTTTGCTTAAAGTGAACTTATCGGTATAAATCCGGCGTTGGAAAGCTTTTCATATTTTAAGCTCGTCGTTACTGACGCAGAAAAGCTTTCCTCAAAATAGCAACGAATCAATACAGTTTGCGCGCACTTTTATTCCGACATTCCCTATGAATGCTTTTTTAATCAATTATTCCTGTTTTTCAATTTTTCAATTAAGTTATTATAAAATTGTACGCAATTATGATAGCAGACAGTTTGGTTCGCGAGTCTGCACTGGCCATGTATCTATTCAAAACATTCAGTGAATATTGTACGGGAATGAAAAAATGCAGCAAACATGAGACCGCAAACAAAAGGCTGTACAAACAAAAGATAAAATGCTACTATTCATTTTGGTTCTGACCAAAACGTGAAAAGACGTCCTTGTTTGGATTCACAAGCCAATGATTCTGCATAATGGTTATCTCTTTAACAGTTAGTTGCCTTCTAATGCCTTAATATTTAGCTCGCGTCTGTCCAAACACGATATCGACACTTCGCATCATTTTACAATACGAAAAACCTTAATAAAACACAATTTCCATCAACGCCATGAGCGATGAATAATACTATGCAATATTTTTTTGTAGCCGAAAAAACTACGTAAAATACAATTTTTCAAGGAATGCCTCTCAAAATATTCATACTATTAATAATATTCAAATTGTTGTAATGTATGGAACGTCACTAAATTTGAATTGCTAATATTGCGGAAGGACCTCGCATGAATGACACGTTCTAAAAAAATCTTGATACTGGGATGTTTAATCAATCATTTCGTGTTATAAGAATGAATAGTTTCCCATGTAAAATTTGAATACAAGAATGACAAGTAATTTTAAGCCCCCCTATCTTCATCAATTATGCATATTAAATAATTTCACATTTATTTCCATCGAATAAAGGTGAGTCTACTCTAATATGATCAAATTTGATTGAATGCCATTGCTGAAAATAATGTAGTATTTTACATTTTTGCGATAAAAATGCAGTTTTAAATTAAATAAGGGCGGAAATTGATAAAAATACCACATTATTTTAAGCTCAAATTCTTGACGATGCGTCAAAATCCAAATTGAAGTTGAATTGTCCTATTTCAGGTCTTTCGTAATATAAATTATGGACCCGGAAGAGTTCCCAAACGGTATGTCATCTCGCATTTATATAAGATGAAATATCTTTTGTACATTTAAAGCTTATTTGTTTTTGAGCGTTTTCTTTAAATATCCAATCATTGAAGTCGTGGATGAAGCACGATCGATTTTTATGCAAATGTCTGAAACCGAAGAGTCACATTGTGATGATAATTGTCGTCAAAAGCGTCGTCGATCATTAGAAGTGCATATGAATATTTAGCATCGCACTTTGAGACTATCGCAACGTCCCCGAATGTTCTCCGTTAATTTATGTTAATAACAGTGTTTTGTATATTTGTTTCAGGTGAGGATTACTTAACAACCACGCAGCTTAAAAATACCTAAAATGTCTACGACTGCTTTCGATTATGAGAGTTTTCGGCAGCGGCGGTGAGTGACACTTTGAACATTACTATAATATTTAATATTATCGTTTTGTGATTTAATATTATAAGATCTAAATAGAAAACTAATCAGATATTTAAATGATAGTTTGAGTTCGAGTTCATTTTCATATAACACCATCAATGTGACTGATAAAATTCCTATTTGCTGAGATACGTACTAAAACTTGTAAAATTCCCGATTTCCCGACAAATTATTTATTTCCATTGCTGCAGATGAATACTTATGCAATATAATACTTTTACGTAATTTGTAAGTATATTACAGAGGAATATAATTTTTTTTAACCCTGTATCTATTATATTTCATATTTATATTCCCATTATTAGAGACGAGGTGTAGTAAATACATCACCGGTAGGGAAAGGTTAATACAACAATTTGAAAAACATATATGTACTTAATATATGTATACATAGATTAGACAGTTAATGCCCCTAGGCATCGTCCAAGCTCGCTAATTAGTAGTTACGCCACTGTTTCCAAGCGTCCAGATTTCGGCAAGAATATTTCGATTTAGTAGCCTTCAACGTGTTGGTGAGATGTACGATTTCTGTTAGATAAATATTTTTCGGGATCACGTTTATTAATCCCGGGATCCATGAACACCTAAAACTGTCCAGGATCTCGGGATTGGATTCCCTAGTCTTAACACAACACGCCGGGTAAAATTTGACAAGAATAACCATTTCGTCAAAGATCAATTAGTTTACCGTTAAATTTGGACGAATTTGTGTTATTCTGGAAGGCGATTTTTTGTCCGAATATAGACGTGATAAAGAAGACGAGATTGAATAATAAAACGCAACGTAGGACGAAACGGGTTAAAGATTATATATGGTACGTATCTGAAGATAAAAGATGTAATAAATCCTCCGTAATAAAAGCAGTTGTAATCAACATTTTATCGTCTCGTACGGATGGAATCTTTGTTATGTACTAATCTCAAATCTGCTCTCAGATTTCTATGTAATCTCTGTCGGAGTAATTTAGCTTTTCCGAAACATTGCCTTTATGTTGTTTTTGTAATGCGAAAAGAAAAATAACATAAAATTATACGCAAACACGTGAGCCCGCGTATGCAACCCTTGCCCGAATTCAATTATATTTTTATTATTTCAACCCCATCCCCCCCTTGTTTGATTAATCTAGTGCCGATTCACCGTCTTATCGGCAGCCGGTGGTACAAATAATGAAAGACGACCGGCGAGGGTTTTGCGGGATTGAATCGATAGGTGGCAGGAGACGGGGCATCATCATCAGAGGAGTCTTTAGTGATTTTAATGGTTTAATTACACAGTAGCTCCAAAATAAGCCGGCCCATTTAAGTGTTTCAGTTAATTTCCCTTAATTACAGTCTGTCAAGGATGTTTAAACGTTTTTGTGATATCGCCCCTAAGCGATTATAATAATCGCGTTTCCCCTCAGTCCACGACTCGATGCTTCGAAATTACAGAATTATCCTTTTATGCTTATTCTAAGGACCCTAAAAACACAATCTATTCGACGATTATTCAGACTCGTTCATTTTGGAATTTTTGTGGATGAGTAATTAATTGTTAAAATGATATAAATTAATACCTTCTGCAGGCTTTATTACGATACTCTGATACATATTGAAACAACAATTTGCTCTAGTTAGAATGAATCAATTGACCTCTTACTGTCCGGGTATTTCCTCTATATATTAAGCAGGGCCGTTAAAAGGGGGTGGTAAAGAAGGCGCTTGGGGCGCAAAATGAATAATGCCGATCTGGTCGATAGTTGCACATGATTTTTATTTTACTTCAGCATTCTACAACAATAGGCCGACTCAGCCGGAATAAGCTCGCCATAGAATAAAGACAATAATATTTTCGACAGATTGTAATATTTTAACAACGCACCCGATCAGTCTTCTTCGGACAAATTAATTTTGTAACGAGAGTTTTTAATCGTTCTGTAGACATGTTCGGGTATAGCGTCCGATCACGAGGCGCTCATTCATCATGTCAGCGATCCGAAAAGCGGACCGATTGCACACACAGACCTTGTGGCCACTCCGTCCTCTTTTAGGGCGTTTTGCGGTGAATCTATGATTTGTACGATCACGGAAGCTCCCTCAAAGGCTAACTTAAATAAGTGGGTCCCACCAAATAGTGGGATTAATAAACAGCTCGGATCAGTTGAGGGTCCCCATGTTCCTTTGTCTCAGATGTGAAGTGATCGCATTTCGCATTACCCCAGTGGTTCAACTGTTACCCGCGGGCGTAGGGTTGGCTCCCATCCTGGGGTTTTATGGGTGGGCACTGTGGAATCTAACACCCACTCGTATGCAATATACAGTATTTTTTAAAAGACCTAACATGTCCGCTAGCTCGCGCACTAGAGATCCAATACAATTTTGTGGATTTTATTCATAATTTTTGGGGTAGTTACCCTTTTTGGTCGACCATATTATTGTTCGCCTTGGCAGCTCGTACGGGCTCGTTTAAATTCTGCCACCCTAAATCATACTGTTGTAAGCGAAGGAGCAGATTTGATATTATTTGGATTAACATATTTCAAATAAAACGAGACGTTACGTTCATGACAATTTGCAATACTGTGTTTAAAGAAGTTTCAATTTTAAAAAATCTTAAAATTTATAATATTTATAATAGTTTTGCGATTATAAGAATTGTATTGAACTTCAATGATATGTTACTGACTAATTTTTATAAGTATATTCTCGGATTTTTCTCGACGTAACATCATTTTATTGAGATGTCAGATTGAATTTACATCAACAGTCTATAAAGTAGTACACATCTCTGCGTTCGTTTAGGGAGGATATACAATAATTTCGAGAAGTTTATACGATCGTATTTCTGCGAATTTTATTTCATTGACGTCGTGAACGGGTTATGGAAATATTTGACGGGGCTGCATTATCGATTCAATTCAATCAAGTTTGACATTTCCATCGGAACTTTCAGCAACACTGTCAAACACTGAAAATTCGAAGCATCCATCGAAAACGTGAATGAACGACTTTTAAGCTAGAATGTTATTTTGATTTGAAGTGTGAAGCGTCGAATTAACTTTGACGAATCGAGTTTGATTTCTATTTAATGGTTTAAATGGAAAAAATCGGGAATATTGCATGTCTTTTCCAGTATTTTTGTTAGATATATAATTTATCATTGATGAAATGGACGTATGAATATTTGTCTTCAGGTAAAACTGTGACACATCAGCTTAAAATAGCACTTTAAAATCGTTATAACGCACTCTGAGTTGATTCAATCAACGCAAATTCGACTATAATTGCATCGTACTATATTCCGATTAAAAATATCGCGTAATCATAGCTTCAAATAGATCAAGAATGGACAATTTCGATGAATCCTATCATTAAAATCTCATCTGTTGGTGGTATTTGAATGTGATAAATCGGAATCGGGCGGCAGAGCGTGTCACAAAGAGGCTTTCTTTGACGGCACTACGCCGATTTAACGACTCATGACGTTGTGCTTTATGGTAAAAGTATAATATAACATTTATTATTACGCAAGGGACTTGGGGGTCCAAATTGGTCGTTGTTAATTGTCGTCTGCACGCGACAGTTATGTCCGGTGTCCTCGGCGCTCGTGTCCATGTTCGCGGCAAATCAAACAGCTTGATAGATATCGGGTGGTGCAAATAGACCTTATCGCAACAATAGCCTCTTTTTTATAATATCAATTTGGCTGTAAGAAAGGGCTGGAGTGGAAAAATTACGGCGATGCCTCATGGCATACTTTAATCCATGAAAAATGACGTGGCTTAGCGAAAAACAGTTTTATAACCAACAAAGAAAAACATTCGATAATTTACTATTAGTGTCAGACTGTTTGCATTATCGTGTAAGTCTACTTAATTAAAGTCTGAGATATAAAGCACATTTTACATAGTACTGATGAATCTCAAATATAATAAAATCAAGGGGCTTTTGTACTTATGTCAACACATATCCAGCAATTTAAGCTAATCATCAATACTGTCTATTATTAAGACATATTTTTTTAATATAGAAATGTTGACAATTTATACAACGAGCTACAATGCGTTGTTTTCATATTGACTTATCTCAAATTGTGTAGAATTCGTCTATTAAAAATATTCTGAAGAAGTCAACGAACTTCGCGTCGATTGTCGTCGTCTGCCATCCAAAACGCTCGGCATACACAACTCGCCGATTCTGACACCAGTGTAACGTTGTGGCAGGGGTGCTCCTGAAGGCAGAGCTCCGAGATGATGTCCCGCAGTCAAGGCTAACCGACGACTCTCCACGACTCCCGCCTCCTGCGCGTTACTACCCAACCGGTAACGGTGCACGCGTAAGAAGTGATCCGTCGGCATGCAGGTGCAATGTCTCCGTAGGGCCACAAGAGATGGCGCTGTTAAAATAACATATTGCACATGAAGAGAGACGGAAGATGTCACTGTTAATCTGGAGAATTTAATCTGCTCAGACTAACAGCGCTTTTGCGTAGGGTTACCCTCAGTTGGTGTAGGAGCGAAACCGAGATGCACTTAAACGTCACGTATGTCCCCATTATGTTGCTGCTGCATTATGATCATAATGATATAATATTAAAAGTATCCATATTTGTTAATACATAAAACAAGCTCCGATTTTAAATAAGGTTATTAAGAGATAGTAAAACAAAATATTGTTTTTATTATTATAAATATACTAATTATATAAGCATATTGCCAAATCAATTTAAATTAAAATGATTGAGTGATGTTGCAAAAATTGAGTTAAATCACAAAAATATACATTTTATATGCCCTTATACAAGTACAGTGTTTCTTTGTAATTAATATGGATAGCTTTGATGGAGCTTATTCAATCTCACATTAGATGGAGATATAATCCTCGTATGTAGGATGAAGCTGCAATCTTCATACAAATTAGTACCACTAATGGCTTTATGCGAGGCTCCATCGATAGGCTATTTCGCCATTTCCGTATATACCAGGGCAATGTGGACACACTCTATTAGGCATTCACGTCACCATAGCATCTACCTAATGAAGATTTGGATTTCAAGTGAGCCTAAATCTGGATCGCATCGACGACTTGATGGCCGTCTAGATCCAGCTTTGGCATAAATCACTTATGGAAGGATCCACAACTTTAAAGTGGCGCAATAACGAAGCTTTGTCGACTGTGTGCACCTTTTAAATATTTCTCGAAACTTTTTCGAGAAGCCGAGCATCTTGCATAGTTATAAACTTTGCTTTACCCTCATAAAACTTTACCTGTCTGCCGAGGTGTTATATATTAATAGTCTGCAACGATAAAAGCGTTTTACTCGGGGCCCGTATAAAAGGTTGAAATGCGTCTCTTAAAAATGTTGCAATTAGAGAAGCTGTCGAATATTTCTATACCGCCTTTATAGAAATGTGCTATCGTCCCCTAAAAGTGGGAAATAACCTTTTCTCTTTGAACGGAGGGTATAATCACGATTCGCTGACCACATTTTATGGCGCTGGCTCCGATGTAATTTTTGTAGGTTGGATTTCTTTTCACCGCACGATACTTGCTCTGATCGAACCAATAAATCTCTTCGTACAAATTGTCTTCGTGTGGTGGAGCGACAAGCAGGAGTAATTTTCCGTGGGAGGTATCCTAATGTGCGATTGTGCCATTATCGGGTTCATTGGTAACGTTTGACCATTAGTATCCTGTGGCGCCCATGAATGTGGAACCCAATAGCAATTCCTACACGCTTCATTTCTATTTGTAACCATGTGGGATAGGAACTTAATTATATTTCCTATATAAAAACCACGCTCTGATGTAAATATATTTGCTCCAGTAGATAGCTATTTGCTCCTGGTCATTAGTTGGACGCTGAATAGAAAGGGGTTCCATTTCCTTGATAGTCGAGTAGAATGATCAATTTATTTATGCAAATGCAATTTATATATTTGGTTGATGATTATCACATTCATGACATGATCATTTTTCATACTATGAGGATACACAAAAAAATATCAAAAATACATAGACTAAAGTAACAGAATAGTCTAAAGAAGTCAGATTTTTATATGTATTTTCAAGTAATGAAAACCAATTTTTGATCTACGTATAGAATATTTTCAGTCTTTAAATATGTTATAGCTTGCATATTAGCACCTAAGATGTTTGAATTGGAATGCACAAGTTAAATTGCGTGACCCCCGACAACAGAGCCCTTGGGCTACTCCCCAACCCGCACGTGATCTTCAGGATATTAGAATTCGCACGTGGGTCCGTTTGATATCGGGGTGCTGAAGCCGAGGAAGAAGATGGAGATGGTTGGTTGGTGATAAAAATACATTCGTTTTTAACAGAAACGCTACGAGACTACTGGTGAACCGGCGGGAAGAACACATCTTCCTACGGTCAAAGCACTTCTGTCACAGGATGACAAGAAGAAATATTTTGATGTGCCATTTAAATTGTATAAATTCAATATTGGATCCATCAAACTTATTTGAATCCAAATTTAATATATTACCCTTAAAACTTTTTTGTGCGGTAGATACGTTTCGCGAAAAATTGCACAAAAAAAATGTTCTGACTAGACTCTTTTTCTAACAATAGAATTTCTAATTAATAAAGATGTTGATATAGTTCCTACCTCAAAAAAAATTTTTTTTTTCACAAAATGGTGTTCAAAAAAAAAGTCATTTTTTTAGTTTTAATTATTTTTAAAATAGTTAAAAAATAAATTATGACATAAATTTGGTAGAAACAATGGAAAGTAATATAGAAAAAGTTCTTACCCAATTTGAAGTGAATTAATTAATTAGAATCTAAGATATGATGTCAACCGCGTTGAAAAAAGTAGTTAAGAAAAACGCGTTTAAATATTTCATTCCGGTAGAATCACCTTAGTTGTCGCGTCACTAAAATAGCAATAACTCCGTAAATAATAAGAATTTTGGAAATTCCTTTAAAATATGTATTTTTAAAAGTCGAAATATTTAAAAAATGCAAAAAAACCAAATCATTTTTTTCAGAATTCTAGACTAGAATAGAATGGGTGTGGTAATAATTCAACGCTAGTAAATGCAACATGATTTAAAGAGTCCAAAATTCAGTCCCAAAAAAAAAATGCTTTAAAAAAACCGCATAAGTTCGAAATCGCATAAAAAAAAGTCGCACAAAAAGAGTTTGAATGTGTATAGCGTTTCGACGAAAACATAAGCCACAAATGGATGACACAGTAAGGTTTCATTTTTTTTTAATGAAACTTCTATAAGCGCAATAGGGCAAATTGGTTTGAGCGCCACGAAAAATGAAACAACAGTCGGTAGTTGGTCGGAAAGAGAGCGATAATAATATTGTAGTTTTTCCGTCTCCGTTGTGTACATCGTAGACACGCCAATGTATTATATATTACACAAACACAGCTTTATATTTTAACAACTAATGCATAAAATCAACTAGGAGCTGAGAAGTTTCACTTCTATTGCGCGAGAGTTTCATGATTTTTTTAAATTCGGTTGGGTCTTTTGTTAATAATTTGACATTTTTCATATTAAAATCACATTTGGAGATATCTGTATTTACAGCATCTTTAAATACAGATATCTCCGATGAATTTTTGGATCAATTTTAAGTCTGGAAGGTTACTTTCAATGGCATAACGTATGATCGCAATATAGTCGTGATTTATCGCCATTCTAATATAAATTATTATTTGAACACCAGACTCGGTAGCTGGGTCAAGAATTTATGTCTCATAACAAAATTAATATTATAGAACATGGCCAAAATTGGATTTGAATTGCGGCCAAATAATTGAGCGTCGTACTTTGCACAGCGTATATTGGGTACGAACGAGCCGGAAAATTTATACGGAATTTAAATCTGATGAATTAAGTTAATAATCGCAGTTCATTTACATGCCAGATTTCTCGGTCGATAGGAGAGCGTAGTCTTCCTCGAATGTGTAATTTCTTTTAAGCCCATCCTCATTGAGGATAGTTAACCGCCTGAAACTAGCTAGCGTGCGTTCAGACAATTAATTGAAACCATTCAAGAAAGAGAGATTAGACTGGGTTTTATAAGTGAAAGTATTCCGGCAACGTTGATGAGCCCCAGTGCTGAGCCCTGGCTTAATTTCCACAAAATTTATATGTGAAAGTGAAAAATGTGTTCGCACGCATTTTTTCGCGTGCTCCTGTGTATATCCTTAGGTTTTTTCCTACACATTTTTTTATTTTTCAGGGCGATTTTTTGCGAGAGATAAGTATGTAGATTTTGACCAGCGATAAAGTAAAGAAACTAAACAAATGTACGCCCATTTCTATCTGCGCTAATCTACCGCTTTGTAGGATAATTAATGACGGTAATACATGTGATGTCTGTTCGCATTTCCTTTCGTTTTAACAGCAACCTGGCTAAACACCGAGGATGCCTTCCCTGCCACCAAAATATTAAATCATTAAAATATCGCTTTATATATAGCAAAAGAGCGTGATGAATATGATTGAATAACATCATAAATCAATAACGTATTATATAACAAAAAATGTCACCAATCACTAAATCATATAACAAATCTCATGCTAATAACACCATCGTGGTCGAAAAATTATCAGCATTTTATCACAACATGACTAATTTTGCAATAAAATATTGCATGAAATATTAATAAAAATATCCTCTGTTCATACAAAAGGACGAGAGATGTCTCTGTATTAAAATAAAAAGATCAATGCATTTCATCCCTTGTAATACTAAAATATACTATGTATTTGAATTCGATTTAATCTTATCATTGTGCAGTTAAAGATCATACCTTTTTATGGTTCAAATTACATCTTTTATAAAAATCATGTATGATTGTGTTATGTTTGTCTTATATATGCAAATCAGGTCAGTCCATAAGTTCGTGCGCACTTTTAAATAATGTAAATAAAACACAATTTAACATTGGATTTCGAACCCTTCGAAGTTTGTCGTCGCTTTACTAATATATTAGTCAGTCTGTCATCAATTTTCATTAAAATTAGACGCATATTAACCCTTTGCGATCCCTAAATATTTTTAAAAAAATTAAGAAAAAACGTATTTTTTTTTCAATTTATAAGTTATTATTTAATAAAACACTATTATTTTTTACCAAAGTTGTATATTTTACTAATATATTATACAGAGGCATTATATTTTATAGTTTATAATTAGATAATGTATGGCATCTCTCAAAATATAGGCCTAAATGGAAACCAAGTTTTTTAAAATTTGATTTTGTATATTCGTTAGTTTCGGACAAAAATATTATAAATATTATATGATTACGTAAAAATATCGTAAGTTTGATCGGAGATGTTCATGAAAGCGCGCGTTAAGAGTCACTGCCTGTGTTTTAGGATTTTATCCAGACAACAGCTCCCTTCCTTTGTATCTCAAACAGGTAGGCGAAACACTATGAAGGATCATAAAAACCAATATTCCGTTCCAAATACTGTCCTAAACACGATACGTAAAATTAAATCACATGATTTTAAATCTGAGTGGGGGGAAAAAAAACGTAGAAAAAAAATGTCGAGCCAGACTCGACATAGGACCGCAAATAGTTAATGCCCATAGAAAATGAATATCAATAATTAATACAAACGTGCTATGTTATATATTTTTATTTTCGTGTGGTAAATCAGTGTAAAGACTGCCCAGAAATGGTTTAAAAATTTAAATTTGGAGAAAGCAGCATTTATGATGAACCAAGTGATTTTAATTTATTTCGTGCCTTTCAAAATTTTATACTAGGAAAAAAGTTGAATTCTAAACAGGATGTACAAAATAGACTTTTAAGTTTTTTAGACTCAAAACCGGTGTCTTTCAAATTGTAGATGGGTTTTATTTACACTATTTAAAAATTTCCCAAAAATGCGCACGAACTTTTGGACTGGCCTGATTATTTGGACATTTATTTTTATTGTAAATCATATATAGATTTATCCATAGATATTGTGGTGATTTATTGGATGTTGTATTGATTTAAAAATAATGGGCGATATTTTTTGCTGAAATAGCATGATTAACAGCATGCTCTGTGAATATTCACAATTTCTGTTTTTCACGTATCAAAAAGTGCTTATCTTGTACACGATTCATCAAAATAAGACACCATTTATTTCGCGCGTATTATGAATGATTCAAAATTGGACTATAATCTTTTAGTAAGTGTGAATGATATACCGATTTAGTTCGAGCATGAAATTGCCGTTTGTCTTCGTAATTTTTTTATTGTTCGCGATTTGTGTGAAAATAATATGATTGATTGAAGGCATGACTGTTGTAATTCGATGTGTAGGCTAAGTTAAGAATTTTTCGACTACACAAAAGGTGAGGGGTTAAAAATATTTGTTTTTGCGTATTAAGAAGCGGTCGGGGGGTTGAACCGCGATACCGCGAATGATCGAGCACTTTTCGACTTACTTCATTGTGATTCTCCTCGCATTGAGAACCATTAGGAACAATGTGCTATTTGGGAACACGGGAATATTAAACGAAGGCAAATACTGAAAATATTGCTGTCGTCTTGCCCTTAAAAAAGTCTAAAATCTTTTTCGAGTCGTATGCAGCCCTCTGGCTATACTTTATTCGGTCTTGCGATAAGACAATGGTTTTAAGAAGAAGATTCTCTTTCATCCGCATTGTTAAGCTCATCCACCGGAAATATCGCATTTTTACGAAAAAATAAAATATATCATCTGTCAAATCCAAGAGAATAAAAAACCGTTTGTATTTTTAACTCTCCTGAAATGTCACAGTGAAATTATTTGCATTAATAAAAATGCATTAAATTGGCAACCATTCTACGTACATACATCATTAATTCTCGTAGAAGCGGAATTGATGCATGCATGGATAATTTTGTCAAGTCGTCACGGTTTTGCAGAGAGCCTTATTGTTATTTTTTAGTGCCTTCAACAAAGTACGGTCACAGTTGAAGGCTTTACTGCCTATTATTAAAGCCGTCAACCTAAGGCTAAGCGAACACCATTTAAGGAACACTGCTTTACGGATATTATTGTATTGTAATATGCAAAGTCATGTAGCAATATTTGAGAAATGCTATTTAAGGAAATTATCAAGCAAACAGCATTAAATATTAATATATTGCTGGATCAGAAATATGAATATTCTTTCAGTATTCAATTCCAATCATATAAAAATATTGTACACTAGCCGATACTCAGCGCGTTGCCGCCATAGAAGTAGTAATACTAAAAATATCGTTTGTTGGTTTTATTATAAATATGAACAAACATACAAACATTGATTTTTATATATAAGATCTACTGTAAGGTAATTGTACTATACCTATATTATTTGAAAAAGTGCAAACAATAAATTGGCAAAGTTTTATAGTAATCGAATGGACGGTATGGCAGCGCATTAAATACAGACAAACAAACATTGATTTTTATATATTAAACTATGCCTATGTTACTTGCAAAATTTTTAACAATAAATGGACGAAGTTTTATCGTAATCCAATGAATGGTATGGTAGCGCATTTCGTACGAACAAAATCCAATTCATTTTTATACATTAGAAGATTATTGGAGATCTTTCTCATTCTTAACATGTTGAGTTCATTATAGGATATTAACGATTTATATACCAAAAATTCTATTTTTTTATTCGGTGGTTCTTGTTGCTTTATAATCATAATAAAAGCCTTCTTATGCCAACACATGCTTATTGAAACCAATACTCTAATCATATTCAACGCTTCATTAATCATCAATGTATTTATGTCATTAAACAATCGTAAATATTTTTTGTAGATTTGAACTCATGATAATTGAGTTATTGCGGTGTAAATAAATTAAATAAAGTATTTATCATATATCTATTATATTTAAATTAGAATTCTTTAAGCAAATAGTTGAAATTCACTTCTTGTTGCTAAATATTATATATTTATTTAGTTCAAAATATGCGATTTATTTGTGTGCAAATAAATAGGGACTCACAAGCTTATGAAGTTGAAAATATGAGATAATCTGGTTTGGTAAATGGGTCAAATACTGGGATTCAGGTCTATTATTTAAGCATACGAAAGTCTTGTTATAAATAAGTTTTAATAAAATTAAAAGTTGTTGAACGAGATTATGGAAGCAAAGTCGTCGAACCTAAGTGCCCGGTACTTCCTTAACATTTTCACAGTAATCAATCAATCACCATTTACTGCCCTTTAGCTTTAATAAATACTCGAAGACAGGGTCAGAAAACTTTGCAAAACGGCGATCGAAAAGCTTTATATACTGACGTGAAAGGGATCAAGCGAGCTTCAAACTCGATAATGTCGAGCAATTTATTTTCATAATAATTTACTATTCGTTTAAGAGTTGGGGTTTTGCTAAAAATGTGGCTGCGAAACAATGTTACACAATATATTAAAAGGAAATTAACCATTTCACTTGTTGTGTAAAGGGTCCTCTTGGAACCCGTCCTGTTTTCCGAGAAACTTCTATGCAAATTGGCCAATAGCAGTGAGCACATATCAAACCCAAAAACTTGAAGAGGCAGTTTTAGTTAAACCGCTTTCCTTTATACACAAACAAATTTCGGAGCCGGCAAAACCTCATAGTGGCTGAGAACAGTTTTTCCTCGCTAAACTCCATTATTTACGATGGAAAAGTTTATTTTTTGCGAGGAAATCGGCGCGATCCGATGGAAATTCAATTTGGGCATCGAGCGCGATAAATCATTCAACGCATTAATATTTGCGAAGGAGAAACAGACGAATTAAATAATATTATTCAATTTGATTTCAATCAGCGTTTAATGCAAATATAACAAGCTCTATGCAAATTTCAGCTTTATCTTATTCCAGTTTATTCCACGTTATTTCCACCAAGAGTCTCTTTTTCGTTTTATCTTCCCATTTCATTATGTGTATGGTGAAAGCCGAGGGAGATTTTATCTCCCTTTTCTTGCTTTTTTGTATCAAATCATCCCGGAAAATTATTCTTCATTTGCGCTTTAAATAATTACTTTTAAGATAAAAGACTAATTCAATTTGGTCGAGGAAAAAATTAAGAAAAGAAGAATATTCTTGCGGAATTAACATAGTAGTTTCTCTTGATTTCGCGTGATTAAGTAATTTTTGAGCAAATAAATCTCATTATTCCCAGCTCGAATTAATTGAATCCCAGCTACAAAAAATGAAAGTTACAAAGTTCAAATTAATTATAGTCTATTCAAATGATTATTTTTTTAGGCCCAATGAGCATCTTTGAATGTCTTGGACATTATGATTCAGAGATAAATTAACCCACGTTTTATTAACAATTATATTATATGAATGGCAATTATGTGCAAGTCGTACAATTTTATTATTAAAAATAAGATTTATTACTCAAACGTTCTACATAATAACTGGGGTACTATAAATATATATTTAATATTTAGCCTAATTTGTTAAATTTGCAGCATATCGATTAATTTTGTCATTGTCACTTATTGTCACATTGATTTGTGTATTGTCACATTAATTCGATTTCGTCTGATTATTATAACATTAATTTTTCTAAATATGGGATGCACAAATATTCGTAAAATCAATTATTCGAATAACGAATATGAAATTTATACGTAAATGTTTTTAACAGGGCAAACTTGGAGTTACATTTTTACATGTATCCGATATTTCGAACCTCCTGTCGGGTTCGCGTTCGCGGATTGAGTCATTCCGCGCCCATATCCGAAGTGTGCCACATTTTCCAATTAGTCAAAGATTAACCGTGATTGAGAGAGGTATAAGTTTGACTATTTGAAATTGAAAAAGGTAATATTAGATAAAGCGGAAAGAAATGTCATTTTTTTGTTGCGTCTTTGCCGTCAGTTTGCTTCGGGTTGCTGTCAAACGAATACGTTAAGGTTGATGTCATTTTGAAGCTCTGTTGCTTGTCTTACTTTTTAAAATATTTTTATATTATTTTAGCCATAGTGAAAATGTCCAAGCCAGAAACAGATGAGACCTATTTACGATCTTGTTTACTGTTTTTATTCGATAAAGGATTAAAAGCAAAATAAGCTACCCAGAGCATCTGTGATACATATGGCAACATATTGAATATTCGAAAATGCCATAAATTGTTCAAAAAATTCAAAAGTGGCGACAGAGATTTGAAAAATAAATCCAAATCAGAACGACCTCCAATAATCGATGATGACGCATTAAATTCTGTGGTAGAATCTGATCCTCGAAAAATAATAAAGGAATTATCGCTAGACATTGGCTGTCCCTGGTTGACAGTAGAAGACCATTTGAAAAGTCTCGGGAAAAAGCATAGATAGGGAATTTGGGTACCGCATGTGCTGTCATCAACGGTCTTGGAACAACGGATAATCATTTGTTCATCGCTATTGTCCAGATATGAAACTGATCCATTATTAAAAAAGATCGTTACTGGGGATGAGAAGTGGGTTTTAGAGAGACTGTCCGAGAAGGAAAAATAGTGACTTTTTTCAAATCAAGTACCTGTTTCTACCCCTCGATCGTCATTATCTTTGAAAAAGGTCCTTGATTTTTTTGGCGTAATTCACTATGAATTATTAAAACCTGGACAAACTGTCACAACAGAGCTATACTGTGCACAATAAGATAGGTTAAAAGCGGAAAAGCTCAAAAAGCGATCAGTTCTAGTTAACAACCAAAAAAGAATATTACAGCATGATAATGCAAGACCACCGCAGCAAGGGTTACGCAGAACAAAACAAGGAAGCTGGATTTGGAAATGCTGCAACATTCACGATATTCTCCTGAAATTGCACCTTCAGACTATTATCTTTTCAGGTCATTAAAACATTCTCTTCGCGATAAAAAAATCACTTCTGTGGAACAAGTGAAAAATCATTTAGATTCTTACTTTAGTGGAAAACCGGCCGAATTTTACGAAAGAGGCATTAAAAAGCTACCTTATCTATGGTAAGCGATTATAAATAACAATGTTAATTATTTAATTGAGTAATATTGTACAGTTTTAATTAAAATAATTTTTTTCTCCAAATAACAAAAAATGACATTTCTTTCCGCTTTCGACTTTGATGATTTCAAATTGGGATACAATGCAGTGAAAGCAGCTGGAAATATTAACTGAGCATTCGGAGAAGGATCGATTTGTGAAAGAATAATTTGAAGAGGGCAAAAATAATGTAGAAAGAGGGAAGATAAAAATGCTGCACAAGTGGGTGCCACATGAAATGTCAGAAGGTTAAAATTGAGACGCTTGGAAGTGTTTTCTTCGTTGATAAATTCAAACAATAATATCCAATTAATTTTATAATTATTAGAATTTATGAATATTGAAAAAAGGGGGGAAATAGAAATAGAAATCCCAATCGAATATTCGATTAGGATTTCTAGTTGCACATGATAATAAATTCACATTGTATTATTTAAAATATTGTTGTTTTGTCGATAGCTTGTTGCTCGGTATGAAATATGGAATCTTTTCATGGAAAAAATGGAAACATTGCCGCATTTAGTTAAAGGCTTTTCTTATAAAATAGACATTCCTGTGTCGTTCGAGGAGTCACCCGTCACTATATAAATTCTTGGCGTACTTTGCGTTCTGTCGACCCGTCTCGTGATTTTTATGTTTCTCTTTTTCCCGTTTGATCTCATTTTAAGGAGCAAAATAGGCGAAAAATGGGTTTATGAATATGCACATATAAATAAAACAAAAACGGCACAGAGATGATAAAACCCGCCTCAGCTTTATGTCCAAATTGTGCGAGGAATAAAACGAAACAATAATAGAGGTTATAACGCTTTACTTATTCTTATACACATTTATATTCGTTTTTTGTCTTATGTATGTCATCCGACTAGGTTTTTATTTGGCCACATTCTCCGAGTGTTTATCCTCGGTCGTTTTTTGCAGAGTCCCGTCCCGGCGAATGTCCATTCGTCAGACGAAAACGGACATTAGTCTCCTGGCACAGTGGAAATTTTTAGGGCAAGAAAAGCTTTTCAAGGAAAGCGCAAATGAGTTGAGAGCTTATTTCGCTCTGGAAATATTAAAAAATGGCTATGGTGTAACTGTTGAATAATGACTATAACGGGAATGCTCAGTCTGTTTTGCTTTTATTAAGGCCCCATGAAAAAACGCCCTTATTTCGAGAGCACAACGACTTGACCCCGCTGACCTTTATATATTGTTTTTAATTGATCGATGAAATTCAGAAAGTTAGAGTGCAATGATCATTGTGTCAGTTCCCGAATGTCCATCGTCCCCGAATCAAATCCCCAGCCGACAACGAAAATGTCACCCTCATTTTCAATTTGTATGCCGTCAGGAAATCTGTCCATTAGCGAACAGGACGTGCACTACGGACACACATTATAATGGATTCCATCAGGACTAAAATAATAAAAAAATGTGAACACATCATGTTGATGAAAAATTTCAGTTAACGTTGGAATACTTTTTTACTTATACGATATTTTCCATGTCGATGGATTTTTAATCACGTTTCTTAAAATAAATTGAAAATATTTAAAACAAGTTTATATGCACAACTCTTCATATATAGACACTGCGTAAAAATGACCCGTAGGATGACAGTAAAATATAATATAAATCTATAAACGTTAATAGCGATAAAGAAGTGGAGGGAGATAAAGATAAATAATGTCAACATTTGTATTAGGGTGGTCATTATTTTTCGACTTTTAAAATATTGGGCAATCACCCCATCATATGATTTTCTACCCTAAAAAAATGAATACGTGTTTTTTATTTAAAGGTTTTAGAGATCGCTACCATAAGTCAAAAATTCAGAAAAAAACGTTGTTTGGCCACTTAATTATTAATCTGACTTATTGATTCTGGTTTGTTTATCAGTCTATTATGAAGTAAAATAGTATAATAAATATATATAATATAATAAAATAACTCCTCTTCCCCCCTTTTTAAATTATTTCCTGCGGGTACGTATTGAGATTGAGCCCTGCCCTGTTCCTCACTTAAATTTCAGTTATTAGCGAGAGCACGCGCTTTTTGTTTCCCCAATTATACGTACTTATTTCAACGTATTATAGCGTCCATAAGCAGTGACGGGAGTTTATTAATTAAAAATAAAACCAATATTTGGCTTATCGATCAATCAACACCAAATCTGCATCAGTCAAAGTTGTCTTCTATTAGTGAAGTATTACGTTTATGTTTTAACACTACAGCTGTAAACATCAGCTTGAGAAACGGAGCTTGTGTTCTTCTGGAGCAGAAAATGACAAGCTTTCGATATGCAAGCTTGTCACTATCATATAATGATAATTATATTAAAAGCAGTAATGAATCCAGCTCTTGGTCCCTCTAGTATTCCTGATATCTAATTGTTTAAAAGGTTTAAGAATAACTGGGACAAAATTGATTAAAGTGATTATAAAACAGTAATTTATGATACCATATCCTCGAATATCATAGAAAATGTTACTGCAGATAGGATTTCTTATTCTCAAAAGCTACTTCAAGTGTATCCAACCTCGAGATGACTATAAAGAGTTACTGAATCCTTCCATAATTTACTTGGGAGGAATTCCTGAAAAAAGAGTTTCATTTAGGAGGCCTGCTGGTCTTTACTGTGCTAAATGGATGGTTAAAGCTATGTGTTACATGATTTTTTAAATTTAAACATTAGTTGAAATTGAAATGATAACAGTTAAATGTATTTGTCTTTTCACAGTCGTAATATATATAAAATACTGATTTCAAGCCCTGTCGGATATTCAGCACTAAGAAACGACTTACAAATATTAAAAGACCTGATATCGTTTGAAAATATAAACCAAACAATGACCAAAGTAGCGATGAAAAAAATACTGGGTCATTTATGGTACTTGTCGGAAGAGTTGGTGTCTTTTGCATTTTTTGGCGATGAACTTTCAGTTAAAGATAAGCAAAATATGGTAGATGCACTAAGAAACAAAGATGTAGAAGATTTCCCGATAAGAAAAAGCATTGATGTCGAACACATCACAAAAAAAAAACAAAGAAGACTTTGTAACTAGCAACTCTACGATTTTTCCAGATACTTGGTATTTCATCACAATTTTTGTATAAAGATGTTGATACTTGGAAGGTTGACTCTGATTTTTAAGCTGCAAAGACAATGGTCCATTCTAAATGGGTAGTGAATGGTATAGTTAAGGGTAGTGTTGCCTTAATGAAGGAATATAAAAAAAATTATGAGAATCGACGAAGAGCAAAAGCAATATTTGTTTTTGTTAGTAAAAGCTTACTGAAAAAAATATTCTGATACAAAAACAATCTTAACATTAATTTTACATCTAAATGTGTTATATTAATAAATACAAGTTAATGATTAAAACAGTGTTAAAACATAAGTGTGTAATGATTAAAACATAAGGACCACCCTAATCTTTTAAATGTATATTTGAGATATAATTTACCACTGTTTTCGATTATGTATTTTTTAAAAGCCCTGTGATTTAGATATTGAATTTAGAACTGAATCATCTTGAGTTCAAATTTGTTGAAAATGTGATTAGTGGCCAATTCTTCAACATATATACAATATGAAATTGATCGTCTTCCTTATAAATATATTAAACTAATAAAATGATGCATATTTATTGTATTATGCTGCGTCTATGGTATGTTTAATAAAGTTAAGTAGTTTGGAGTGTATTATACTCGAATATTTTTTGCTGAATGAATGTAACTTTTGAAAGTTGGTATATTATTACCTTCTTATTCTGCCATTAAAAATGATAGAAAGAAGTAGAGATTTCCTTTAAAAAGTTTTTCCTGGCGTCGTTTCAACCCTGGTCGGACTAAGATGCACTTATTTAGCTATGGTGGAATATCCACGTAAAATATTAACCTGGTACAAGAGTCGCGTACTCGCGACCGCCATACTCATTGCTTACCATATAAGATATGCATCTATCTGTCTGTCCCGTTATGCAAATATCGTAGCTCGTCTGTCTATTTGTATTTCTTGCAGCAAGATGTTTCCTCGAAGTGGGGTTAAATTACTCCGTCGGAAATTTCTCCATTGGAGACGTAATGAATATTATTTTCTACTGTGTCTTCGTCTGCGAGCAAATTGAATTCTACTGTCAGCAATGGCTGACGACATCCACAAGTTGTGTCAATTCGATATCTATGGATCATTGACAAATGCAGATGTCTCATTTTGAAGCATTTTCACTGATATCACATTCCATTATTAAATAAAGCTCGAAGATGAGCTTTCGATATCAATATGATCAATATGCGACAAAGCTTGAATTATATGCTAATCATCAGCGTTCAATAATATTTAATTGCTATATTATATCAGAGCATGTATTGTTAAGATCTTTCATTATTTAATGTAATCATGTTGTTCATTAGCACCTATTTGTACTACATAGCAATTACACGAACATGTTCGTTATTATTCATCAATTATATAAGTGCATTGTATAATAAATTTGCATGTATTGTCATGCATACCGTGTAATGACGGAATTCTATAACATAATGAATGCATGTAATTGATATAACATAAAATGGCGCCCGAAGAGAAAATAGCCGAACACTGAATATTTATTATAGTTATTGAAATTAGTATTTAAAGTTATTCTACCCCATTCTATCCTCCGTCCCTCAATCTGCTCATCCGAGCCACCTGGTCATAGTGGGGTATATTAATGATACTGAAAGAACCATCGTTTTAGATTACAGCCTTCCATTAATCAATTGTTCATTTCCGTTATGGCTAGTTCTAATCAGGGGTTGGATTTACGCATCCATGAGATTACAACATCGTAATAAAAATGTCTAATAAATTTATGTATATAAGCATGAGAATGGCTTTTATGGGATTATTTTTGGTTTTTTAAAATTTAATTCTTATCAAAAACCTTCGAAAATATTCACACTCAGATGAATTGGAATAAATAATTTCATTTTAACTCATACATATAGACTTAAAACCCCATTTTTGATATATGGTGACTCAAAATGAAATGCATTTCACTATGGAATGTTTCATAGTTTCAATTGTCTTTTTTATAGGACCATTTCCGATCATTTTCACAAGATTTTAATTTAAAAAATACATCAAATAGAGAAAATAATGCCTAATTAAAGCTGTAGAAATAGTTTAACCTGGAAATGTAAAGCCTTTTCAAGCAATCCCTTTGTGTCGAAATTCATTGTAATTGATTTGGCCATCGATTTAAGTGATCAAATCATAGCAAAATTATCTAGTTAAGATATTAGGAACTTAACTCAAGCTTAGTTGCCTTTATCCTAGGTTTTGAAATGGCTTTCAGCATTTTTGAGGATTTTTTTGAACTAATATCGATACATGGTGCAGGACAATATAACTTTTTTGTGTTCATGAATTTTGCAAAAATGCAATCTATCTCTATCCTATCCCTATTCATAAACATTTTCAGCTACAGATGGCACTGAAAAAATAAAAATAAGGCGAAATTTATGACTTTAGATAAAAAAATATTTTGGGAATATATCATAGCAGTTGATTCAATCTCATAATTTTTGAGTTTTGCAACAATCAGTTTTATTATCACAAGGTACAAATTTTATTTATTTATTTATAAACCTTTATTCAAAAAATATAATATAACAAGGTAAAATGGTGTATCAATATACACAATTACATGAAAAATGGATTAACAATTTAAGTCTTAGATTACTATCCTTATCTTATTTACAAGTATATATTTTAGTTATAATAATTTTTACATAATAAGAGTTAATTTAATTTTTGTCACACGGTACAAAGTGCATTTGCGTATACAAAGTGCTATCGTTTAATATATAAAATGTGCAGTAGTGTTCCAGAGTATAACTCGTATTCCCAAATGTATCCTGATAATCACACAGCGACAATATTTAGGCAAGTGTTCAGGTTTTTAAGTGTGCTATAATACTATTTGATGATTCAGGTCGATTTGGTTTTTCAATGAGATTTTTAATATAAAGTAGTTTCAAGATGCTACGTTGAGGTATACGATACTTTTATTTGAAAGGTTTCTGTCTAACTAATATCAAATCAGAGCTAGATTCTATTCTTGGGGAGTTTGCTTCTTCGTTTACAACAGTAAAGTGTTGGGTGGCAGAGTTTAAACGAGGCCGTATGAGCTGCCAAGACGAAAAGCGCAGTGGTCGATAAAATGAGGTAATGAGGTATTGGATGACCGTCAACTCTATGTGTGCAAGCAAGCAGACATGATAGGCCTTTCAAAAAATGCTGTACATTACATATTGACTAAAAATGTGGACATAAGAAAGCTGTGCGCAAGATTAGTGCCGCGGGAATGGCTACAAGTTATGTGTGTCCATCCGGTCCGCTTTTCGGACCGCTGACATTACGAATAAGCGTTTCGCGGTTGGCCGCGATTGGACCCGAGCTGTATATTAGTCCCGCTATTCATGACCATGCCAGCCCATTCAAATAAGATGCAAAACCTGAATTTAATATCCATGTCCGCGAGGACACCCTCCTTTTTAACTTCAAGTAGCTACTTGCGTTCTGAGTGCAAGGGAAAAATTAGCAAGTTTTGTTACTTAAAAATAAAAAAACTAGCTAGCCAGTTAGACTCATTCGTTACCTCATTTGGCGCAAGCCCCCGTACAGGTCGTACAGGTCATAGAAAATGCCGCAAAAAGCCCTAAAAGAGGATGGAGTCGCCTCAAGGTCTATGCGTTCAACCGGTCCGCTTTTCGGATCGCTGACTAGACGAATGAGCGCCTCGCGATCGGACGCCATACCCAAACATGTCTACAGAACTGTCTACATTTGTCAGGGTATTTCGTATACGTGTATTATATTTTGCACGCATTGATTATATTACTTGTAGATATCATCAAGTAAAAGTACGATTTGTTCAGATTGAGTGAAACAATATTATTCCAAAATTACCCAAAAGCGCCCGAAGATTGATTATTTATATTTGCCGAAGGATATGTAAATACGCATACATTTTGCCATAAATAAAAGTGGTTGATCAATTCATTACAAATCGACGTGAAGCCCACTTATCCGATAAAAGTCGCGCATGGATGTGAAAGTCCGTTTCCGACAGGAACGCACAGGATCTCAATTGAACGTCGACTGCCGCATAAAATATCGTCGATTGCATCGTTTCATAACGTCCAGACTTGCTTTAATATGTCATTCATCCATTTTATATCCATTACTATTGTATAGTGCTTAACTGTGGTAATAAAATTGAAAAACAGTGTAATAACTCAGCTCTCGTATAAGTGTGTGTCTACGTCGACTGTAATGAAAGGGGTATTATACGAGCGACGTTATGAGATGCAAAACGCTCCTATATGGGGTGTTCGTCTCGGTCCCACGACTGGGAGCAGGACGCAAACTGGAGATTAATGTGGTTGTTGAGGACAACGTCTATGTACTGGTCCGTGTCTGCTCAACACATACACTCCACCTATTATCTTTCTTGCAATCATCAAGCTGTCAGCACTACTTTATCTTAGTCTGTCCCTTTTTCTCACCGCGATGCCTACTCGAGCCTTCAGAGGTATTCAACCTAATTACAACTTCTCCAATTGAGTTATTTTCAAGTCTTTCTTTGAAGCTTAGTGCTGGCTACTATTCACTTTTCTTTGAATCTCCACTAACAATCCAATAACCAAAGAAAGAAAATGCATCGATACTTTTTCAGCAAGTCTTTTTATAGATTAAACAAGCTGTTATATTCATATTTGATCTGATATTGCGAAAAACTTAAGCTTTATCATCATATTTTAGCTAGATTGACATTTGTATGCACAAAATGCAGCACTGTCAATTTAAATGTTTAACATAAATGCAATATACATTTTAATATATGTACAGAGTTTGAGTGATGAGAATCACAGATATGTGTATTTATAGGGTTAAATGCTTCTAATCTTACAACTAATTCTAAAAATATCGTTTGAAATTTGAAAGAGTTATCTTGTTTAATTAGGAATGAACAAACATACAAACATTGATTTTTATATATAAGATCCACTGTAAGCTAATTGTATTATATCTATATTATTTAAAAAAGTGCAAATAATAAGTTGGCTAAGTTTTATTGCAATCGAATGAACGGTATGGCAGCGTATAAAATACGAACAAACAAATTTTTATTTTTATAAATTAGACTATGCTTATGTTACTCGCGTAAACTTTAGCAATAAGTGCACGAAGTTTTATTGCAATTTGATGAACGGTATTGAAGCGCATTACATACGAACAAACAAGATTTAATTTTTATATATAAGATTATAACGAATATGTCACTTAAAGAAGACATGTATCAGTTTTCTTCAATGTTTTATATTATTTTATATGGTTTATGTTATTTTGACCTGATCTTATTTTCATCAGCTGTAATTAAAACTGTATGTCTATTTTTCTTCTTAAAATAGTTTTAAATTGCATTTTGATTTATATAATGTAAAGCAATAGTGTTGTTTTAAAGCCTGTTATCAATTTGTATGAACTGAATATTTCTCAGTATTGTGATTGAATTTTTGTAATTTAAAAAAGTCTTAATCCCCGTTCTTCGTACCACTGATGGTGCTTAAAAATGGCATGGGAATATCAAGCCTGAGGGCAATGCGAGATGAGCGCAACCGTGTTTGTTTGGGCGTGACTGCAGCATCTTTCTTCCTTCCGACTTCATCCTCCTCTTCTCATCCCTCAGGCCGTGCTGCACCTCTGGAGTTGCACTTGACGACCGGGGCGTGGAAGGTAACCAACCCTGAAATAGAAAAATAATTTATCGGACGAGGGAAAAATGCCACCATTCTAGAATATCGCCTTTCGGAAGCCTCTAGCTGGACGCCGAGACGTTTCCTGATTCATCTCAGTTATGATTATGAAACGTTGTTCCGGGAGCGCGGCGCAATCTAACGGAACGTCAATTCCTTTCAGTCTGAAGCTGCATCAAAAAATATTAAAATTTGTTGTATCGAATTTATCTGCATCCACATTTCGCTCCACAGTCTCCGTTCATATCAGGACTTCTTTTAGTTGTTTAAACAAATACTGATGGTTCGAAAACTCGGTTATATTGGAAAAGGCTTTTCCAATAGTTGAGCTAATACAAGGAAAGGCGGCACAAAGTTTCTGCCCATAATGGGTAAGGCGCAATTATTTCTCCTCTGCTTCGGCTAATGGAAAAGGATTTTCTTTGTACATTATTAATGTGTGTGACCCTCTGATATCCTGAAAGTTGCTTTTGTTAAAAGCTTGGAAAACCACTCGTTATTTTGGAAGATGTTCCCAAAAAAAAGATCGTCTTGTAAAATTATGTAATAAAAAAATATTCGACTGTGTGATAGTCCTCTGTCTGCCGAAGTTTTGCGAATTTAATATCATAAAATACATACTAAATTATGCTTAACATTATTACATATTAAGCGTCCTGTATTAAGTATAAGTAAGTATCCTTTTGGTTTAAATTCAATAATCAAAATATGCAATTCAATGTGACTTAACATTTGTAATTTATTTGGATCATTGATATTTTAAACTTATCTCTAGTATCATCAATTAAGAACATGCTCAGATATTAAATCATCAATTACGTGATATAAATCTGTGGCATTTATGGATCCACGTAATCCTTCTTGATAAAAATATGAAATAAATCCAGGGCTGTCCTGTGAGATGGGGCAGCCTTATGATAAATTGCAGGGCTGTCACAATCTTTGACACGATTCCACGAACAAACTTGTCAGATAGATGGATAGATACATTTCCATGTGGAAGATTGCGTCATTACACAGCCGTTTTTCATGTATCCGTTGATTTTCCCCATTTTGTACGAGCCGGTGTGCGCACACGTTCAAACTAATTTGTAATGTTGTCGCGCTTAGCAGAGCCTACAAATTTACATAATATTTATCTTATCCTTATACGTGTGAGTATGGAAAATAACCTCCGGGGAAAGTTTAAGTGAAAATTTACATGTATTAAAATTTCCTCCAAGACCGAGTACCAACCGCACCGCGCACATTTACAACTGGTCTTGTCGTACTTTTTGTACGCACGATTACAAGCTGCTTGAGGGTGGATGCGCACAAATTCGGCAATGAGGCCTGAAACGGAGGCCTTTGACTCCTTGGGTAAATATTAATGAGGTATTAATGAAAAAATGTATGATAATAAGTCATCATATATCAACGGCAAGCATTCGATTACTAGACTAGAGCTTCATCCATGACCATTCATGCATGAGACATTCATACATTTATATTGATTTAATTGGTCAGCGTGATGGTGATGCTTGAGAAGCATAGAGATTAATTATATAAAGTTTAGCATGAATTAGAGAAAACATATATACTTAAACCTTTTTTTGTGCGATAGATGCGTTCCCCGAAAAATCGCACAAAAAAAGCTATGACTTGTTGTAACAGCTATTTAAAATATATCTAAAATCTATATTTTTTTAAATAGTTAAAAAATAAATTTTGACATAAACCTGGTAGGATTAATAGAGGGGTATGTAAAATAGATTCGTACCCAGTTTGAAGTAAATTAATTAATTAAAACTTGAGATATGATATCAACCATGTTGAAAGAAGTAGTAGTAATAGCTTTAACCCCGTAGGTAGTTGGAATTTTGAAGATTCCTTTGGAGAATGCATTTTTAAAAGTCAAAAAATTGGAAAAATGCAAAAAAACGAAATATATATTTCTTAAAAATCTAAACCAGAATAAAGAGCGTGGTCGCATTTCTGATTTACAAATTCTCAAATTATAATTTTTTTCCAAATTTAGGTTAGTGTTGATTATTTATTTCCTATTTTATCCAAAATATCTCGATATGTTCTCTTAACGAAATAAAAAAAATGCTTTAAAAAACCGCATAACTTCGAAATCGCACAAAAATAGGTTTGAGTGTACTACGTAGTACCACATGAAGGTTCGGATTTTTAGTCAATCAAAGATCGATCGCGATTGAAAATGTTTCTGGACAATATTTTTTAAATTCAACAATTTTAAATTGATAAATAATTGTAATATTGTTTTTAAATACGAAGTATTTTGCAAAAATATCGATTCGTAAGTGAATAAATCAAAAATGATACAAAGAATTTCCCCAAAAACTGTCATTAATTATGAAGATTTAAAAGCTTTAATGGAAGCTAAGCGACTTACATGTGAATTAGTTGTTAAAAAGAAAAAGATAAAAAGTTGGATAAACGGGTGCCGCACAAATCAGGCCAATAACTGATGCGCTTGGAGGTGTATTATTCGTTGATAATTTGTATTGATAAAATCACTTTTAAATCGCATTATTACTTGTAATATTTGGGGAGTGGTTTAGTGTGCGGTAGGCAAATTGGCGCATAATAAATTATTCCTTCTTAAAATCATTACAAGCCATTACGGCTGAATCGTATTGTTCTGCAATCAAAAATATGCATTAGAGACTACAAATGAAGCAATCGATTCTAACAAATTGGAGTACTTTTCAAGGAATAATAAATTCTGAAATCAGGCAATTCAAGGGTGCCAAAAAAATATATTGGTTCTTAATAGATTAAATGCATTAATTGCGTTTTAATTCTCAACTATGAATTCCTAACGTTTATGTGATACGCCTTAATAAGAACAGACATAATTTGACAGAAATTGGAAAAAATTAGATTGAGATGATCAATCGGATTTATTTATACTTATAATTTCGAAAAAAAAATGCAAATTTGTACTGAATGTATAAGATGTGAAATATATTTTTTTATTATTTAAAAGCAGAGCCGTAATGAAGGTATTAAGTATCTGATTTGCACCCCATTCCGCCGCGCCTCCGGGTATGCAATTATCACCCAATGTATTCTACCGGTCCGCTTTTCGGACCGTTGACATGACGAATGAATACCTCGCGATCGGTTACCATGTACATCTGAACGAAAATGCCGCGCAAAACGCCATAAAAGAGGACGAAGAGGTCACAAGTCCAACCGGTCCGCTTTTTCGACCGCTTATATGACGAATAAACGCCTCGTAATCGAATGTCATACGCAAATATGTCCACAGAACGATTACGAACTCTCATTACAAAACGAAGTAGTCCGAAAAAGACTAATCAGGTGGGTTGGGTCGACCCAATGTTAAAGCGATAACTAAGAAAAGAAGAATTAGACAACAGAGTATATTATAAAAACGGAAAAAGTCAATCAGTTTTAATTCATGTATAGTAGAATGGTCGAGTAAAATAAAAACTGTGTGCAGCTCTCGACTGGGTCGGTATTCTGTGTTTTGCGCCCCAATTCAACTTAATGCTTTCTAAGATGCAGATTTGACCAGCGTGTTTTTATTGATAGTTAGTATTAGTTAAGTTACGATCAGAAGTTACAAAATTAATGAAGTTTCGAAATAATTTCTTCAATATATGATATCCTAAGTGAACGTGTGCTATAATTCCAATCAAAAAGAATTTCTATGAGCATTTGATGTGCTATATTTATTTACAAATATTAATTTCGCGGTTCAATTGTATAGATTTATGTTCAAAGCGCCCGAGCAAATATTTATGCAACCGAGTATTTTTTATTGGAAACATCTGTCCATCGTGAATTTGTCGAAATGTGCATTTCGCTTGGCGAAAAACAATTTAAGACCCTCAAACAGCTCGAAAAGCGATATCAAAGCGAAATTGCATGCCAATGAATAAGCATTAAGATTTCGCCTGCGCCAGTTATAATAGACAGGCACGTATTTCTGTGGCTATTAGAATCCGATGGAAGCATACACGACGAACCATGGCGGTTTACCCTGTCAAAATAATTTTAGTGTTTGGTGTCTGAAATGAATTTTGAGCATTCGTTATGTCTGAAAGGCGGCTTTATGAAATTGTTATTTATTCGAACGGATTCTTCGCAGTATTTGCGTGTGCAGGGTCTTAAGAGGGTTTAAGATAAATGACTCGAGGCTCGGGAATGAATTCTTGTTTATTTATTCTGTTAATATTTTGATCGGTCCAGATGATGTGGAGACGTTCTTGATGCTGCAAATTGAATGATGAGACGTCTTGTCTTGTGTTTGTGCGTGTTAACATTCTCTTCAATTGGGTGCGGAATGTCGATCGGATGATCGATTGATTGGTTTGAGAAATTTTGATCTGCGGGCCATTAACTGTGCTTTTAATGATATTAATATTTAGATTTTTTTTTAAATATTTAAGAATTTGATATGTTTAGTCTAATAATATTTCTGTGAATAAATAGGAGGAAACATCAGTTACGGAAGAGCGACTACTAAAGCGATAGCTGACCTGCCACGCCCATCCTGTGAAACATAATTAAACTTCTCTCTATTACTGATACACAACTTGTTTAAACTTAGTTGGTTTAGTCTGTTTGATAAAATGCATAATATTATAAAATATATAAATAGTGTATGTAACAAGGTGGAGGAGTAACGGCGAATATATCATTACTCGTTTCAAAGCAAGCAAATATATTCCCAGAATGAGATATTACATATAATTTGTTTCGAAACAAACTCACCAGATTATACGCATATCCATGAAAATCTAGCGTAATGTTCGTGTCATACGAAAAATTACACAATCTATGCATTTTAGCATGCAAAATGCATCTCTAACAATGGACGCTTGGAGCCGTCGATACGGCCGTATAAAATTTCAAATTTATCCTTCCATTGTTTGGCAATTTTTCTCCGCCACAAGAACTATTTGTTATTCAGTCCTTTGAGTTTAGCCACTGATGAACTATTTAGTAGGAATTGTGGTCTGCAGAGGCATTCGGTTTAATGGTATTTCTTTGTAGCTCGCTCGCCACAACCAAGAATACCAAATCCAGTGCCACTTGCTTAAAAAGAATATGCTTAAAAGCACATAGAAAAACGCTTTAAAATATTTGCGGTTCATTTATATGTAAACTCGATTTCACGGATTCTGGCTTCATTTGTTATTCAGTTACTGTCACAGGCCATTTCTTTTCACTGCCAGCCGCATTGGGAACTACTAAAGACCTCTTAAGCTATTTTTATTCATACAAACAATACTAGAAAATCGAATATAATAAATATATAAAAGTAATTTTCAAGAATAAATAATATCTTTGTGTAATAAATTGGCAAAATTCCGCTGAAAATAAATAGATATAGGATCTCCGTAGCTGTATAATCACATAAATACAATTCCTTTGTACACTCAAACCTCTTTTTGTGCGATTTCGAAGTTATGCGATTTTTTTAAAGCATTTTTTTTTTAATTTCATAAAGAGTTCGTATCGAAATACATTATCAAAACTAACCGAAATTCAGAAAAAAATCAGTCTGATATCGTTTTTTCGAAACTACTTTTTACAACACGGTTAACATCATATCTCAAGTTTTTATTAATTAATTTACTTCAAACTGGGTACGAATCTATTCTACAAAACACTATTATTTCTACCAGATTTGTCAAAATTTATTTTTTAACTATTTAAAAAAAATAAGGCCAAAAAATGACTTGACTGAATTTTTTTTAAACCATGAAATTTACCAACGATTTAAGACGTCCTTTAAACGTTACCAAAAATGTTATTTTTAAATTGCCTTCTTGTTTTCCTGTTTTTTTATTAACTTTTTTTTGTGCGATTTTGGATATATTTTTTAGAGCTGTTTCAAAGTTATGCGGTTTTTAAAATCCATAGTACGTCTAGTATATCTTCACATTTTCTATGTAAGTCATCGTTTTTTTGTGCGGAACGCGGAACGCATCAACCGCACAAAAAAAGGTTTAAGCGTATATATTATCTTATATTTATATCCATTTTGATAATCCTTTGTACAAATTTATGAAGAAAATATTTTTGAATTTTGTGGATTTATATTAGAAATTCGAACCGGAGCTAAATCTAAAACCCATTACCGGTAAAGCATTTATTTCCATCGAACGAAAATCGGAATTCTACCGATTTGAAAATATCGGTTTTATCGGTTCGGTTGTGATTTTGCCTGAAAGTGAATTTTGTTAATTTTTGTGTTGATATATTATTTGTCCTTTCTCATTATTCTGCAGAATTTATCTATTAATTTTATAATCCATAGTGTATGTTTATCCTGTTAATTGTTCTGCTAAATCAATATTTCAGATAATAAATTAGCCGAGATTCTTGCGTCTTAAGTCTATCATCTTCATTCTATCAAGTCATTATTATGTGTTTTGTTTGGCTTAATGTTCCCAAATTATTTGCCATTTACATAGCCTGAAACCCTTAGATTTTAATTTGTTTTCTAGATGTTATGTACTTCATCCTGGTACTTCTATGGACCCAATCAATAATCATTAATATTTAATATATATATGTAGTTTTAGTTATAATTATCATACTTTCAATTCAAGATGATCGTCATTTTATAGAAAGGAATGAATGCAAATAAATTGTAAATTCATAACCTTGTGTAGAAACAGAAATAGCAGATAGCTTTGGAATTATGATCAGTTTTGATTCAAAATGAATTTATATTTGGAAATACTTTATAATTTATATAAAACGATGAACCAAGCTGAATAGTATACACAACGCACATGTTACTTTGAATATTTTTAATAACGTGTAGTTTATGAGGTAATAACTGATATAATGGGTAATAATCTTTTGTTATCCTTCCTTGTAATTTTCATGATTGCTATTAAATAACAAAGTACTCCCTATAATTTTCTACAGTGTACTGTAATTATGCTTTTATTGATTTATTTCGATGGATTCAATACTTCTAGAATATATTTATTTGGTCGAATTTATAACCAATCTTCTATAATTTGCTCCTGGTTTATGTATCGCATCGACTTATTCTTTGGTGGTTTACAATGAAGCAAACCCCCAACAAAAGCTATTAAATAAAATAAAATGAAATAAATCTGCATATTTAAGATGATTATGGTGGCCGTAGCGATTTCATTAAATAACAATAAAAATGCTACGCGCATTCAACGTACGGATGTTATGAGTTACAATAGCCTCTGCGGAGGAAGCTTTTCCTCCGAGCAGAAAAATGTTTTTTTATTGTTTAACTTTAGTGCCGACTTTTACTGTTGCACGCTTAGCTTATTTTTAATTTATGATAGCGAGAGCTTTTAATTTGAATATCGGAGCTTTCGACAGAGCGAACAAACCGTATGATCGCTCTAAGCTCTCCCATATGATAATACTTGTTGCTTTTCTTATAATATACAAGCGCCATACAGCCATTAAATAAGCCCCATAACAATTTTTGCTTCTTTACATAAGAAGCAATAAAAGCAGCTCAGATTCTAATGCCATGAATACGGACGATGAATCTTTCATTGGAATCTAATATTGTGAATTTATATCCTGCATTCCGGAATTTGATGACGTGTTTATGAGTCTGCAAATATTTGTAAGCAATATCTTCATCGACGCACAGATTTAACCGCACATACAAATCAGTGGCCTCAATTACATTTTATGAAAAATCACATTCAACGTTCACACTAAATTGAAGGTATTCACCCCCGACAAAACATCGTTTATTCAAATGCAAAAGCTTACGTTTCGTACTGATTTTTCAATTGTGTGTACACAATATTGAGCGTTTTCACAAATTTATTTACACGTGAGGTGAGCTTTTATTCAACGGAGTCCTGAAAGCCCATTGTATAATTTACGAAATGAGAACTCCCGGAAGGAAGCGAAGTGCTTAAAGGCTATCTTATATAAGTGCTTTATTATTTCGCATGTGGCAGACCAAGATATTGTATGATGTAAACGCAAGATGAAGATTCTAAGAAGCAAAATACATATTTCTACTAGACCCAATCATTCTGCTCGAAACACTGCATATTTTCTTCCGAATACAATTAATTAGTAATAAAATTCAAACTTAATGATCAGTTCATGAAATTTGGATTTTAATATGGGGTAACATCATTTAAAAAATACAATATTATAATATCTTAAAGAAAGCTTATCGCTTTAACTTTTAAAATTAACAGAAAAATCTACCCATTTTAACAAAATTTGATACTAACTTTCAATACATTTCAAACAATCCCTTAAGGGGGGAAACCACTTACTTCACTCTATACTCCTGTACTACGGAAAGAAGAAGGATGTGAAATTTCAAGAAATTGGAATTCGTGGTCTCGGTTTCAAGCTCATTGTCAATTGCAAGATCATGACAAACCAATTCAGGTCCATTCGTTGACACTGGATTTGGGATAAATCGTAGAATTATGTTTGTCATGCGACTCTTAGGTGTTGGCAGATAAGGACTTATTCTACAATTACATGGACATCAGCAAATGGTACAGCTTAAGAACCTTACAACAGAAACAACTGTCCAGAGAGAGATAGCAGCTGCTCCAAGTGGCAGAAAGCTAAAGCTCTTGGAACGGAACCTGAAGCCTGAACCCTACACCTCGACCTTCAAAAAGCAATTCTTTCGATATATGAAGATTTGTCGAAAGATGAATTACTGAGTACTGAATTATTAAGAGATGTTTAGGTGGTCACACTCAGAATGCAAATGAAAGTTTCAACTCGACCGTATTGGCTCCAAAGCACCTACATTCTGGCATAAAAGCAACCGAGGTTGTGGCATTTTTGGCTTTTGCCTTATTCAATGAAAGGAATTTAGCACTTGTAATGATTATAGATGAACTAAAAGTTGTTGTTAGTCCACAGAGCTTTAATTATGTACGGTAAATGGATGAGTGGCGCGTCAAACGACAGAATAGAAGCAGCGTAGTGGAGATCAAGGAAGCTCGGAAAGCTCGAAAAGAAGAGATTCAAGCTCAAAATAATGCGTATGAAGAAGGTGAAGGGTTGCTATATGATGCTGGAATAACTGATTAAATGCTAGGCAGTTTATACTATTTATTACTGCCTTAAATTTTTCATTTTTGGTAATTATTTTTTCAAACGCGTTTTTCTCGAAAACACTTTTTTTCAACTTTGGTACATTTTAGCTCAAAAAGTTAAAAACATTTTTTTCATTATTTACATAAATATTTTTTATTTAATTATGATCTATGATAACCTAATTTTGGGATAATTTTATTGTTTAAAATATTTTTTTTATTGAGAGAAAGGTGCAAAAAATAGTTAAAAAATCGTACTATTTTGTGTAAACACTTTTTAAACATGTTTTTTTTCAGTCAAAACTTGGTTCAACTATTTAAAAATTATATTCTTAATAATATTTAAATGTTATATAGAATTCAATTAAAAATTGGGGTTAGCACATTGTACCAAAGTAGTAAACTCTAATGGGGACTTTCCATGGGAAACACCTTATAACTTGACTATTTTCTGTGGAAATTACTCAAAAAAAATTTCAATTGTATTTCAAAATACTATAAAAATATTATCAAAGTTTAAACATATTCTAATTATTCCTTCTTTGTTAAAAAAATATACAAAAAACGCTAAAAAATCCGCTTCCTAGTGTGGTTTCCCCCCTTAATAATTTTGAGTACTTATCAAATAAAGACATTTTCGTCAATAAATAAATAATTTCACAAATTGTGACGCATATAAATTCTATGTGGATAACAATATGCTTTAGTCAAGTGGTAGAAATCATAAATTAAGATTTTAAGGCAGATTCGGTGGAATATTCGCCAAAAAATGGCTTTTATTACGACCACTCTTTTACGTGAGGCTCACGTCCTGCAACATTTTATGTTTTGATATTAATTTGGGATTACGTCTTTGAATAGAAATGAGCCCGAAAAAAGCCTAGCTTTGATGTAGGAAGCCCCATCATTCCGAATAGTCGACGTAAAACTTTTTGTCAGCGTTACACTATAAAGATTTTTCAGTGGTAAAATATACAATGGAAGATCTAAAAGGTATACGTGTAGCGAGTTAGGTTTTTCTTTTTTTCTGTCGGGGAAATGTCTCTCCATTCAGAAGATTGAAGCGACGCAGCGCAGTAATTTTCCAGTAAAAATAAAGGCTTTAGCGTTACTTTCAAAGGAACATTCACAAAGATACTCTATTGTGTCAAAACATAAAGAAATTTTAATAGAAAGAAATAGTGACTTAGTTCCTTGTCTCATTCGAGTCACCTCGGGCGTTTTACCCACGTGTACGGATCTTACTCAGACATATTAAAACGCGTCTATTTTGCGGGCCTGAGTGATTACTTGGCTCTTAATTCAGAAAAAACGATTGGGAAGCTCTTCCATTTACACGTGCTTATGAAATTGCATGCACGTGTGCTGTGCCGTTGCAATAAAACGTTAATTGCAAATGAAATTATTGCTATGCACGTAAATAAACGCATTTTTACTATGATGGTAATGGCTCCGGGCATAAATGTACTGCGAGATCGTTAACCTCGATTTTGCGCCCGGAGGAATATTATTTCAGCGATTCCCTGTTATAAAGCAATCTCGAAGGTGAGATTTATCTGAGCTATTTGTGTGTCTTATTGGCATAACGTTAATGCGAATATTTAAATGTCAGCCGGGTCTGCGAGTTACGACAATTGGTCTTTATTAGGGGTAATAAATCTGAGAAAATTGCATATTGTTTCAGACAACGTTGAATACGTTCAAGCTCAATAATTTTCAACCTGCCGTTCAAACTACCTTCCGCGTTGATAAGATCATAATTTTATGCATAATTTGGATCACTTATTATTAAGGTTCGGGTTAAAATTCAGATTTTAGAATAAAATCAGGACTTCGAATAAGAAATAAATCGAAAACCGTAATTTTACTCGAAAAGTTTGGTTGATATTTGTGTTGACATAATAAGTAATATACATAATTCTTATGCAAAATTTGTTTGATTGAATCAATCTGATATTACTGTAATCTTTACTTTTTGTTCATCATGTCTATTATCCTGTAAAATTAATACCCTAGATCAGAAATGCCCAACCAACACTCAATCGACCTTAGAGTTAAGTTTGGTCGATTCCGAAAACTTCCGCGGATTTGGAAAGAAATAATTTTGCATAAATATATCAAAACGGTCCCACGATCAAGATTGCAAACAGATTCGTTGATTAATGATCAAAATAACGACTTGTTTTTAAAACAATGCGAATGATTGAACTTTCTGGAAGCATAAAACAATAACATTCCAGAACTGATCATCGCTCTACCAAAATGAAGTAATCTGAATCGATATTCAGAAATAAGGAAAGAACTAGTACAAAAGTCGAAGGATGCACTAGAAAATTGGGATTCAAAAGCATATGCACACTCACTCTCGTCTCAAAGATCGACTTAACAACCGTATTGCTCGCGCATCCTTTCTCTCTCCGTCCTTGCGGCCCAAACTTCATTTCACCAGAACAATATGCACAAACATGCTGCATCCAAACAATATTTTACTATGCCTATGTTATTTTCGCAAGTGTAAACATTAATTTGATAAAGTTTTATTGCAATTAGATGAACGGTATAGAAGCGCATTAAATACGAACAAACAAACATTGATTTTTATACATTGAACTGTATGCTTATGTTGTTTGCACAATTATTAGCAATAAGTGGACGAAGTTTTATTGCAATCCGATGAACGATATGGCAGCGCATTTCGTACGAACAAATATGAATTCATTTTTATATATAAGATTATAATAAAAATTATTTCCTAAAAATATTTTGTAATCACATATTTATCTAAAAATATTTCGCATTTAATATTTTTATGTTTGAAGAAAGAAAAACCGTTAAAAAATTAAATTGAAAAGTAGCTTCCAAAGGAAAAAAGGTTGGCCACCCTTGCCCTAGATAATATTGTTATTAACCCAAATTACACCTTGCAATCTTGACTTTTTTAATGTGTTTTGTTTGGCTTTATTCTTTCTATAGTTTTGTTATATACATAGGTTGGGACAAGCAAAACAAGTGTTAAATTTTTAAATTGAAATCAATATGAAGAGTGGATTTTTTTTCCATCTTGACTAAATGGACTTAATGATCTTCCATCTTATCCAATTGTTCAGTATCATTGCAGAACTACGATTGAATATCATCCAGGCGATCCCATAGCGGCTTGTTTGAACATTAAGCCCAGTGCGATCATTAATCACTTCATAAATTAAAGGTTCTTCGACGTCCAAGTTGAAGATGACTAATAGTAGAAAATGAAATAAAGCTGATTCGCCTTTGATAAAATGGATTTTTGCATAGCTGATCAAACATTTTAATTAATAAGATTTTTTTGGTTGTTGCAGGTGAGAGGCAAATTTTTGCTGGTGTCGCGCACAGGGCCGCATTTTGCTCTGGAATAAACTTCTCCCGTCTACGACTTGGAAGAGGAAATGCAATTTTCTGTCAACAGCTGCGAGATATTAAAATTCTTCAGTTTGTCATGTAAATCTGCTTACACCGAATTATTTCAAAGGCCGGCAGCTCAGCTAAATGCCTCGAGATTAGTCTAAGGAAAGATATGGAAGAATGCACTTTGTATTTTGAATATATTCTTAATAAACGAGCAAAAGAACTACACGTGTATTTCTTAAATGATTCAGTTAGTCGTAGAAAAGTAGTGTAGTAAAGTAGTACAATAGCTGTATAATATTTTAGATATAGTATAAGATGCGAATGTGTGCAGAAATCCATATAAAATACAGTCAAATTCAAATTATAAAATAATAATAAAAAATATAATTGTTTATCGTTCAATAATAAATCTTAAAATGATGCTAATCTTATAAAATACTGTTGATAAATAGAGTTATATTTACGATGTAAATCTATAGTTCAATTCGATTATGATCGTATATAATATCTTAGAATGTATACAGTTCATACAACACACAACACAAATTCTAAAAACCAAGAAATGGCGTTACCATATGCTTATGTTCTTTTTTATTAAGATTTGGCTTATCGATATTTTTTAATAGATAGTTGGTTATGTTAGTTAAATTGCACTAATCTGCATATAGTTTTAAATAATTTATAATTTGTTGTTAGCCAAAATTTAATGCCAAATTTATGTTGATTATTTGGCAATTAAATTAAATATTTTTCGTATGGTACGCTTGACTCTATAAATTTCCTCCATGTTTCTGATACATAGCAAACTTATTTGTAATTTTTATAAAATGTATGAATATTAGGATATGGAATTACGTTTTAAGAAAAGAAGATGAACCACAATTTTGGCACAAAAATGTATCCCTTTTCTGACACGACATACATTTTGAAAAACAAATTATTTTCACAACATGAAGATTGCACAATAGGTTGGTCCTTATTTGGGTAATAAAAATATTTTCGAATACATGTAAAATTAATGTTTTGATTACAAATAAGGATACTCTTTTAATATCAAAAATCATATATATCGTCATCAATTTATGATATTCCTCCATTAATGCAATCTCATGCTCAGCAATATCATTCACCACCCGCATAGAATGGACCATTTTCTTTGCAGCCTCAAAATGAGAGTCATTTTCCTGAGTATCTGGAAAAATCGTAAATAGTTGCTAATCACAAAGTTTTCTATGCTTTTTTTGGTGATGTTTCGACATAAATACATTTTTAATGCGTCTACCATATTTTTCTTATCTTGAACTGAAAGTTCGTTGTTAAAAATGCAAATGACACCAACTCTTTCGGACTTTCAGAGACTTATTATGGATATTGTTTGGTTTATATTTTTAAAGGACGCAAGATCTTTTAATTATTGTCATTTCTCGGCGCTGAATATCCGTCAGGCCCTCGAAACCAGTATTGTATATATATTATGACTGTGAAAATACAGATATCTTTCACTGCTTTCTCTTCATTTTTCTCCAGTTTCAAGCAATACGTAGCTTTAGCCATTCATAAAGCAAGATAAAGACCAACAGGTCTCCTAAATGAAATTTCTGTGTCAGAAATTCCTCTCAAGTAAATGATGGAAAAATTCAGCAGCTCTTTATAGTCATCTTGTGGTTGATATACTTGGAGTTGTTTTTGAGCAAAATAAATCCTATCTGCAGCAAAATTTTCTATATTTTTTTAAAAATGTGGTATCATAAACTAATATTTGATAATCAATTTGATCAATTTTGTCCCCGTTCTTCTTAAACATTTTAAACAATTTGATATCAGAAGAACTAAACGGATTGAGCGATTGACTCACTACATTTTTTAACATAATTTCTATTATATGATGACGACAAGCTAGGTAAAGCATATATTTTTCCATTTTCTGCTCCAGGAGAACACCAGCTCCATTTTTTAAGCCGGTGTTTACAGCTGTAGTGTCAAAACATAAACGTAATACTTCACAAATAGAAAGTAACTTTGACTGATGCAGATTTGGTGTTGATTGGCCGATAAGCCAAGTATTGGTTTTATTTCTAGTTAATAAACTCTCGCCACTGCTTGTGGATGCCAAGATGAGTTAAAACAAATATGTATAATAAATATACCAGAATCAATAAGCCGGATTCATAATTAAGTGGCCATTTAACGTTTTCTTCTGAAGCTTTGATATATGGTGGCGTCTTTTAAAACCTTGTTTAAAAATAATAAAAAATACTTTTGACAGTGACTTTTATCGTGACCATACGATCACGCTCGTCTTTAATGCGATTTCTGATACATATCACACAGTAGAATGATTTCTTAAAGAAACGCATCGATTTTGAATTTAAATGCATTTTCAATGACCCTCAGAAATTGCAACTTTTATCATGTATTTTTCAAGATTTGGACAGCAGCTGTCAAAAATTGTTTTTTAATCGAATTACGTTTTGAGTGTGGAGCAGTTTTTTTGCAAAGCTCACAATCGTGACTGTGATTGCGCGAAACAGGAGGGAACCACTTTGTAGTAGGGCTCACGTGTAATTGACGTGTGACATTAAGTTGTATGCGATTTGTCAGGCGTCGCGTGACCGCGCCAGAGGTGGCAATCAGGGGCGCGTGACACAGTTAGTTAATAAGGTAATAAAATTAAATGACAACGTGCAATCAAATGTGACAGCACACCTGTGCAGCAACCAAGGGGGGTCCCCAACACAATCCGCTAATTAAACCCCCTGGGGGGCTGAAGCAAGACAGTCGGAAAAATATGAATGCGGAGTGGTGGTTTGGGTTTTTTTTTTATCGTGAAGAGTCATCTTATTTACGAACGTAGTTGATTTTAGCATTACTACACACTATTCCATCATGAATTCCATCATTCAACAATTGTGTATTTGTCGGAAGCTACGTCACTTGCAGTCTTTCTTCCGTAATTTTTTCTACTACTACCGATCTGTATCTCTAGCAATTAGTCAACATGTTATCTATTTGAATCTGGATGAAACTTTTTTATATCAAATGCTCTCACATTTATATTCTGTTGTAGTACGATTTGCATAAAATCTATTATTTTTATCATACTTAGCCACCCATCTTACTGATATACAGCTGAATATTTTTAAATAAACATAATTATTTACATGTGATCATGCCTTTTTGAAATGGTAATAATGGTTGTGACCATACAAATATTCATGTAGAATTTCCTAGGAGTTTTAATTAATAAAAACATTTTTTTCTATCTGTAAATTTGCAAAGTTCTAGGCCGACGAGGAGAAGCTGCGTTCCACGAAACTGAGGAGAGGAGAACCTTTAAACGCGTTTTTTCGAAAATACTTTTTCCAAGCTCATGGAAGTGCTCCCACACGCCCTAGATGAGTATTCTTTATGAAATTTGGCAGGCACATGTATAATAAACGTCTTCATCATACAGACTACAATTATATAAAAATATTCAAAAATGTTAATTTAATGAACAAAACACTACAAAAAATGTTGGTAAAAAACACAAACATTTTTTTGATCGCTCACTATTTTTTTATATTCCAACATTTATTTTTAATTGTAGTCTAAGCTATACACAATATAATAAAAAGTTAAAATATGTTTAACTTTTTTGGTGCAAATCATCTGTTCAGGACTTAAGACTTCCATGGTGAAGAATATAATCACTCGTGCATCGATATACATGGCTCCCCCCACTCCCACTACCATTATTTGTCAAACTTTAAAAAACACTTCTATATTCAATAAAGCTCACCTAGTGAACACATTAAATATCAATATTCTTCATTTAATACTTTTCACATAAAAAAAATCTTAAAAAACGATCACTTTTAGGCCTAACAACGTAGAATCATATGATTGTTTAGGTTCACCAATAAATATGTTTCTATATTCAATGTTCTTTAATGAAAATGACTTTATTATTCTTGTCAGTTCATTTTGGTTCATGTTATTGGTATGTTATTACACTTTGAACATATTCTGATAAATCTCCAAGATTTTCAACGAGATCACCTTAATAAGTCAGTGGGTTAATATAGTATTAAAATGGTTGATGATCTAATACAATATGTTTAACTTTTTATTAAAATCATTGTTTGATTTTCGTTCTAGTTCAGTTCCAAACATTTATATATTGGTTTGTTTACTGTTTTTATTCCGGTAAAAATAACGGTATTTTCTGGTTTACGGTTCAGCTCCGGGTGATTTTATTTTTAATTTTTCTACCATAATTTAGAAAATTATTTTTCTACCATGGTCGAATTTGCTCTTAATGATTCTTAGTTATGTACTATTTTTTATTTATAGAAATTTCATTCTGGAAAACGTCTAGAAATTAAAATTATCAGGTATATGATAAATCTTCTAATATATAAAAATAGTCTTTCTTTGTTCGTATGTAATGCGCTGCCATACCGTTCATCAGATTGCAATAAAACTTCGTCCACTTATTGCTAGAAATTGTGCGAGTAACATAAGCATAGTCTTTTAATATATAAAAATCAATGTTTATTTGTCCGTATTTAATGCGCCTCCATACCGTTCATCTGATTGCGATAAAACTTTATCAACTTAATGTTTACGCTTGCGGGAATAACATAAGCATAGTAAAATATTGTATGGATGCACCATGTCTTCCAGATGAGAGCAAGTGTGTATAAGTTTTTGGATCCCAGCTCTTTGGCTCGCGCTACACGTGACCCGAAGCAATAAATCACGTACTGCATTTTTTTTCAAATAATTATTATACGCTTATGGCATTGCAACGCATGCCGGGTATTCGCTAGTATAATATAAATAATCAATTTAAGGTATAATATTTTAAACTAGAAGTACATACTATTATAATTTATTAAACGAGAGGATATTGACTTGAGGTTAATTGGATGGAAGCTTAGAAGTTTCTGATTAGAGTACATAAAAAATATATAAAGAGATAACTTAAACAAAATACATAATAATCGGTAAAAATTTGGATTGATAACTGTATTATTTTAAGTATTAACAGTACAATTAACAAGATGAACAAAAAGTAAATCGTTCAATATTATTAGAAGAATTTAATTAAACAAATTCTACATAAAAAAGGTGAATATAACATACAATCTCTACATAAAATCAACCAAACTCTCTTTCACGTAAAACGTTTAGTGAACCGAAAAAACTGATATTTTTAAATCGGTACAGTTTTTGTTCTGGAAAAAAAGTCCTGATTTTGTGACAGTACCAGGTTACTAAAGTATGATAGTTAATGGCAAAATTATCAATGATTCTAAATTATACTGTGATTGTTGTATGACTTTATCAATAGTATCAGTATTTGCATTTTAGATCCAATAATCGGAGTTTAACTTGGTATAGTAAAAAGTTATCCCTGTCCTATGAAATGTTTATATGTTGAAATTCTTGTAATATTTCATCATTGATATTTATTTAATCGGTATTTATTAAAGGTTTTTCGTAGAATAAATAAATGTATTTTTGATATCAAAGCAATTCCTATGTATATGATTAATAATTTCATTATGAAGTTTGGAGCTCTAATTGTTTATTGATATGGGAAATTAATTAAACCCACAAACCGATTGAATTCCTGGTATGCAGAGAAGAATTTCATAGGTTTTGGTAGAATGTTACTATTGCTCAATATTAGGGAGTAAAGCATTGCGGTGCTGCCCCAAAATTAGTCTAGGGGAAGCATTAATCAAAATTATTGACCCATATTGTGCGTAGAGATTTTTTATTGAGCTTTCGTAATATCTTATTTATATTCGCGGCGATGTGGAGTTTCTTCGCATATTTTTCCAGGTATATTTAATATATTCCCGAATTCATTATTCATAAAGTTCTTAATGCGAAGTTTATATATCCTGTGGGGACGAAAGTCAGTTACGAAAACGGGAATAGACCCTTTGCGTTGGGCAGTTATCAAGAACACAAACTCTTAAACTGTTCTTAAAAGTGAACGTCGAGCATACCGTTATCAAAACCCACTCTAATAACCCAACTTTTACCTATTTTTTCCGAGGCAAACTTTATCTCACCGAGGCATAAGAATAATCTGTATAGCGGTTTTATCTTCACACCGACGGTACAGGATTAAAAATATCGCAATTTCTCGCAAGACAAAAAGGCCAAAAATAAATTTGACGATTTTTTAAGCATTCGAAGGATGTGCGCTTTTAAATTGGTCGCTTAAGAGATTCATAGCTTCGGAATTGAGTATTCTTTTATGTTCGCTTACTCTTGTTTAGCTGAATTTCTCACATAAAAAGTCTTCCCTTCATATGCAAAGTGGATTCACGTTTACCTCCGTATTACGTCGAACGTAACAAATTGTCACCCAGACGTAACAAAATACAGCATAATGGTGCACGATAACAAAAGGAAGGATTTTCTCCGGCACACATATGTGCTCAGCAGTGTTTTGGTACAAAAGACCATTAGTTGAGAGCGTAGTCTTCCTTTTTTCTCTTCGCAATTTTTTCCCTGCCTTCCTTCGACGCAAAATATTTTTTGTTGTTCGCCGTAATTTCGAAGAGTTCAAAATTGAATATACTGAGGCGAAATGCTGAAAGACTCGTACGTTTATCTCTTCTGATTGCCATTCGATGTCAGTCGTACCGGAAAATTACTAATCATTCCGAATCAGAGCCTCAGGATACATACATATTTACATCTCGGAAAACTTCCATTTTGTATCTAAAAATAAAAATAGATCACATAGATATCACAGACAAAAATAAATTAGACTAAGTTTAAATTTAAATACATTTGAGAATTTATGATAAAGCTGATTTACCAGCATATTTGTATCATTTTTAGCTCTGTTATATAAAATATGGCTATTAAATAACTAGACTGTTTATTATATCGATTTTACTTATGAAATTTACCTTTTAATATATTGATATATTGCTACATTATGGTCTTCTGTGTAATTCTAGTTTATTTTTATAACTGACTATATATGAGTTACTTTGGCATCAGAAATGATTTTAATATGACATTTTAATTAAGAAGCAAATGATAATATAAAGCCCTATAATAATGGTACATATCATGATTTAAGATTTAAAAAATCAATTTTTTAAATCAATTCTTATTAATTTTTACTTGGATTTATTTTTATGCGGATCTTTTTTATGCGATTTTGAAGTTATGCGGTTTTAAAAAATAATTGAACCTATCCATCATTTTTCCATTCAAGTTTTTTTTATGCGAACGCGCATAAAAAAAACTAAACTCAACACTATTGCAAGTTACAACCTTTCAAGCCATTCATATTTAGCACATCCAAATGTGAAAATAGTGTTTCTTTTACCCAAAACGACATGCTTAATTTGACCACTAGATCAGGGCTGCATAAATATTGTTTCACATGCGGAATCTCAGATAATTCCATATACTTTAAATTCTTGTTGGAAGGCAGTTTGTCCCGAATATGTTACAGATGGCGAAATAATAAAAGCTTCGACATTGTCAGCTGAAATCATTACTTTGGCAAATGAACTTGGTGGAAAAGGATTTGATACTTTTCTCAAAATGATGTCGATGAATTGCTTGAGGATACTCCCTTGAATGACGATGATATAATTGGTTTGATGTTATATGGCAGCAAAGAAACAGAAGATGACATTGAAGTCGAAGAAACTCCTGCCCTTCATACTGTTAAGATTATACAAGAAGCTGCATAAAAAATAATAGCTAAATCGTCGCATGTTTTTTTAATGCGATTTTTGATACATTTTATCGCACTGATTTGAAGTTATGCGGTTTATAAAAATAATGGAATTTATCCCTCAGTTTTATAAGTAGTTTAATTATTTATTTATGCGATTTTTTTATATGCGAGTACACCATTAAAAAGATCATGAAATATTATATTAAAGCCTTAAAATTTCATAATGGAAATATTTAAACTTAAATCATTGTTTTATAAGCAATTAAAAAATAAAAATTGCTTGGTATGGTTGCAAAACCAATAACCTTCCAAGATGTGATGACCCTCCAAGACAAAAAGAAATCTTTTGATAAATTTGATCTTAACGCATCTTTCAAAAACTTCAAAATCTATTACATTCGGCGTCAAAGGTTAAATAGAAACAAGCGTGTTCATCTCATAACATTATATTCTCCGGTACAAATTATCTTCCTCGCGTCTGTTTGGCATGAAAAAATATGTTCTACAACTTCATAGCAGACGGTCTTAAAGACGAGCCGCGTCTATAAATACGTTATGATGATTGAAGAATTTTTTTAGATTCTTAAAAATATGCGGTTGTTGCCTCGGAGCGATTTCATAGTACGCGTTATTTAAAGACTTACTACCATTGCGTTTCTTTAACAAGGCCATCACATATGAAGTGGGTGTATTTGGGGCTAAAATTAGAGCTTGGCATGTCATACGTCTTTCGAACATGGGACTCGAAAAATATCTCCTCTAAATTAGATAAATTGAGGGCGAATCCTTCATATTTACATTTAAGCTCGTCTGTGGGAGATACGAACATCTTTTAATTAGTGCAAACTTGAATTTACAACGTTTTCTACAATTTTTCCAACAGAATTTATTTAAAATACCTACACGCTGTGTGATTTGGTAAAATAGAGTTATAAAATATTACTATAAATATATAAAATATACAAAATGAGGTATAAGAAGTGCGGCTATTATATAGCAAGAATGAAATAAGTAAAATTAGACAAAGGATATTTATTTTGGATAAGAAATTTACACCAAGACGAAAAATAACATTTAAAAAAAAATTGTTTCTAATCAGTAACTGAGATGAAAATACTGATTTGAATTCTCATATTTATGATATTTTTGGCATATTATTACATCTGGTATTATCTGGTAACATTTTAACAGGGCCGTAACATGGGAGTGGGCAAACAGGCGCCCGCCACGGGCGCAAAATGGCTTGGGGCGCAAAACGTAGAATACCGACCGGGTCGAGAGTTGCACATAGTTTTTATTTAATTTGACCATTCTTTACACGAAACAACACTGATTGACTCTGTCCGTTTTTATAATATATACTAAGTTGTCTAGTCTCTATTTTCTTCGTCATCGCTCAAATATTGGGCCGAACCAGCCCACAATAAAATAAAGACGACAATATTTTCGACCGATTGTAAAATTTAAACAACGCACCCGATGAGTCTTCTTCGAAAAACTTTGTTTTTAATGATAATTCATAATCGTTCTATAGACATGTTAAAGTATGACGTCTAATCGCGAGGCGCTCATTTGTCATGTCAGCGGTCCGAAAAGTGGACCGGTTGGATATTGAGGCCTCTCCGTCTTCTTTTAGGGCTTTTTGCGGTATTATTTATAATCTGTACGATCACAAAAGCTTTTAAAAGCTATTTTATTTAAATAGAGAGAGGGCGGGGGCGAAAGTTAGATGCTAGCCACTGGCGCTCCATATCCTCGTTACGGCTCTGCATTTTAATGACTTTGTCATAAAACATCAAACGACGTTTTAGGTTCCGGATTCTCTTTGCTTTGCTCTTGCGGTACCCATCTTCCTTATCTCCACAGCTTCCTGATTTTTTCCAGATTTCTTTGAACACTCAACCATGAGTATCCGAGATTTGTCGATAATTTTCATAAGTTGTTCTTGGATTACTTTCGATTTCAGCCGTCAGTATGGCGGCATCCATCTTACGCAGTCTTCCACTTGCCGGACAATTTTTTAAATCAAAATTTCTGGAACCAATTTTGACATTTGTGAACGTTTAAAATATCGTCCAGTACATTGCACATATTTTTAGAGGCGTGCGTTGTAGTCTCTTTTTTGAGAAAATGATAAAGCTTTAAATTTCGAACAATTTCTTCACTCGGTGAAAATCGATCGATTGCAAATTGGGTTGTTAAATATGAATTTTAAAAATCACAATTTATTATTAATGATTATAGTCACCAAAAGAATACAAAACACGACTTAAAAGTGTGGAAGAATTATTGCAAATAATCCTCAAAAGCGGTCAAGCATTAAAAGAAAACCATTTTTGGGTTGTACTAATATTTGTTAAGATAGTCTTATTTTAATATGCATTTTAAGAGCCATTATATTGAAAATATTGAATCATTACGGTTCGCTGATTTTGTTGTAGTTCGCAGATTGTTTAAATAACGAACTAAAACTACGTACAGACTTCGGGTAAAATTTTCAAATAAATACAGCATTTCTGTTGATGGTCCATAAAGAGTTAATAGAATCACTTCAAAATTCGCCAGCTCAAATATAGTTATAGCTAAGATTTTAGCATTATGATGAATGCTGAAAATAATTTAATATGTGATTAGTTACACACGTCAACAAAGGCACATTCAGCTGCTTTCAAAATTATCTTCTCGATAAATTATTCGATATAACGAAAATGTGTTCTATGAAATTAGCATTATTATTCAGTGCTTGCATGAAGATAATTTATTACGGCACTATGTTAATCGAAATATGAGAAAGATTGTGTTATTATTTTTTTTTGGGGTTCAGTATTGAAACAATGCCAAAGTCTGTATAATATGATTATGCAGGAAACTTTCGCACAGACGCTCCGACGGCTATTTTCAAACGTATGGTTTGGCCTTTTTTCATTTTCTGAAGAAGGCAAGATCTTATTTTTTGCGTTTGTTTTTTTGCGGATTTTCAATCAATGCTTCGATTTGCGTTTTTAAGACAATTATAGAGCGTGGATAAATCCCCGGATCCCCGGAGACGCTCGTGTCTTCCGCGAGACTAAATTTCAGATCCCATAAAGACGATACTGACATGACCTTTTCCCTTGCTGTTCCCTATTCTTCCCCTATCCAATTTATTCCCTTTTTACGCATTCTTTATCCTGATTACACGTACGCCTGGCGTGAAGGGTGAATTAGCATAAAATGACAAAAAAGAAGGCGAATAAGATTTTCCTTATATATATTTATATGCATAATTTACCCTTTATTACTTTTTTTATTTGTTCAGTTCGGATGAACCGATCTGAGTTTTCGCTGAAGATTTCCGATGAAATCGGCGGGGGGATGTAACATTATGGTAAACATAAAATTTCAAGAGCCGAGAGATTTGGATTTGATGAAGGAAAAGCTCACTTTTAGAGTTGAGTGTAAATTCAATTTTGCCGGAATACAAAATTTCTTAAAAAAACAACAAGTCCTTCAAATTTATCAGCTCTCTGAAGCCTTATAGGATTATTTGAGCTTTTTTATTACAAAAGCTCTCGTCGAAACACATACACTTTCCAACAAATAATTGAATCATTTATCATATAATATAGGTCTTGAACTGTGTAAATTATGTTTATTTATTTTTAATACAAATTCTTTGTTGTGGGAGACCCTCCCCATGGCACATAAGAGGTATTGTATTTTAATAATAGGAAAAACTTCACCTATTGCTGTGCTCACGCAGAATTCACTGTAATAATAATAAAGGAAACGGAAGCCAGACCAAGTTGAAAGCACAACAAATAACAAAGTTTGATAGAGTTTTTATTTTTCACGATCAAAGCTGTTTACGAAAGTAAATAACAAAAAATGTATATTCGCATATACGTTAGATATTGTGCTTTCTCTTGATTATATTTATTTCCCGCATAAAATGCCATTCCAGAATGTATCGACCAGCATCTGGGCCACCTATTACTTGATTAAAAAAAATTGTTTAAACAAAGCATCATTCCACACACAAAAATACACATGGGACAATCAAATGTGCTTCTTAAAAATTATGCTTTCCGGTTTCCTTGTGTATTTTATTCAAATACCACTATTTACACTCTGTGTATCATAAGAGCTTTATCTTGCACATCCTGTTTGCGAAAAGCCAACAACTAACCTTATAAAATCACAAGTCGCCAACTTACGCCGTAACATATAAAAATAGAAAGACTCTTCTATTGGACGTGTCTTTATGCAAGCTTATATCCTGTTTTGTGGAAAAATGTTTTTTAAGTCTAATTATTTAATAATTGCATCGTTTCTATCTATAATAAAATCAGGTTATCTCAGATCCCATTTCAACTAAATTTGTTTTATTGACTCTTCATCAATTATTGAATATCCTTTGCATAGATATTGTTAAGGTCTAATCCTTTCATGGAATTAAATGCTCTATTTATTTGCTTGACATATTATATTTTTATTTCCAATTATCATCTTATTCCATAGATCTTTAATATGTTATCTTCAAAATTTACATCGTGAACGTCTTTCCTTTTTGTAAACTAAGCAAGTTAAAGCCGTTAAGCAATTAGATTTACATGTTGAACTAATTCCATTTATACATTTTTTTGGTATGTCTAGACACTGGAATCTTTAATCACAAAAAAATGGATATGTTTCATCAATTAGGGTATATTTTTAAGAGAATAGTGTAACTATGTGACAATGGTCAACGTCAATGTTATTTTATGTTATATTCCAGTTATCAGATGTGAACTTGAATTCCGATGAAGTTTAAATTTTTTTTAGAAAATTTGCTTTATTTAAACCTTTTTGTGCGATTTCGAAGTTATGCGGTTTTTTTAGGGAGTTATTTTTTTATTTCATAAAGAGTACGTATCGAGATATTTTGGCTAAAATAGGAAATAAGTCATCGACACTAATCGAAATTTGGAAAAAAATATAATTTGGGACTGTGTAAATCATATTGCATCTGCTATCGCTGAATTACGACCACGCCTTTATTCTTGTTTAGATTTTTGAAAAAAATTATTTCATTTTTTTTTGCATTTTTTCAATGTTTCGACTTTTAAAAATACATTCTACAAAGGAATTTCCAAAATTCCAACTATTTACGGAGTTATAGCTATTTTAGTGACGCGGCAACTTGGCCGGTTTTACCAAAATGAAATCTTTTAACGCGTTTTCTCGAAACTACTTTTTTCAACGCGGTTGACATCATACCTCAAGTTTTAATTATTTTAATTCAAATTAAATACGATTTTTTTCTATAAAACCCTTTATTATTCCTACCAGAATAATAAAGGATAGTTTGTAACTAAAAAAATAATTAGTATTTCTCTAGTGAATGTCTGAAATTTGAGATGCCACGTATCAAACATCCTTAAAATATATCCTTTAAATGTTACCAAAAATCTTGTTTTTAAATTGCCTTATTGTTTTCTGTTTTTTATTAACTTTTTTTGTGCGAATTTGGGTATATTTTACATAGCTGTTTCAAAGTTATGCGGTTTTTAAAATCCATGGAACGCATCTTCACTTTTTCTATGTAAGTCATTGCCTTTTTTGTGTGATTTTTACCGCGCAAAAAAAAAGGTTTAAGTGATTTCGATATTTTGTCGTTAAATCCAAAAGATATGGTACACTAAGAAAACTATCTAAACAGGATAAAATCGTCATATTAACTCTTTAAATACGGGCCGCACAGATTACATCGACTAGTTCTAACGTATCAAAATTTGCAATTAAAAATATCCGAGTCAAATTGGCAGCTTAAAGTTTGTATACAAATAATTTTGCTGCGTTTTGTGCATACAAATGACTGAAATAGTCCTTTTTTGTGTGCCCTGCTTATTTATTACCCATTATTTAAATTTTACCACTGAAGTGAAGTGTTTATTATATACATTTCAAGCACATTTCTATATATATTTATTGATACGCGAGTCACACATTGATTTAAATTAATTTAACCGGACTTGACTGACTGAAAATTCAAGTTTTTTTCAGAGTTTTCCAAATTCTTTATATTCACCCAGATTTGCCCAAGCTAAAGATACGTATCATAGCTAAAAATATATTGAAATTCTAGAGGATTTGCTTTTAGTGTAAATTAATTCACACTATAATAATATGACAACAATTCAATACCCCTAGCTAAGTCCTACGGATCAGAGGGATCTGATTAACAAATCAAATATTGTTCTAAGCTGTTTCATAAGGAAATTGGGTTGTAGATTTACATCTCTATATATGTATTTTTAATGTACAAATGCGCCTTTTATATTATTTTGAAGCAATTTTTGTAGGAATGGTCTTAAATTTAATGAAATGAATTAATTCAGTATCTAGGGTGGTAAACTTAACAGCATATGTGAGATAAGAATAAAAGAGAAAATATGAAGCCAACGCAGAATAGAAGCCGGATCCGTTCCAGAGCACGCCTCCAGAGAACAAAAAAGCTCGCTGCGAATAGTGTAGTTGCACTTGGGAGTTTCAGTAAGCCTTAGTGCAGGTTGTGCCTTAATTGAAGGCGTAGATGGTGCATGTTCTTTATGTTCCATGAGACTCTAATTAAACAATAGAGAGAGAAATCAAAGCTTGCTGAATCTTTCATACGCCGGTTGGGAGCTTAAGCGCACTACCGTAAAAGCTTTTAACTAACCAACTCGTTCAAAAGTCCAATTGAGTTTTCAAAACTAAACGCATTTTGCTCCAAGACTCAATTTGCGCAATAATTGTGAGTTTTTAAACGAGGGCGTTTGATTATTAAGCGCTTCCCCATAGAATGAGAGGGTATTGAGCAACTGGCGAGATTTCAAAACCCGACAAAGTGATAATGGCTGCATCTGAAAGGCATTGTAAAGACTCACAAACAATCTTCAACAATATCTTTCTTCATTATGTTTACATTTGAGTCAATGTGTATTGAAGTTCCTTATTCATCTGCTCAGATAATGGCCCTCCCGGTTGCACCACCCGTTTATGCTCTAAATTGACAGGCTTTCTTGCAAGGATGCATCCAGGCGTGCTTTATAAATTGAATAGTTCTTAAGCGGCTATATTTTTTCATCGTTTTCGATTGACGTCGAATGCTGAGGATACGAATGGAAATGAGCGCTATTATGCAGATGAAAGCTGTCCAATGTGCAATTGGTGCTTGTGAATATCGCCGGATCCCGCGCATAAATGCTCCTCTCGTGTTGATTCAAGACATTTGCACTGCAAAAATTACAGTGAGTGAAATGTAAACAAAGTAAACTGTCCCTCGTGATTTCAGCTTTCTTGCAATAAAATATTTATTTTAACGAGCTGGTCAAATATGCATTCAGCTTGTAGTGCGGGAGAATTCGTGCATGAACTTTGTATGCTTAGTAAATTTAAAACTGCATAGCATGCAGAATGAGCACAAACGGACGTTTTCCTGGAAAAAAAGGAGAGCAAAAGGATCAAAGCATCGTGTTTAATTTTCATTTTAAATGAAAATTAATCAAACTGCGGATATTCCAGGCGCGTTTCCACAGGAATTGACCACTACTATTTCGCACGTCTCCGTTTCGCTGCAAATTTTTGATATGTCAACATAATGCGAATGTCGCCACTTAATCAAATTTAAAATAATTTTATACTGTTATTCAAAGCAATATTATAAAATAAATATGCTCATTGTAACACCGTGATTAGCACAAAATACCCACGTATTGATGAGTATCATTATATTTTCAGACATTTTAGATACTTATCTGCAATTTTAATTTTAAGGACAATAATATACTTGAAGTTATTACATAATTTACATCAGGTTAGTCAATAACTGATGACAATCTTCTTCAACCTAATAAATACCGCTAAGGATTAGAGATTTTGGACAAAACATTTGCTTTTCCTAAAATACCTATTTAACAAACCAACGAATTAAAACCAAATTTGGTAAGTCCATTTTTTTTTTGAAAACCGCATAGCTTCAAAATCGCACGAAAAAGATCCGCATAAAAACAGATCCAAGTGTAATTTGGTAATATAAAAAGTTTGAAAATTTAAAAAAATTGAATTGAAAATTTATTTTGTACAAGTTTTAATCCGTTAAAACAAGTCCATAAATTATGTTTTAATAGTGTTTTAGTTAAATATAATATTGGTAAAATCTTTTTACAACATGCTAAATAAATTTGTTTGAATAAACATAGAGTTTATCATGGGAAAAAAGTTGAAGTGATGAGAGTCACAGATCTGTGCGACCCGTATTTATAAGGTTAAAGGCTCAATTATAAATATAATTCAAAGATTTTTCGAATTTATTTTATGTATTAAAGAACAAAAGTTTAACTAATATTTGTACAAATAAGTATCTAAATTCTGATGACAAGTTAAAAGTTGATCTTTTAGCAAACTGATGTTAAACCAAAATTTCATGCAATCATTCCATTTCTGATAATCTAAGTAAGTTTGATTTTATTATAAACTAGCTAGTACTAATAAGCTAGCTAGTAAGTAATAATTCTAAAAATATCATTTGAAATTTGAAAGAGTTATCTTGTTTAATTAGGAATGATAAAAATAACGTTTTTTTTTGTTGATTTTATTTATTTGTTGATGATATTTATATACAAGTTAATTGTACCATACCTATATTATTTGAGAAAGTACAAACAATAAGTTGGCAAAGTTTAATCGCAATTGAATGAACGGTATGGCAGCGCATTAAATACAGACAAACAAACATTATTTTTTATTATATTAAACTATGTCTATGTTACTTGCGCAAATCTCAGCAATAAGTGAACGAAGTTTTATTGTAATCCGATTAACGGTATGGCAGCGCATTTCCAACGAACAAAACCCAATTCATTTTTACAACATTTTTTTTTTAATTTTCACGTTATTTATCGTCTTTTAGATGAAAATTATTTATTTAAAAAAAATGTCATTATAAATTATAATGACAATTTATAAAAGAAGAAATTAATTAAAACCGTGTTCGCTTGGATACACTCCGGTCTTTGTTAAATGTCATTGTTGACATTTGGCTCCGCCAGTTACATGTATTGGATGCAACTTTAATGAATACAATGAAATCGAATGAAAATAAATCTTTTATTGTTCATTTTCTATGCTGCTGAGGAGTACGTTTAGGTCACAAAGCAACAAGCTTTCCTTATGCATTTCGTCTTCTATACCGAGTGTGAGGTCAGGTAGCTTTGGATGATGAATAAATTAAGAATTTCGCCGGTCATATACGGATAAAAGGGGGTTTGGTAAACATTAGTTTGTAGACAAGTTGCAGTCGCCATGGTTGACCATGGCAACACACTCATGGCCCGATTCCATTATTCATACGATGAACTGGCTAATATGGGTTGCCTTGGGGTAGCGACTCCATTAAGCCCCGTCTTGGAAAACGCTGTGTAAACATTTGAACTGGAATAATACTTATTGGATTTGTACCGGCGGTGTGTTTTGATAACATGGGAAAATAATATTTTTCGAAATAGCTCCAAGCGCCAAAATACAATTTGGCCAATTAAACGATTGATTCTGCAAGTTAGAGGGGGGATGTTTTTAAGTCGTCCGAACGATTTCGCACGGAGTCGCTTCTATAAACATTTATATTTATTCAAATTTGTTGAATGTTGAAATCGGGCAAATATTTCCAAATTTCATCTTAGTCCTATATATTATCGCAATCTTGAGCCAACAAAAGGCGTGTTTACTCTTTCGATTTATTTAATCAAGAGTGAAGTTGTTAAAAGCGGTGGCAACCGTTCAGAACAATGGCTTGTGAACTTAGGTTCTGTGTACATATCGTGAATCTGTGAAATAGAAACATCCACTCACCTTACATCCTTAATGAATATGAATAAGCTCATCGACTATTTAAATGAGCGACTCCGATGTGTAATGATGAAATAAAGTTGGCACATTACAAAACCATGGAATTCGGCACAAAGGCTTTTGTGTTCATGGGTATGCATGATTGAATTTGAAGCGTTTGGGTGTAAATCTACAGTCAATAAACAAACATGCTGGAAAACTTGTCCACTTCACACATCGAGACTTGAGCAAATATTTGACATGAACAAATCTCTGAGACGATTCCAGAAATCATTATTTGATAGTCACGAACTATCTCCGAATTCACGTTTCTATTCTATATCACTATTTATATAAATATCCCAGCTGTATATTTTTTATATTCCATTTACAAATGTCAATATTGGCACAAATATTCATCCACGTTTAGAGAAATTTGCTTAAATTCAGAGCTGATTTAATATTTCCATTCTTAGCGTCATGATTTTGTATTAGCTCATTTCTTTTGTGGGGATTGCCCTATAACATTTTTCTCTACTATGAGCAAAAACAAAAAAAAAATCGCACAAAATATATGCAATTATATAAATATCTACCATCTAACTGCCACCCATAGATAGGTACGTTCCATGGGGAGTTGTATATAAAAACGTTCACATAAAAAAAAATCGAACTACATAAAGAATGAAGGATAGGTTCCATTATTTTTAAAAATCGCATAACTTCAAATCAGTGTGATAAAATGTATCAAAAATCGCATTAAAAAAACATGCGACGATTTAGTCATAATTTTTTATGCAGTTCGTGCTATGGAGACATGCAATTATTAAGCACGCTTGAAATATGAAAGCTCGTTCAGAATTTGAGTCATGTATATTGAATAGATTTTCTAATGTTTTTGCAAAATTGACAAGATTCTTGTAAAATCTTTACGTTTAGGGGGGCAGGAGTTTCTTCTACTTCAATATCGTCTTTTATTTCTTCGCTGCCTTGTAAAATCAAACCAATAATATCATCGTCATTCAAGGTAGTATGCTCAAGCAATTCATCGACATTATTTCGAGAAAAAGTATCGAAGCTTTCTCCACCAAGTTGATTTGCAAAAATAATGATTTAAGCTGATAATATAGAAGTTTTTATTATTTCGCCATTTAAAAAACATTCGAGCCAAATTGCTTTCCAACAAGAATTTAAATTGTGTGGAATTATCTGAGAAACCCCACATGAAATATTATTTATTCAATCCAAAATTGATTTTTTTTTCAAACTTCAGGTACATTTAAATATGAATGGCGTGAATGGTTGTAACTTGCACTAGTATTGAGTTTAGATTTTTTTTTATGCGCATTCGCATTAAAAAAAACTTTGTCCTCTATGGAAAAATGAGTGCTAGGTTCAATTATTTTTGAAAACTACATAACTTCAAAATCGCATAAAAACAAACCCAAGTGAAAAATTGATTTTTTAAATCTTGAATCATGATATGTATCATTATTATAGGGCTTTATATTATCATTTGCTTCTTAATTAAAATGTCATATTAGTATAGACATATAAGAGATAGAATCCATTATTTTTAAAAATCGCATAACTTCAAAATCGCATAAAAAAGACCCAAGTGTATATATTTTTTAAGATAATTTACTCTATGTTAAATCCAATTAGTCAATGTTCCATTCAAACATAAATTGTCGATACTTTTCTCGATGATCTCTTTTAATATTAATGCAAAATCAATATTTGATGAATATCTGTATGACAGATCGAATGACATAATTGTTAATGAAGAGACTTCAAATAACTTCAAATGTGCCGATGGAACTATTATATATTGTTCGCTAATGGCTTTGGGAATCCTCAATCATTACTCGAAAGTGTTAATGAAGCAAACAAGAATCGCGAACTCAAGTCGAACAAAAAAATACTCAGTATTTGCAATGAGTCGAAATATACAAATACGCACAATTAACATGCATCATTTGTAGTTTTTTTTTAACTGAAAACTATTGACGGATGCATGGCTTATATGTTGATACGGATTGGCTGTAAGCGGTTGTTGCAGCAATGACACATATGCTGTGTCATCGGCTTTTATTGTTAATGCACAATAAATCTCAAGTTATTAGCAATAAAATTCATCCAAAAATATTAAATTTATTAAGTCATACTATAGAGAATAAATGATGTATAAGACCAAAGACTAGATTTTAATATATAGGCAGGTATTTAAACGATGGTCAAAATTCATATGTTGAAGCATGTTTTCTACCCATTATCGTTTCTATATCTAATTTTGAATATTCATATATGTAAAAGCGTTAGAAAAATAACAAAAAAATATATAATAAATTCGTCCGACGTTCGTCTGCATACATCAATTATAACACATATTAAGTGGGCATATTTGAGTTCACCAATTGCTCTCTCACCATTCGCAGGCATTGTGGGGATTGGACGTTAATAGGTAAAACGTGACTCACACTTCAATATGCTGAAAAGTATCTGGCACGCTAACAGTTCTATTCTTCTGGAGCCGGATCCCGTCTCCGGGCCCTTGACTCGCCTACCCTGGTCATTAGCATGTCATCAGACGAGCACAAAGGAGGGCCTCCGGTCGTGATAGAACATGTTCCCGATGTGAGTGAAAGAGACTCGCCTTGGATGTGTGCCTCTTTTTTGTCGGGGATATCCCGCATCTTTGGATGGGGCTCCATCGCTCACTGGATTATTTAAAACCTCTCTGAATTTTAAAGCGTCTTCAAATTTTCACGACTTTGCCATGCAAAGTATTATCGACACATTTTCAGAGGAAATCCGGAACGGGGGCGTTTGCATTCCATATTTATGAAATGCATTCCGGATGCATTTAAATGTCTGGATACGTTGATTGATGCCCGTGGGAATGCATGGGTGTGAAACGGTGGCTTAGCTGAGATGTGAACCAATGTCGTAAATTTAATTTAATCAGCGCCATCTAGTAGACAATAGCCGAACCTTTTTATTTAATTTGTTTTCTGGAACAATATTCGGCCGGGATCTATGTATGATATATTCACATTAATCCTTCCCATTTTGTTTCAAAAATATTTTATTTGTGATCATAGTGAATTTATATTTAAATGAAAAAAAAAATTAAAATTTTGTATTTATTTGAAGAATTAAGGAAAACTCACTGGGTTTAAATAAGTGATTAAAAAGGTGTTAAAGAAATCGAAAGCGTCTCTTAAACAAGTTTTGTAATTAATTTAACAGATTTCCTTGGATAAATCTTTACTCAATGAAGAGCAAAAGAAGATCCTAATTTTGGACTATGGCATGATGTCGTTTAAATATTTATATTAATTATATAGTTAGAAATTATTCCATAATTATATATAGCATAATTTCAAACTAACTGTTGATTCTGTTTCATTAAATTTGAATAGGATTAATATCGTATGTTCGATATTGATGACATTAAACATGAAAAATATTCGTTAATGGATGAAATTCAGTTAATGGAAGTTGAATGTATTGTAGTTAGTTTCCTTTAAAATGAATAATATAAGCTTCTGCATGGTAACGTATTTTCAAATTTCCCAATTATCCGGTACCAAAGTGTCGCCGTAATGGTTTCAAGTCCACGATTGTGATGAATGCGCTCTCAAAACGTAGAATTTTAAAACGGTATCTTAACTATCTCCATTATGCAAAAATCCCCAGGATGAATGCGCGAAAGACGCAGCGTCGATGTAGTGAGGAATGTGAGAGGGTGGATGTAGGTTTGTATGTTTTAAAACCTTTTATGGTTGACAAGTACGTGTTGCAGGGACGTGTCTGCACGCCTAGCGAGCTCCTCTCACAATTTTGTATGCTCGGAAGACGACCCAAAAATGTGATGTCAGCATATTGTGAGGAACGGATTTTATGTATATTCATATCTCTGCTTTTATATAGTACTATAAAATGTACTTGGGAGCACATTAAAATACGTAGAAGGGTGTGCTGACGCTCGGCGCGGGGGATGAACTATAACACTGAGGAGCGTACAAATAAGTGATAATATCGGAAAATTTAAACCGAATCGGATTAACATTTTATACGGAATACTAAATCGTCGATTGCACTTCGGATGGCACTTAATAGCCTAAGTCACAGTGCAAAGTGTAATTTAAATTTATAACTTTGATAGTGAGTCGCCTTGAAGATTTATAGTCCGTATCCGAAGACGTTTGTGTGCTTCTGTATTTCTTCTATCTCAAACGATTACCGAAGCATCATGCATGAGCGAAGGCATACATTTCATTGGACAACTTAAACCTTTCAGTTTAATGAGGATTTCGCTCATTTGCATTTGCTTCAGACTTAAGGCATTCAGCTTCAATTTGTATTTTATTAAAATTCTAAACAAGTCTCATCCGACCTACAAAACCTTTTTAATGTCATTTTGAGTTAATCTCCAAGGATTGATTTCATTGCTTAAATAATTCTTCATCAAAAGATATACATTACTAGCTGGTACCCGGCGCGTTGCTGCCACAGAAGTAATAATTCTAAAAATATGAATAAACGTACAAACATTGATTTTAATATATAAGATCTACTGTAAGCTAATTTTACTATACTTGTATTATTTGAGAAAGTACAAACAATAAGTTGACAAAGTTTTATCACAATCGAATAAACGGTATGGCAGCGCATTAAATACGGACAAACAAACGTTGATTTTTATATATTAAACTATGCTTATGTTACTTGCAAAATTCTCAAAAATAAGTGTACGAAGTTTTATTGCAATCTGATGAAAGGTATGGCAGTGCATTACATACGAACAAAACCCAATTAATTTTCATATATTATTTTGCTTTTGAAGCGTTCCCACCGAAACACAAACGTTGGAATCATGCTTTTATTAAAATTTAAGTATGATTTATGATATGAACTGTTTAAAATTAAATGAATTTCTAATGATTTAACAGTTTTATTTGATGTTTAGAGTTGAAATAGCATGGAAATAAATAAGTTTGAAATACGCATATATTATTTAATAGAGTATAATACACTTTCGGCGCAATATATGTTTTTATTGTGCGTAGGTCTATTGTCATTAATCATTGTAAGTATGGCTCCAATATTGGCCATGATGGAATAAAAGGTGATTTTTTTGCAATGGAAACCAGCATTGAAAATAAGCAGTCGTAGGAAAACGTTCTCCATCCATCCATCTCTATTCGTGGGCTAGCCAAAAAGGAAATCCCACTGGGAAAAGTTGATCTTGAACCAGTTCCTTCAAAATTCACGAAGGCTCTACATGTTGTTGATCGTTAGGGCTTACGTATACATCTCTCTCTTATTCAGCGTTCCTTCAAATGCTCAATCTTAATGAGTGCCAAAACTTTTTTTGGGCTAAAGTTTAGCAGATTCGTTCATGAATCATAATTATGAAGTGATGCTGTAATTAATTATTTGTCGTCGCGTCGAAAACTTATTCCCAAGCCATGATGTATTCGATTATTAAGCGCCATTTTGTAAATAAACATTTGAGGGATAAGTTGTTCTTTAAAGCAATAGCTGCTGAATACGGTGGATTTAAGATTGTTTTATTTACAGCGTTGTCTCTACTAACATTTATAGGATGGCTCGAAGCCGATAATCCGATAATCTTCATCTTTGATTTCATCCAGAGTATTCAGTTCCTTTGTCATCGGAATGTATTCTATCTACTTGAGTCGTAGGAAGATCTCCCTTTCTGTGTCACGCCAGACGATAATAATATCTGCGTAATTCTGTGAACTGAGATGTGTCTTTTGTTGCCAGTGTGACCAATCCTGTGTCAATAGGCGATATAGCCAACCAGTCGGAACAAAAGCAGCATTATTCAGAGTCGTACTTTACTACTCTACTACTGCAAGATTGCTACTTTTCTAGACGGCAGTATATTGCCGGGGCCATAGAAAATTTTGGAGAATGACTCTATTTACGAGGGCTCGTCTCGGCTGCTACGACCGTTGCACGTAATGAGTTGTATTATGATGCTTTCCTGAAGGGTTCTTTGAAGTTTGGGAATCAGTTCAGAAAGCAATTCGATAAAATCTCATCAAGTGTATTTGTATCATATATTCGACAACCGTTAGGATATTGATCAATAACAAGCCATAAACTATTTTTTAAATCGTTTAAGACAAATAACATATATTTCATATGCAAGACGTTACAAGCAAGCGGAATTTTAAAATGTACATCGAAAGTATTGGCTCAATGATAAATGTGATGATTCTTTTCCTATTAAAAATAGGCAATCATCAAAAGGGATGTTTCTGAGAATAAATAATTTACATATAGTTTAAATAGTATCGAAGAAGACATCAGACGATGATGAAGAAAATCACATCAGATAATCAAAACTGTTATTGGAAATTGTTCAGCAAAGATCTTAACATGGAAAGTCTCTTTCTAATCGACATCTGAAAATCTTATTAACACATTCCAAGCCGCTTTCTTTCACATAAATGTGGATTTATGGTTATATGAGCTTGCATTTTTAGTAAGGAGGCGATTTATAATATCAAGATTAAATACATGGATGATAGTAAGATCTTCCATTTTTTTCCAGGTCAATCAATAATCCATTTCGATAGAAGAGTTTCATTGTATTAGTTGATGATCGCTCTTCAGTGTACAGCAAAATCATAAATTTGTCCAATTAATACGGCATTCGTATATTTAAAAGCATACATATTTTATCTAAGCGCAAAATCTGAAAACATCAGCACATAACATCATATGAAACTGGTACGGAGAGTCGGAAGATAAATGCTTTCATATTTCAAAGTAATGGCAAGCTTAAAATTCCCCGGTGTTTCATATCAAATCTATTTGACAATGCATCTTCCATCTTATGGCTGAACGCTGTACAGTTTTTACCATGAAGATGCTTTTAAGATTAAGTATCATTTTAATAGCTCAAATAATGGTTCCATATGCATTTTTGAAATGTCGATTTGATGCCAAAATGATTATACGGTTAAACCTTTTTTTGTGCGGTAGATGCGTTCCGCGGAAAATCGCACAAAAAAAGGCTATGACTTACACAGAAAAAATGAAGATGCGTACCATGGATTTTAAAAACTGCATAACTTTGAAACAGCTCTAAAAAATAAATCCAAAATCGCACAAAAAAAGTTAATAGAAAAACAAGAAAACAAGAAGGAAATTTAAAAATAACATTTTTGGTAACATTTAAAGGACGTATTACATCATTGGTAAATTTCATGGTTTAAAAAAAATTAAGTCAAGACATTTTTTAAAAAATAAATTTTGGCATAAATCTGGCAGGAATAATGGGGGATTATATAGAAAAGATTCGTACCCAGTTTGAAGTAAATCAATTAATTAAAATTTGAGATATGATGTCGACCGTGTTGAAAAAAGTAATTTCGAGAAAAACCCGTTAAAAGATTTTGATTATGGTAGGACCGGCCAAATTGTCGCGTAACTAAAATAGCTATAACTCCGTAAGTAGTTGGAATTTTGGAAATTCCTTTGGAGAATATATTTTTAAAAGTCAAAACATTGGATTTATTTTTTCCAAATTTCAGTTAGTGTTGATGATTATCTTCGATATAGCTTTATATCTTATAACTTCGAAATCGCACAAAAAAAGTTTGAGTGTACATAATCTGGTGTGCAAAATATCGGATCGGAATTCCGATTTTGGACGCTTAATTTTAAATCCAAATCGTGGAATAATATTGAACCGTAACAATATTTTTTTGAGAATGGAAGAATTGATATTTTAGATTAATCTCCTGGGAGTTGAAATCGCTTTTGGATATACAATAGTTGTTAATACAGTGCAATTAGAAAAAAATCTGTGTTTGTGTAATATATATTAATATAGGCATGCTACTGGTCTAGTGATTGCTTTATGCTACGTATAAATACACACACACATACACCTAGGATAGAAGAGGCGTGGCGCATGCGCGTAGCGTATCTATGACTTATGGGACGAGGACAACGATGGAGTAAAAACAATTCTTCCTCTCTTTCGGGCTGACTGCTGATTGGAGTTTCACTTTTCGTGACGTCAAGATTTAATTGTGTAAAATCAGAAGGGTGTTATCCAAATTAAAGATTTTGAATAAGATCAAATGACTAAATATTTCTTATAATAATGAATCCTATCGTCATATGTGTGCATGAAGGCAGCGAACATAAAAATGTATAAGTTGCTGAGTTATAACAGTGTGAACATGAATTCAATTAAAAGATACATTTTAGAAAACTAAATTAACAAAATTGAATGAATTTATCAAAGAGATGTCTTGGTGGTTTTATTGTAGTAATTTGAGTACTCAAAGGTGGCCTTAGTAGTTGCGTCGCTTGAACACCGAGCCAAGGTACTTTCCTCGACCTAAAACCATCTCGACAAACATTTGTTCATAGAAGCGTAGGGTATTTATCACTTTTATATATGCGTAAACAAATTTCGAATGGATAATTAAATTTGAATAATTGTAGCCATCCAAATGATGTATAAAGTGATACACTTCCCAGACACTAATGTGTCTCACCACTTGAGTATAAATAGATTGTTCGACGTGGCCGTACGTGCGCCTCGCTGGCGTTCTACTAAAGTAGAATTTATGTGCATTGAAAACCATTTGCGGATTGTTTCGGTCAATGTGGCCGTAATTGGGCGATCACCTCCTTTCTGGATGCTCGACGTTTAGTCGAAGAGCGATCTTGCGAGCTTTCGAAAGCTCCCCGAAATGATGCATTTGGTATGCGAGGCGACACTCTGTAATGGCCGCGGCTTGGGACCACTTTACTGGCTCCTGCGGTTTCGGCTACTTATGACCACCTTCCTCTTGTGCATGCATAATTTTACTGAAAATTTCGACATTTCTTCCATTTACTTCCATCGATTTTGTTCCCAGCAATTGGCATTCAAATCGAATGGAAATTGTAAAAAATTCAATTTTTAGAACAGCACGAAGAAACGCAACTCAGCATGCTAAGAAAACAGGATTAATGTTGATATGAATTTGAACAGAGATTTTACTTTCTCAACTTGATTATTGTCAACTAATTTCTCCGTTGAAAATCACGAGTGGTATTGTTGGGCCTAAAAGAGATCAAAGTTGGGAGTCACGTATGTCGGTGGGCGAGCGATGACATTCTTCACCATGGAAATCTTAAATCATGAACAAGTAATTTGCAGCAAATGAGTTAAACATATTTTTACTTTGTATAAAATTGTCTATAGCTTAGACTATAATTAAAGAGAAATATTAAAAAATAAAAATATAGTGAGCGATCGAAGAAAAAATTGTGTTTTTACCAACATTTTTTGTAGTTTTTTGTTTATTAAATAAACACTTTTGAATATTTTTAGATAATTGTAATCTAAACGATGAATACATTTATTATAAACGTATTTGCCAATTTTCATAAAGAATTCTTATTTAGGGAGTGTGGGAACACTTCCATGATTTTGAAAAAAGTAGTTTTCGAGAAAAACGCATTTAAGTTTTACAAAGCGCAGCTTCTTTTCGTCGGCCTATAACTTTGCGAATTTAATTTATATCCATTTGAAATTTATAGAACATATTCTTAAACATTGGTTCTTTCCGATACACGAAGAAAAAAACATTTTTTTTGAACCAATTAGGTATAAACGTCCCTTAATTTAATTTTTTTTAAAAATGATTTTTATTTAGCAATATATATACCAGTTTCTATAATAATGCATTTAAAATCGACAGATGAGTAAATATAATTTCTATAAATTATGACACCATATGCGATAGAATCGGCGGCTTTTTCTATGTCCAAGAACACGGTGTCCGTATATATTTGAATGGTAAATTTCTTCAGAAAATACGTCGCGCACTTGATAAGTTGCTGGTTATAACTTATTTTTAGTTCGGGATTCAAAAATGAATTTATACGAATATAATTAAATAACGCGAAATAATGCGATAAGTGTCTCTGATTACATTTTTTTCCGGAGCACGAAATTTTAATTCGTCGAGTGCTAAAATTCTACGACGCACTCGTCGAAAAATATAAAGCGAGGACCGAAAAATGAAATTTAAAATTTAAATTAAAATGAAAAATCGTCCACGTAACAAGCAAAGTTTGAGTGGCTTCTAATTCTTATGTAGAGGTGAGGTAAGTCCTCCGCGAGCTCTGCAACTCTCAACAAAACTGAAGAGGCGCTGAAGAGCTCCATCCACCCCAGCCTGGCTGGGTGACCCCTATGGTGGTGCCGTGCGGTTGAAGACCCACCCTCCCAACCCTGATCAACCGCTCGACAAGCCACTCGATGGCATACCACCACTCAGCAGCGAAAGGCGTTTATCTGCTCAGGCATTATTCATATGATGGGACTTATGCATTGATCTTCAACACAATCATTCTATACATAATTCCTCACAATTTAAGCCATTTTGAGGTAATTCAATTAAATATTCCAACAATATTCTTACATCAATCTCTATGAACTTAATATATAACATAGTTAATTGATCATTGATCAATCAAATAATTATACAGTACAGGCTCTCATCAGCAGGTCTAATTTGTTGAAAATAATGATAAATATGTAATATTTCTTTGGTTTGTATGAGAAAAGATATTTTTTATTTTTGGATTTCGCAAGTTTCTCTCGGAAAATCGTGTCGGTACGTACACGCCTTTTTAGAATTCCTTTTAGTGTTCCATAAAAGCTTCTTATATACCTAGTAAACGCTGATTTTCAAGCATCAAACAAAGGATTTATCTGAAAAATTCTTTGCCGAAAATTTTCGTGCTTTATCCGGAGTTTTCAACAGCAATAGACAAACACGTAGGCTTTTGCCTCTGTGACGCTTTCTTCCTGCCCGTTTTGTCTTCGTCGGCTCTTTCTCGAGAACCCTCAAAAAGAAGTATTGTTATGCATTTCCTGGGGGAAGAGAATCTTGTTGAATATAATCTTCATCAGGCGCGGGGACGTGTATCGATTTTACATACATACAGTGAACTTTAAAACCATATATCCCATATAATTTTTAAAATTGATTTTTTTATATCCAAAATCTAAATATGTACATATACTTCTTAAATAATTCGAATATGAAATCTAAGCAGGCCATAATATATCAGTGGTTAGAATGTTAACATCCCGCAGTTGCGGCTCGAATTTCTCACCGGCCATGCGGTTCAACAATCACATTTTAAATGGCTACCGTGAAAGCCTTCGCGTTAAACTTAATCCCGAACCAGATACTGCTCAAATTTATCAGATTGAGATCATGCTAAATTCTATAACCTCTAATTTGATCGCGGAACGAGCCGATTTTATTCTTATTTGATCCGTTTTAATATACCATTAGCATACTCTTCGAATGAGCCAATTTAGTGCTCTTTCGGGGGATAATTTCGCCCGTTAATGGCCACTATGAATATTTTTACTGCCAAAAGTAGGTTAAGCATATTACGAGTTAACCCTAACTGCCAAACGTCTGCGGGTCGGAAATGAAGCGTAATTCCATAGATGTGGCATTTTACCCCGTGAAAATTGCCATTTTCACAAACATAAATATTTATCGCGTATCATATCTTACGTGTAGCCTTCATAAAGTCTAACCGTTATCACTGTCCGCACAAAAAATCCCATTTATGACTCGGCATTTCTCTTTTTGTTCCAGGTAATATACGCCGTTTCATCAAAGAAGTGGTTGTGAATAAGGAAAGCGAGCGGATGAAGGCGGAAAGCTCTCTATTCAGCAAGAAACCCGCCCTAGGCTGGAAGGGAAACTTAAGCATTTTAGACATCCACCGGTGTCAGTGAAAGCCTTAAAGTTTTTAAGGATATTCCACTAAGTTCACTTCTACATGTGTATATGCTGGCATTAAACCTTGAAAATTAAAAAAAAATATATGCAAAAGAAATAGAAATATCATACGAAATGTAATGAAGCTTTTTTGCATTCTTGAAATTGTCGAAGGTTTCCTGTTGAACTGAAATAAAAAACGGAAATATTTTTTAATTTTAATATGTTTAGGCAGTCAACTAAGCTATACAAATTTAAAAAAGTATAAAATTAAAAATTAAGTAGGCTTTTAAGTTAAACTTTCAAATTTTTTTGATCATTTTTACCCCAAAAAAATCATTTATTTACGCGAAAATCTTAAAATTTTAGCTTCGTTGACTAGATAATATTATATTGAGAAACATCTCAAAATTTTAGCCAAATCGATTAATAACTTTTTAAACTATGACTGGCGAACATTTTGAAAATGCAGTTTCGAAATAATCTCGTTTAAAGTTTCAATGCAATAAAAATATCAATTTTAGTGACTTATCGATCAATCAATGATTCCAAGTGCATATAATAGATCTTCAGCTTTCTCAAAATGTTTAATATCTTCTACTAACTGTTGTTTTTGGACTATACGAGCTGTTTTTGTCTCAGAAAGACTCTTACGGTTCTACCTCGCTACCCTTGCTTCATTGGTATTTTCAGCAAAGGCTTTACAGTAGGTGCCAATAATTATATTTAATGTTTTCATCGTCTTTAAAATGAAGTTGTAGTCGTTATTAAATATCCCATCATCAATGTATGTTACTGTTTCAATGATTTTTACACAAGAATGCAGGTTCTTTGGAGCCAGTCGCTAAACCGCCGAGTAAAAACATTCATTAGCATTTTGAGTATTGCCACCCAAGCACCGTTGAAGTAATTCATCTCTGGATAAATCTTTATAAATTGGTAAAAATATATGTGTATTACCTATACATAAAATCCGAAAACATCAGATTATAATATCATATGAAACAAGTACGGAGAGTCGAAAGATAAATGCTTTCATATTTCAAAGTAATGGCAAGTTTAAAAATTCCCGGGCGTATCATACCCAATCTATTCGACATCTTATATCTTATAGCCAGAATCTGGATAGTTTTCATCATAAATGAGCATTATTAACGCTGAAAAATCTATTGTATGCATAATTTATTTCTAATAGCACATCCATCGCTATTACAATTAGACAATCTCAATTATTTTATTATAACATCAAACAGCCGTTAACAACGCTGTGCTAAATTCGTTTATTGAAGCCGGATCTTAAACAGATTCTAATGGAGCCATTTTATTATACGGCCCAGATTTAATATTATCATAGAGCAGATGTCATCAATCAGCTGTAGTTTTATTAGTAATCAACGTCGCAACATGAAAAGAATCAACTGCTTAGAAAAATAATTTATCGATTTGATGCGTGAAGCAACTGGCAAATTTGGGGGAGAGCTGTTTTGTTCTTGGCGATTATTATTCGCATGAAAATACATGTGTATATTTCATAAATTTTATTATCATCGTCAATGTAATGGAGACCATCTTCAGATTTATACTATTTCTACGATTTTAGTTATTATTGCAAACATTTCGCTGGGGTATTTATTGTTTATTACACAGACTAAATACTGTTTGTCTCAGTTTTCAGTAAAAATACGTGATATTTGAACCCTTAACTAGCCACAATGAAATAAAAATGTTTTTATCAGAGCATATTTCTTAGGGTAAAGTGCAACCATTTGAAAATAACAAGCATCAATGTAATACTATCATCCTAGCTATCTTATTTTACACTGAATTCTAAATTTATCATGTTTGAATTTCATACAATTACATAATAGCTAAACGTTTATACTAAAATTTTATGTTTCTTTTAGTAGAAGGATCTTCGATTTTGCTAATCAATCTCTTGTGCTATCAGTGATTTTTAAATATTCTCGACATTCATATTATTAGAGCTCGTATTTGCTATAGAATTACCAAATTCAGCTATTTTATCTACAATATTTGGATGTAGGCCAGTTTTAACTACAGTTAAAGCTTCTGTACCCTTGGTTCGAGACCGTTTACGTTGGATATTCTCACAGAGTATCCAACTTTCATCTCCAGTGACAAGTCTCTTCAAAAAAGGTTGGCTATTATGTCATTGGAGAAGAAGATCGCATATTGAAATACGCTGAAGTTTATTTGAGTCAGTCAGTTCATGAAGAAGCCACACATCTGAACGATTGATGTAGCCCAATTTTGTCAAATGATTATGGACGGATGTTCGTGGAATTTCTAACTTGTTAGCTATGCCTCGAATAGTATATCGCGGGTTTTCTTCAACCATGGCTATGATTAGATCTGTGTTCATTTGCGAAAGAAACTTACGGGACAACCTAATATATCATATAACCATTATATTGACAGATGTGAAAAATCAGATCTCGTATAACATGGTTATATGGTTCCGCAAAAACACCGTCTTATACAAATCCGTGTTATACAAGGTTTGAAGTTCATCCAAAATCAGCTGTAATTCTCTCTGTATCAGCTGTAATTTTAAACTTCTATCTATTATAGGATCATTTTCTATTAAAAAATTTAATTTAATAGCCAATTCTATGCCTTCAGTAAATGTTTTTAATGTGAAACATGTAGCTATATCGCTGCAACTTCTTTCTGGGTCATTAATTGTGGTAGATTAATTTAATATTTCGACTATTTCGTCTTTTTTCAACATACGATCTTCCAATATTTCTTGGATTTCATGAATATCCATGTCATTAAAACTTTCTTCACCAATATCATGACAAATGTTTATTGTCCTTTGGTATTCATCTTCTATTGATGGTGAAACATTTCCTCCAGAGACTACTTCTAGCCACAGATTTTTCCAGCAAGAATTTAAAGTGGATTGTTGTATTTCTTTAATGGATTTTCTTATTATTTTTTCACCCCGTGTCTTTAAATATTTATTTGTAAAATATCATAATTATTGAAAAGATGTTTATATCTAATATTCAAATTGATTTTCAACCATCTCTGATTATCTTCAGCGACTAAATTATGTACATCCATGATGGCATTTATTGGATTTAAACTGTTGAATCTATTGAAGACTTATTGAACAATTTGACTTTTGTAGATTGTTTCGCTCGTCACCATGGTAAGATTGTCTTTTTAATATTAAAGTGATGTAACAGCAAAGTTATGTAAAAGGTAAGAGAGCCAAGTTTTTGGGGTGGGAAAAGGTAAAGACGAAAATATAGTTTATATATTTTTTTAAATACATATTTACGTAGTTGGATAAAATATTGTTCTGTATTTGCCATGTAATATAAGCATATATCTTCTATTAATTTATATCAACACAAAGTCTAATTTATTAAGTAAAATATACCACACTGGTTTGGAACCCACGAAAAATGTTTGGTAAATTTGGCCCATATTTAGAGTACGGTTTTACTTCATTAAGTATTGGTATAGGAGCTAAATGATGAATTTGATTCATGATTGCTCATTGTCAAAGGATGAAAAATGAATCTCTCATATGACGTCAATTGTGATGTTTCTTTCAATATCCCCAGCCGAGGTGTATACGTGGCACAAAGCCACAACTCAAGGAGCTATTACCGTTTTATTCCCATATAAAATGCTATATTTTATTTTTAACATATAGCGAAAAGGTCAAAGGTCTCATTCGGCGTTTGTTGAAAATGTAATACAATGCCATGCCGTTTGTAACAATGTATCCTTCGTCGTTGAGTTCGCTCTCTTGACCCTCCCGTACGTTCCCATTTGACATTAAAACCCGAAACGATTCCGATTTAAGCGCCAAGGAAACTCTTGGAATTAGAAACGATCAACTTCTATACGTACATCTGGCCGTCCTGCTTTTCCTGATATATCGCAACAGTCGCTGCTCTCATAATGAAGCCTAAATAGAATAGAGAAAATGCATATAAATTCTGCGTTGCAGCCAGCTCGCAGCATAATTTAGCATAGTTCTCGTGTTTATTGTTGCATCGTGAAATTGGAAACAGACAATTTTCTCTCGACTATGATGCTACTTTGAGTATAAGAATCATCTTTTGTCTATTAAAGCTGCCTTTCATTCAGCATAAACATTTCGTGTTTCACCTTTCAACAATAAACAAAGCTCTCCGTCATGTACATGAATTGAGCTTTTGCCCCTTAGATGCATCCTAATTGTAGCAGACTCATGTTTTTCAAAAGGAGTAAAGATTTGAAAAACAAACAATAAGTTTACGAAGGTACTCTGAGCGTCTAAAAGTGTTTTGCTTGAAGAAAAGATGAACGTGCTCTTACTTAGCATAATGGCACGCAAAGAGATGCAATTTTATGGAATGATGCGCATCGTAAAATGTGAGACAACTTATAATTCCTTGAAAAGTCCAGAGGAGCAACTTGTGGTTGAGTGCCATTTAGGAAGCTCTTATTTGACGAAATATTTTAAACGAAAAATAACAAACCATAGCATAAAATGCATGCTTTGTGAGTCAATTAATATTGAAGGCTTTACAGCCTTTTATAATAATTTTTAATAAGAAAATGGTTTTCTTGAGTGCTGAAGGTATTTTGTATGATGGAATTTCTTGATTTTTAGACAATAATTTGTCTAGAGCGTTCCCACGTAAAGAAAAACGATAAATATAAGCATATAAATAATACTTTTTGAAATACATTTAAAGCTTAGTTTACATTTTACCAGCTATTAACCAGCGTTCACTTATAAAATCTTATATAGATCTTGATGTAAATATGCTGATAATTATTGGCTATGAAATTAATATTACGCGGAAGTATTTCCATAGAAAGTTTAATTTTTTTGTCGATAACTGCTGTTATAAAAGCAATGATCATTTTATTTAACGATCGTGATTTGCAAAATCTTTGGGTATTGTATATTTTTGCTATGTACATTTGAATCGGTCCATAAAAACATTCGATAATCCGATTAAAGCTAAGGATATAACCGCTGAACTTTTTGATGAATTAAATATTTCCAAGCAAACAAGGGTAGCTCGTCTCTTCCGCCGGAGGTTGGTTGATCGTGGTATTTGTCCGAAATTAAAGTTGGCAACAAAGCATAAATTTAAAAATTAATTTAATCTCATTAGCCCCTCTCCAGTTGGCGCTGTTCTTTTTCTTGTCCGCCTTAATAATAATCGTACATTCTGCGTAAATCAGCAGTTGTGCGAGCTACGGATAATATATTTTATTTTATTCGTCCGTTTCCTCTTCACGCTTTCGTTGGTAAACTTTTACACGGGAGCCTTAATACCAAACATTGTAATAATTCACTCGTGGCCCGCTTAATAAATTCGCCCCCGAGGAAGTTTAATATTCCCCTTTTTGTAGGACATTTTTACGGAAAACACCTATTTCGCTCAACAAGGAAACAATAAAGCAATTTGTTCCACAAGGAGCGAAACTCCTCTCGCATTAAGTCGCCAACGGAACCAGTGATGTGATCGGCGTAGCATGAATGTATAAAATGCAAAAAGTGCTATGCATAAGTCAAATTTGCATGTCTGCATAATACATTTTCCTCGTCTTTTTTTGTTCGGGACGAGTGCTAAAAAGCACGGAATTAAATTCAATTCCCCGGAGATAAAAACCTACAAATCACTTACATTTCTAGAAATTGTCAACCAAAGAAGTAGTCGCGGATTCAGGGATAAAAAAAATGGTAATAGCTTAAAAGATTAAGTTTTCCAATCAAACCATTACATGTAAGTCGAATCGAACTTTCATAATAAGAGAGATCTAAGACAATATATATACCAACATTTTGTCATATAAGTAGAACCCAAAATGATTTTCGTTTTATTGCTTGATCGTTTTTGGGGATTAGTTACATTTAGGCTGCTGCATTTTCGACTCATGTTTTGTGCTCTTTCGGTGACTATACTCATCAAGAATAAATTGTATTTTTTAAAATTCAAATTTAACAACCTAATTTACAAAGGATCGATTTTGGTACCGCACTAAAAAATCAAATATTATTTTGAAAATATGCCCGAAGTGACCTTAGAGCATCGAGTGTTTCATCGTTTAGTCTGGATCTGATTTTGGAAGCCAGGCAAATTGCTGCTGAAAATGCACGCCCAGCCTCCACACTCGTTGGAGGTATCGTCATCAGATATTTAAATGTTAGTTCGAGTTGATGACTCATCAACAACACCATCAATATGACTGATGAAATTCCTTTCTGCTGAGACACGGACTAAAACTCGCAAAATTCCGGATTTACCGACAAATTATTTATTTCCGTCGCTGCAGATGAATAATTTTATACTATAATACTTTGATGTGATTCGTAATTATATTACGGAGGAATACAAAAATTTTGAACCCCGTATCTATTATATTTTATATCAATATTCCCATTATTAGAGTCGAGGTGTAGTAAATACATCACCGGTAGGGAAATGTTTATATAACAATTTAAAAACATATATGTATACAAAGATTAGATAGTTACTGTCCTTATGCGTTGCCTAAGCTTGCCAATTTTTAGTTACGCCACTGTTTTCAAGCGTCCAGATTTCGGCGGGAATGTCTCGATTAAGTAGACTTCATCGTGCTGGTGAGGTGTACGATTTCTGTTAAATACAAATATCAATCCAGAATTTTTCGGGTTAGCGTTTACTAATCCCGGGATTTATGAGCACCTAAAACTGTCCAGGATACCGGGATCCTGGACAGATTGGATTCCCGCACGAGCTAAGTAAAGAGAACTTGGGCAACCCCTATAACGCATGCGAACAACTTCTAAAAATGGAATTCGAAACGCCATTTCTGATCGACTCAATAGCTGGAGACGAGAAATGGGTTATTTACTCTAATCATGGGCGCAAAAATCAATTGTTATTGAAGGGTCAGATAGCAAAACTGACCTCTAAACCCGGCAAACAAACAAAATTTTCAGTGCCTTTCTATGAAGAGCTGAATATTCTTCTTGGGCGGAAATTCAAAAGTCCTCCATGATCATTTCGGAAAATTTAATTTTTAGAATACGATCAGTCGAGAATGACACTAATTCTTCTTCTTTGGTGTATGAAAATTCAGAATACGGTGTATCAATCATAGCAAATGGATTTCTAATCTAGTCATAATTTTCTATATTTAAGGAAAGAAATTAATGTCCAATATTTTTTTCCAATAAAGTTTAAAATGCTATTATTGCGAAAATAATTCCCTCGAGAATCTTTTTGTTTATTGAAGAAAACATATCTACTTTTTTTTCTATTATTCGATTTTTCAAAAGTCATTTTGTCAATGGATGTCAATTTTTTTCGTTTTTTCCTTGAATGCTTGTGTTAGCTTTATTTAAGTAATTTGAAATATCTGCTAAATGTGCCACTTTAGCACACCAATCATTATCCTGAAGACGTTTTACAAAATCATCCATACCTTCATTTCGAAAAAAGATTAACAATTCATTCTAAGTTCTATGAATCAACATAAAACTTTACTCCTAGATTTACCACCTGACTTCAGTATGAAAAAGCAAACACTCGTACTTATAAATATTTTTAAACATGCGTCTTTTTAAAGGTCTTGATTTTATGAAATTCGCTATATTTACTACATGATCTAGTACAGGTTATAGTGCTGCTGCTAGTATTTTTGAAACCAAAGATTCTCTATGCAAAAAACAGTGCGTAGTTATTGTATTAGGGTTTCTTGTCTTTGCAAGGGTAACAAATCCTTTAATTGAGTCTACCATTAAAGGATCTAAATCTGTACAAATTCCTACACATAACTCCCATAATATTTTAAATACTATTTGAATTTGAGAATTTGGAGTATTATTATAATTTATAGACATATTAGACACACATTGCTCGTGGGCCATGATTTCGAATGAAGTGTTAAAATTAAATTTGCCATGACAAATTGACTGATACAAACTATAATTGAATTAACACTTGAAGCCACGGGTTAAATAGATAAGTCGAAATATGCAAAAGATACAAAGCAAATGTTGTAATGTTCCCATGCGGACCGACACGTAGCTGTCAACAATTTCCAACAGTTCTAATTGCTTAATTAGCACTCTTGATTTCTTAGCTTATAAATGCGCCATATTATAATTTATATTTATATTTTCGCCGGCCCATCTGCGCAAATATATTTCAAATCGGCTAAATCCTACAATAGACCGATCTAATTTCAGCACTTGGGAATTAGCGAGTGACATCGTCTCAAAGAGGCGAATCTCAACGGGATGACATCATCGTTTTGTGATGTTAGATTCTGCAAGTAGACGTGGCGTCCACCGGTCGCAGAATTTCATCAATGAACCTTTGTTTTTGAGAATGACTGACGCATTTAAAGCATGTGCTGTACTAGATACTAATCATTAAATTTTAAGCTGTCGTTTGTGAATTATTAATGAGCGTCATAAATCCAAAATTTCTTCCTGGATCCGACGAAAATATCTAATAGGGATCGTAATATTGGCAATCTTAGAATCATTTATAGGCGATTTGTTAGGATAACATAATAATATCGCATTGGTTCTGCGCGTATTTCGATGGAGTTTAAATCAAATATTAATAATGATTGTCTTGGAAAATTTGCAGATGTATTCAATTGCGGTTAAGCCGGGCCTAAATATTAAAGGATGCTACGTGTGAAAATATATTTTTAAAAAATCTATTATTTATGCTAAGTAAATTTCGGCACTGTTCGGCAACGCGAAGAATTCGTACGTGAGTGGACATTTAATTTGATGTGACAGATTTGTCTTTCAATACGTCGTTTTGTTGCGACGGTCTAATTTCGGACGACCAGTGCAATGGTGCACGTTTTGCACCCGTTGATGCAATTATTCGACTTTATTTTTTACCATCACAGACTCACAGAAGGTGATGATCACGGTTGATGGTGTTATTTTGTAGAGATTCGCTTCTATATTTGATGATTAAATAGACAGATTTTTCGGTGAATGATATATAAGAGAAAAGTATAAATGATAATTATTTTATTTTGTTGGCTTTATTATAAATATGAACAAACATACAGACATTGATTATACTATATTTATATTATTTGATAAAGTGCAAATAATAAGTTGGTAAAGTTTTTATTGCAATTGAATGAACGGTATGATAGCGCATACAATACAAACAAACAAATTTGTATTTTTGTATATTAGACTATGCTTATGTTACTCGCGCAAATTTTATCAATAAATAGACGAAGTTTTATTGCAATCTGATGAACGGTATGGCAGCGCATTACATACGAACAAAGAAAAATAGTTTTTATGTATTAAATAATGTGTGAAAGACCTGCCTAATAAAGCGGTACCAATGAAAACACTATAACATTTATGTTAAACTAAATGCAAGAATGACATAAAAGCACAAAGAGATGTTATATGCTTATGGTAGATTTGATCTGATGTATCATATATATTATACTATGCATATAAAATGAAAATAATGTAAATATACGTACATTTATCCACAATATTGATGCTTTGATAGGTTTAATCTTAGATTTCCTCCAATAAAAATCCAATTGTTTTATTGGCTGAATCAACTACTTTAAATTTACATCAATATACATAGACATTGCAATTATCAAGAATTTCGAAATGAGTTTGAAAAGACGAGTAATCAAATGTTCAGTAGTATATTTGTGGCATAGCTTGTGTACGTCTGTTCCTTAAATACATTTTATAATTAAATGCATCCTACACATTTTAATGGATATTTTAGTCGGCGAAATCGTCTTGAATTTACTTCACAATAAATTATGCAACTCTATCTCTTATTTATACGATTATGATCCATTTGTAGACGTTGTTTTCTTTTTGAATGATATCATTTTTGGTAAAGAATTTGCTTAAATATACACGTAAACCTTATTTTGTGCGGTATCGCACAAAAAGAAATCGCACACAAAAAGCTATGACTTAACTTTGAAACGGCTATAAAAAAATGTATCCAAAATCGCATAAAAAAAGTTAGTAAAAAACAGAAAGACAATAAGGCAAATAAATAACAATTTTGGTAAAGTTTTAAGAATATCTTTCAACTAAATATCATTGATGTTGTAAGAATAAGAATCGACGGAGATTTCGGATTAGTCGTTCATACATCTTGACTGGGGGGGTGTCTCACGTGGGGCTGTTTTTTCGCGCGGCGCCTCCGCTACGACCGCACCCCCCACACTCCAGTAAGTCGGTTTTTAATTAACAGGGGCACTTAATGAAAAATAAATATGTGACCTTGTTCTGGCACCACGTTACGGGTGGGAGAATTTTATTTTTCCTCGGTCATAATGACTTTGTTTAGCGGCTGCGCTGTCAAACAGCTCCAGCGGTGTCGGAACTGTTTCCAACGACCCCTTCTCTCAAAAGTTGGTCTCATAAAACATCGGAAAAATAAATATTTAGACGGAAATTTGCGTAAGTGGTTCGCCGCAGGCTCGCGTTGTTTGCCACCGTAAAATATTACTTTTTGGCACAAATTCGGTCCGCGTTGGTCACACGTGGTGTGATGATAACGGGGCCCCCTATGCGAATACCTACATTTGCCATTGTAATACATCACGCCGGCTGGTTGTTCAGTTGTGGGACGCACCATAATCTATTTATCATTTAGACATCATAAATTCTAAGCGGGAACCCAATAAATTCCACGCGAAATATCATTTAAAACAACGAATGTTATCCCATTGAGATCTGATCGAGCGCTTGAATAAGCCTCGAGTGCGAGATGTTATAATTCCAGGTGTAATCGCTAAATATCCACATTTATTAAGCATTCGAAATGATTGTGAAAAGATCATGAGATATTTTGCATAGAAACAACTCACGTATAAAAATTATCTCTGTATGTTCGTATGTAATGCGCTGCCATACTATTCATCAGATTGCAATAAAACTTCGTCCACTTATTGCTAAAAATTGCGCAAGTAATATAGGCATAGTATAATATGTATATAAAAATCAATGTTTGTTTGTCTGTATTTAATACACTGCCATATCGTTCATCCAATTGCAATAAAACTTTATCAACTTACTGTTTATACTTGCGGAAATAACATAGGCGTAGTAAAACATTGTTGTTGTACGTAAACAGTTTGTAGGAACAAAAATCGAATCTTAAACTTAAATTTATTCATCTGGTATTAATGTAATCTTTAATCTTTGTTCATCTTATTTATTATATTATTAAACAAATACTTTAAATTATATTGTTATCAACCAATATTATAGCTGGTGATCTTAAGTCATTATTATGTGTTTGATGTAAATTCGTTCTCTTTTCGCCTTTTGTTGCTGGTTTTTTACTCTCTGCGGGTGATCCAATTGCTTATTTATCTATAATTCCAGATATTTATGTTGTGATTAAGTTTTCTTGATAAATAAGCATGCAATAAATATGTAACAATATTTTTATTCGCGTGTACAAATTGGAGAATTATTTACCATTGAAGAAATTATTTTAATAAATTACTCAGAATTTTTGTATCGATATTAACCCAATTAACAGATATTACTTTGAGATGATTATCCGGTGTGTTGGTATCAAAATACCGATTTTTTACCGTCAATTAGTCAAGTTACAGCGTTTACAATAGTGAAGCTCTTATATTATCTAAGCTCATTTCTTGTTTCGAATATAACGCTTAGTTTAGTCATGACTGAGCACCCAAAAGGTTCAAATTGATTAATTCATGTCTGATGATACAAATTCATCATAAAATTTACGGTTTATCCATTCATCGATACGCAAGCTCGCTAAAAGAAACGATGGATGAAACTTTCTAATACAAATATTCTACAAAAGCAAATCCTCAACATCAAAATTGATAGTTGGTGCAAACGGAACAACGCTGAAGCTAGATAAGAACGCAATCATTTCCACCACTATAAGCTAAATCTGACTGTATAAGTTCAAAAAGTCATCGAAGCAGTCTTTGAAGATTTATCACGAGATGAACTGTTGATCAGATGTTTAGGAACACAAACACAAAATAGCAATAAATCATTAAATTCATTGATGTGGACTTTCGCTTTAATACACCTGTTTTCTGGTACAAAGATCATTGAAATAGATTTTTTCTTGTAGGGATTATCATGATGAAGGATTTAATGGCATTTGAAGATGATTCAAAATTTTCTTGGTGATAAACGAATTTGAATCTTTAAACGCGTTTTTTCTCAAAACTTAATTTTTCAAATCAGTTATCAAGATCTTAAAATCTATCAAGCAAAGGTTTTTGAAATTTGGTTGACTTTATTAGTGTGTTTATTTCTGCTAAGCAAAATGTTCGCAAACGTGGTAACCGAAAAAGATCTTTTTCGCCGATGGGTGTCTAAGTTGCCGTGTATTTCAGCAATGAGAAACGATTTCAGTCTGAAAAAATGATGAAGTACGCTTAAAATATCAATAAATTTGTGGTTAAAATTTCGCAGTTGTATGTTTATTTAGTTCGTCAAAAAAAAATCCCAAAAAAGTGCCGTCACACGGGATGACACCCTTAAAAAACTGATGCATAATGGCAGAATATTTATAATACTTTGAAATATTTTTGCTATAATCGTATTATGACTATTATTACAAATATTAATTAGAGAGCTAAATAGTAGTTAAGTGTGTAATAAATATATTAAATCCAAAAGGCACCACAGATGTTGATTTTGTGCACGCATTGCTTCTCCATGAAAAAAAAAAAAATAGTACACGACAATATACACGGTACAATGTTCACTTTGTATCATATTTGTTCATGTTCTCACAATCCCACTTTTTGCATTTTCAGTGCACGTTGTATATTTGCATTTTATATTAAATTTTTGCGCAGATAACTTTATAAGTTATCATAAGACTTAAATAAGCATTTTCATTCTTTGCGCTTAGTGCATTTGCCAGTTTTGCTGCTCTATTCGGCAAGAAATACGTATTTGGAAATCTCATTTCTTGAAATATTGCGATTCTGTATTCACTTCGGCTTCATTTGAATAAAAACAGACCCATCAAAATTGCATATGCAATAGTCAAAAACTTCTTAAATGCATACTTCCAGAAGATGGTTTCTTTGAGCCACTTACTGAATTGGCGTGCTATCAAAATTATTAATAATTGTATTATTTAAGCATAGGTTTTTATCAGTTTATTTATAAGTATATATGATTTTATATTCTGGACACAAATTGTCATCAATTCTCATCATGTTGATTGATGATTGATGATTTTTTCTTGTGTTAATTTTGCAAAACGAAGCCTGGTGTTATCTTATAGAAGTAATTTTATTTGTTATTGGTTAAAATGATCGGCATCGGATACACTCACAGCCATATTATAAAGTCACTTGACTATATTTATCCTGGAGTGGATCTTTTAACAGTCTCTGGTATTTATGATGTGCTCTTTTAAGTCTGGAATTATTTCTGCAGTGCATAACTATTTGTTCAAAGTAAGACTTCCAAGCGAAAATACATTATTATATAGCTAGCGACGAAGAAACGATGTCAAGGAAGTCTTAAAGAACATCATAAAGTGTATTTCAACTCTCATTGTGAAAACAATAATTTGTTTCATTAAGTTGCGCTGAAAATCTGCACTGGTCATAAACGGGCAACTTTGTTGGACGGTCGTCATAATCCGCAACTCCCTTGAGCTGAACGTCTGGAATCACGTTTGATATGTTTACGATACGCATGAATCTATGAAATGTTGTAAATATCAAGTCGTATGCAATATGTGGATAGATTTTTGATGTTTTTGCTTCGTACAACCATATAAATGTATCGCGATTGTCGTTAAACTGCGCGGTAATTTATTGCGATTTTTTTGTGGTAACTCTCAGCTTAGTGTAATTCGTGCTCTGTAAAATCTGAGAGAGGCGAACAACGAAGGCCAGTATGTATTTTACTAATTCGCGTCATTATCCGGGGGTAAAATTGAATAAAAGAGGTATTTTTTGCGGCACGTAGCCGGCAAACAGGCGGCAGCGAAATAAAGGAAGCGTTCGGGTATATATTATGTTAACATCCAGTTGGCCATTATCAAGCGTTTCAGTTTTCATGTTTTCATCAGGAAGCAGCAGGCTTTCCGTGACATGATTTACCTGGTCACGGTAATTTGGGTAATCTCCCCAAAACACCACTTCACATCCAAGTTCGCCCCACTGCAAACTATAATAACGCGTGTTAAACTGATAATTACTTGTTGGAGACAGTTCCCGTTAATTTTCGACGAAAACTTTCACGGCCGTTTCGTAATATATAATTAATTACTCGCAGTTTTCGCTGTTTAAAATTTCCGGTAACGACACAAATTCGGTGGGTCATAAGATATTTTAATGACTTGCGAAAAGTTTTTGATCTGGATAAATTTGCAGTTTGTTCATTTTTGCTCGGCGCACACGATTTGTGTGTAATTTGTATTTGACTCATTAAGAGCTAAATTTGTAAAAGGATCAATATCGGTTAAAGTATATAAGATGTCGCGTTCATCCTTTTTCAGTTTCACGGTCTGAACACACCATACCGTCTCCATAATTTCTCCCTGATCTACTATAAATCAAATGAGGACTTCCATCTAACCGTTGATCGTGATCGGTTGACGACAATCGTCCCAATTTGGACTTCGTAAAATCGCGAAAGTCACCAATAAGTTTCATCAACGATCACCATTAAATCATCGATTTTTTTATGATTTAATGGCTTTCTATTTTCTTTGATTTCATATCAACTCGTATAAAATATAAGAGTTTACAATCGATGTTTCAAAACCCCAAAAAAATAGCTTCTTCCACCATTTCAGTCTTTCGCATTAAACAATATGATGTTGCATATTAATCTGCCGTCTTCACCCCGCCCATATTTTTAATGTAATCTTAAATGACTACTGATTAGTTTATTAGCTCATCTTGATTAGATTGGTATGGGATAGTCCTTGATATTCTTCTCATTGATTGGGTAGTTGACGTATGCTTTGTACTGAGCATTGTGACTATTATTTTGTTTCGCCAAGCTAATACTAAAGTATCCTGTTTTCTGTATGTCATCTTTAATCCCACAGCTAATCTTGGTTTTTTTTATATGATTAGATAAACCTTTTCTGTAGGTTATTATAGTGCCAGCGAAAAAACATCTCCTTTTCAAATGTTTTCTAGCAAGGGTTGGATTGGTGTAAAACCTATCTGTAAATATATCATAGCCTTTTATGTCATAGTTCGGTTGTTGTAGATTATTAAAAAGCTGTAGAACGAAAAACGAATAAAACGTAAAAGTATACGTACTATCAAAATAATATTGAATTACTGGACACAAATAATTTTCAAGATGTTCACTGCGCCACAACTCAACGCAGACTATTGTTTTATGCTCTTTACCTGCACCGATTTAGTTCCTCTGAACCAATTATTTTCCATAATACAGATGACAAATTAATGATCAGACAATAAGACAGAATTTTTAGAGTATTCGCTTGATTCTTACATTTAAAAAAATACCAAAATCTTATTTGAAGTTCATAAAAACTGTCCGAGAAAAAACCGGTAGCACCAGCAGAAAAAGTTCATTTTTTACCTCATCGTTTGTTTTGTATTTTTTTTTCTATCCTAATAATGCTGCATAGATCTAAAAAGATGGAAATCCGACGGAGCAATGTCTGGAGAAGAAGGAGGATGTCAAATTGTATTCCATCCAAGGCTGTTTATTTTTTCCCGCATTATTTTCGCCGTATGGAGGCGAGCATTATCATGCTATAAAAACGCTTCAGGCTTAAGTGTTGCAAAATAATGAATCCTTGGAATCCCACAAAACAGAATAAATATATTTTTTGTAGTCAAGCTGCGCTTAGGGGTCAGTTTTACTATCTGACCCTTCGATAGCCATAGATTTTTACGTCCATAATTAGAGAAAACAACTCATTTCTCATCTCCAGTTATTAAGTTGCCTAAAAAAGGCGTTTAGGATTGCATTTTTAGAAGTTGTTCGCATGTGTTAGTTCGTGCGGCACTCATCTCTTTGTCTCCACAACTTCTCGATTGTTTTCAGATTTTTTTGAACACTCAACCATGGATATTCGAGATTGACCGATATTTTTTAATAGTTGCCGTTGGATTACTTTCGATTTCAGCAGTCAGTGTGACGGCATCCACCTTACGCAGTCCTTAGATCGCTTTTAATCTAATGTTTAATAACATGATCTTCACAAATCGTATAGCTTTTATGTATAACCGGAATTGATCCATTATAATAAGGGCTATTGATTGAATTCAGTTTGTGGTTGTTGCGTGGGCGAAATGGCATCCCATGGGGTTGCGTGGGACAAAATGATTTTTAATCATGGAAACAGTTACATTTTAATTGAATCAGATCATCGATCAATCATCGAGGTACTTTTGCAGAAAATATCATTTATATCGATCATAATATAGATGCATTTAAAAAAATATATATGTAATTTGAATGCCCCGTGGAATATTCTCAGATGACAAAATATTGAGACATTTTTGCATTGATTATGATGATATAAATTGAAACATGAAATAGATTTTGTCAAATTAAACACCACATTTAATTACTTAGCCAGGTTTATACTTCAAAGATTCCTCTTTAGAAACCGATGGAAAGTTTATGGTATAAGTCGCTTGATTGAAAAATGGATAGTAAAATGTTAAACTTTAATTAGACTGGTAAAATTATTTAATCAATAATTAAAATGGCGAATGAAATTGTGCATTTTTAAATTAATTATTTTATAGACGTGGTAGCAAGTAAGTAAAGGTAAGAAAACCATTAAAAAATGGGGGATAAATTCAATTCTTTTATAAAAAATACTTTTATATGCAATACTATTAGTTCGAATTGCAAAACTCAAATCTGATATTTTAGCATGAATGCATCACCATAGACAACTGCGGCCGAAATGATAAATTATATGCATGATCCCTGACAGACTGACTGACAAGTTGCAAGCAGTTGACAGATTTATAGTCAAGGAAACATAATGCATGCAGCCAATTTATCAATGCCCCCGAACAAAATTATTTTAAATTAATCAATAACGAGCGGCGCGCACGTGAGTGAAAATGAACGCCTTTAAAAGCTCACGTGGGATTCTAAAGCTCTTTCGCGAGCCATTTCGGCAAGTCCAGACCATTCCAGCTGCCCCTCTCAATAAGTACGAATAAAATTAGCAAGCCTCGTTAAAGTTCATCAGATATCATGTTCAGGCTCAATGAAAAGCACTCGACAGTTACCAGCCTCAACGCCGATCATTAACATTAGTCATAACCACGTTATAATATTAATAGCGTAGTACTTAGCCATTAAATTATAATGGCACGCAGAAATAAACAAATATGAAAAACGCACATGGAACAGACGAACAGGATGCCCGATTTACGACTAAGAGCTGTTGGAAATTTCGAATCAAGATGTGCATAATCCGAAAAGCTTTATATCCGAGATGAATTGCACGATGCTATATAAAAACTCAATGGTAATAAATTATCTAAATCCAAACATATTTTAATTATTCGAGTATATGCATTCGATCATCTTTATATTTAAAATAATGATTAATGAAAGGCATTAGTTATAATCATCTCGATGATATCTCATAGTCCGGCTTTATCGGATTATTCGCGATATCCTGTTTTTATTGCAATTTTTCGATTCCGTATTTTGTTTATTTAAGTATTACTATGTGACGATTATTATGTGTTATAATTCTCACCTGAGAATTCCGAACGTTCATGTGGTACGCCCTAATAGTAAATATTTATACCCGGCGCGTTGCTGCCACGGAAGTAATAATTCTAAAAATATCATTTGAAATTTGAAGTTATCTTGTTTAATTAGGAATAATATAAATAATTAAATTTATTTTATTTTGTTGGTATTATTATAAATATGAACAAACATACAAACATTGATTTTTATATATAAGATCTACTAAGTTAATTGTACTATACTTATATTATTTGAGAAAGTGCAAACAATGAGTTGGCAAATTTGTATTGCAATCGAATGAACGGTATGGCAGCGCATTAAATACGGACAAACAAACATTGATTTTTATATATTAAACTATGCCTATGTTACTAGCAAAATCTTTAGCAATAAGTGGACGAAGTTTTATTGCAATTAGATGAACAATATGACAGCGCATTTCGAACGAACAAAGACCAATTAATTTTTATATATTAGATTAGATGATGTATACTAGGGTGGTCTTTATTTGGGTAAAAAAAATTTTTACAAATATTTGATCGGGCAACATTTTTCAGCCTAAAAACTATTTCAGTATTTTTTTAAAATCATATTTAGGGGTCGCTACTATGGTTGGAATTTATATTTAATAATCACTAATTTGTATTTATTAATATAAAACATTTCCATGTAAAATTAATGTTTATATTACAAATAAGGATACCCTTTTGATATTAAAATCAAATATATTCACGATGAATGCATTTTCTTTGCAGCCTTAAAATCAAAATCATCCTTCATCTTCAATGCCTTTTCCAGTGATGTGTTCGACATAAATGCTTATTCTTTTTGTATATATTATGACTGTGAGAATACAAATATCTTTCACTGCTTTCTTTTCCTTTTTCGTCAGTTTAAACCGATGTTTAAATAAGAAAATCTTCAACCAATACATAGCTTTAACCATTCATTTAGTACGATGAAGACTGGCAGGCCTCCTAAGTTAAACTTCTGTTTCAGAAATTCTTCTCAAGTAAATGATGGAAATATTCAAGAAAGCTCTTTATAGTCATCTCGAGATTGATACACTTGAAGTTATTTTTGAGCAAAAGAAATTCTGTCTGCAGTAATATTTTCTATAATTTTTGAGGATATGTTCTTTTAGTTCTTTTTAAACCTTTTAAGCAATTGGATATCAGGATCACTAGATGAATCGAGCGATTGACTCACTACAGCTTCTAATATAATTACAATTATATGATGGCGACAAGTCAGACAAAGCTTATCTTTTTCCATTTTCTGCTCCAAAAGAACACAAGCTCCATTTATTAAGCCGGTGCTTACAGCTGTAGTGTCAAAACATAAACGTAATACTTCACCAATAAAAGGTAACTTTGACTGATGCAGATTTGGTGTTGATTGATCGATAAGTCAAATATAAGTTTTATTTCTAGTTAAGTTGAAACAATTATGTATAATTGGGAAAACTCATATGTCTAAAAATAAGTACCACCCTAATGTATACGATTCTTCTTGGGTAGAGGATTCACCACGGCTGACTTATTCCCATGTTGAGGATATAAATTTCATTTTTTTCAACCACGTCGTCGAAAAAAGCATAATATTAATAAACACGTACATTCGGTTGGTAATATGAATCGTTAATATGATCATATAATAGAATGCCGCGTGATATGCGGCAGCGTTGAACGGATTTGTCGTCCCAGTTGCGATTAGCATTCCGAATGGAGGCTGTCGGGAGCCCCGGGAGGTCCTCGGGAGGGGCTGACCACCCCAACCGGATATTGGTGGTGCGGAGGCTCTGCGACGTCAGGAAATTAAACGCACTTGCTGCGCTTTGCCGACGGCCATTAATGATGCGCCACTATTGCTTTCCCCGTTACTTTCCATGCTCACCTGTAAATTACTCTCACCTTGGATAGTCCCCAGAGTTTGTTCACAAGATCGCACTTCCGATGAGATCAAAGATCAGATTTGGCCATCTTGTTCAGGGGCGATGACACGGGAAGCAAAGACAGACGACGTATATTAAATTTTTCAATCAAAGTTGCGATTTTATTTTGTATTACCATTGATCGACGATTCTGAAGCTAGCGCATATAGGATAGAAGATAGAGGATATTGAGAACAATGTGGATATTCAAATTTCCTTAATTATCATATAAAGTGACCGATTATATCTCGCAGACGTATACATGTCCGATTTGATTTAGAATTCGTCATATCGTATATGTCAATATGTCAAATTCAAATGATACAGCACAAAACATCTCCAGGGAAGTGTCTGTATACATTTTACGATGCGAGACTGACATAAACTATAGATAATGTTGTGTCTGTTTTTATTAGATTGCTGCAACAAGACTCATGCCAGGGAATATATGCAATCGCGGTTGAAAATCCACCCCATGTGATGATCCCTAATCGGAGACGAAAATGCATTTATACTGCAATTAGCAATATTTCTGCGAAATAAATAATTTAAATGATAATTTAAATTTCCAGCCTAATCTAATCTAACCCAATCTAACTCAACTTAGCTTAGTCTATGTATAAAATTAAAAACGCTTACATAAATAAATAGAACCGAAAGTCGTTATAAAATATATTTAAACTGTCTCACTGAAATTGAAAAAATGCTCTTTACTTTTGTCCTTTTTATCGACTAAAAATCTCTCATTATACACTCATATATTGGTAGCTGTAAAGACACCCATAAATGCTCTTTGGGAATTCGGCGCAGAAGAGGTTTAAGAACAGAATGAGTGTCGAAATCGAAGCTCGATCGTTCGTGTTGTCTTGAGAATAGGCGTTTGTTTTGATAATTAAGATATTCGCATCATTCTTATCGTTGATTAATTTTATTATTCCTTCTTGACTGTTCTGGAGTGGTGTCATTAGCTGAGTATCCTTTGCAAAATCTAATCCTTTAGAAGTAAGCTGGCAGGCTTGCACGGTAACCCTGTTATTTTATTTTCGCAACATATTAATAGGCAAATTTAGCCAAACAACAGAATTTAGATGCCATGCAGGTTAAACATTAATGATCGAATATTGTGTGCTATCAACATTATATTAAGGTTCGTTTATTGTGCTTGTTTCTTTATCAAGCATGTTGAATGCTGCGGCGGATCGATGGATCTTTGGAAATTTAGATAATCAAAAACGTCTTCAATCGATTTTGCATTTCCAAACATTTAGATTTAATTAAATTAGAAACAGTAGGAATTATAATTGGATTGTTGATATGATTGCAAAATGGCGGATAGACAGCTGCTGGCCTTTGCCTGTTGAAGTGGTCGTATGTTAGAAATTAAAATATGAGGAAAAACGTATATTCAGCATCTCTGTTATTATTATGATAATGAATAAACGAAGCGGATAATTTTGCCTGCTTTTGTCATAAATATGGAAATAAACGAGAGGCGCGCTAACGGAGCAAGTCAAAGCTGAGAAGTGAGCGTCCTCGGGGAGGCTGATAATTATACGGCACATGCGAGGATAATGGGGTCCTTGTTTGTTTTGTTGGATCCGAAAGGAGTTGGTGTTGGGTAGGGTAACAATAATAATTGTTAGAAGTGAGGTGTGTTCGGCAGTCGCATATAAATTGCATTTGCTGACCATATATGATGGGGGTGTTCATAGGTGGCGTTCGCTTCCTGCCGGTGTGTTTCAATGGAGATTCATTATGTTGTGTTGAATCTAGATTAGCACCCACCACCGCTTCGGCTCCAATCTATCTCCTCACCTCTATTTATGTTTGTCTCTACGGAAATGTGCTATCGTGCAATCACAAATTCCGACTGCCAATATTTGAGGAGCTTCGCATATTCACTTTGTTGACGCTTAGCTGCTTTTTTGCCTTTGCAACAGAAATTCGCGGTAATTTTAATCAGTCCTCTATTTGAAAAGTAAATTTCAGCGATGAAGTTTTCTCTGAAAAATTATCAATAAACAATCAGTTCATACAATCTGAAGGAATGCAATTAATCGGCTTCATATAGCAGAACCAACCTTCATATTAAATATAGCGGAAAGAAATGTCATTTTTTTGGTTGCGTCTTTTGCCGTCAGTTTACCTCAGGTTGCTGTCAAGTGAATTCATCAAAGTTGATGTCATTTTGAAGCTCAGTTATTTGTCTTACTTTTTCAAATATTTTTATATTTTTTTAGCCGTAGTAAAAATGTCCAAGCCAGAAATTGATGAGACTAATTTGCGATCTTTTTTACTGTTTTTATTCGATAAAGGATTAAAAGCAAAATAAGCTACCCATAGCATATGTGATACATATGGCAACATATTGAATATTCGAAAATGTCATAGATGGTGCAAAAAATTCAAAAGTGGCGACAGAGATTTTTAAAAATAAACCAAAATTTGGGAATTTGGGTACCGCACGAGCTATCATCAACGGTCTTGGAACAACAGATAATCATTTGTTCATCGCTATTGTCCAGGTATGAAACCGATCCATTTTTAAAAAAGATCGTTACTGGAGATGAGAAATGGGTCCTCTACAATAGCCCGAGAAGGAAAAACAGTGGCTTTCTTCAAATCAAGTACCTGTTTCTACACCTCGACCGTCATTATCCTGGAAAAAAGTTCTCCTTTGTGTTTGGTGGGATTTTTTTGGCGTAATTCATTACGAATTATTAAAACCTGGCCAAACTGTTACAGTAGAGCTATACTATGCACAATTAGATGGGTTAAAAGCGGAAATGCCCAGAAAGCGATCAGTACTAGTTAACAACCAAAGAAGAATATTACAGTATGATAATGCAAGGTCACACGCAGCAAGGATTACGCAGAACAAAAAAAGAGAGCTGGATTTGGAAGTGCAGCATCATTCACTATATTCACCTGACTTCAGACTATCATCTTTTCAAGTTATTAGAACATTCGCTTCGCGATATAAAAATCACTTCTGTGGAACAAGTGAAAAATCATTTGGATTCTTATTTTAGAGGAAACTCGGCCGAATTTTACGAAAGAGGCATTAAAAAGCTACCTTTTCTATAGAAAGCGATTATAAATAACGATAGAAATTATTTAATTGAGTAATATTGTACAGCTTTTATTAAAATATTTTTTTTTCTCCGAATAACAAAAAAATGACATTTCTTTCCGCTTTAACTAATACAAGATGTGCCTGGTAATGATGATGATTTCCTGGATCCAATAAAATAATTATTCAGGTAAAAGTTATGATAATATTGCTACTCATTAATAGATCGTATCCCGATATAACTACACATTAAAGGCGTTCGCAAGGATATGAAAAAAAAACTATTTTCCCCAATGTTATTGAAATGGTTAACTTTTCAATTTATTTAATCAAGCGTTACTGAGTATTGCTTCTGACAAAGGAAACGTTTTGGTCCAAATCCAACTGTTGTGAATTATTGAAAATTTGCTATTGCGAATAATATATAAATATATATATATTAATCCTTGGCAGATATTCCACAAATTAAGAACTTGTGTGACATTAAATAATGTCACATTATTTATCAATAAACATTTGACAGAAAACATTTCGTTGGCAATTTCATCAGCTCTATAAAATTATGTGCGTTTTACGATTTATTATGATAGGATTATATATGCATTATTAAAAGTTATTAAATTCTAAAAATGTCGTTTATTGGTTTTATTTTAAATATGAACAAACATACAAACATTGATTTTTATATATAAGATCTACTGTAAGTTAATTGTACTATATCTATATTATTTGAGAAAGTGCAAACAATAAGTTGGCAAAGTTTTATTGCAATCGAATGAACGGTATAGCACGGCATTGAATATGGACAAACAAACATTCATTTTTATATATTAGACTTTGCTTATATTACTTGCGAAATTTTTAACAATAAATGGACAAAGTTTTATCGCAATATGATGAACGGTATGGCAGCACATTTCGAACGAACAAAACCCATTTCATTTTTATATATCAGATTTTCTAGAAAATATGCATAATCTTAATAGATATAGGAATTTTAAAGTCCAAATTAATCTAACGCAAAATATTACTTAAGGAGTTATTTGTGTTCTTGACGATGGTATAGAGATGATATTTCAAAATGCATTTCATATAGGCAATTTATGATGATTTAGCTCGTTTCAGTCAATTGTTTGTAATGTCTCCCTCGTACAGCAATTGCTTCGCTTTCACCACAATTAGACAATCATGGGAAGTTGTACGCCAAACGCATTACAATGCTTGATTCCACTGCATATATAATGCATGTATCCTAAGCATTAGAACAATTGATTAATTTACCATTGTTATATATTTTGATTCATAAAGTAGCGAGTTTGGATCCGATTTAAATAAATGATTAGCATGTGGCACTTAGCAATACTCAAGACCAGAGCGCATGGCGCCCACAAATAGCTGCAAAGAGTGTTGTCTGCAATAAATAATCCACCAAGAGATATAGACCGGTCAATGCTGTTCGGAAATAAATTTGGCGCGGTATAACGGCATTCCGCAAATCCCGAAAAGGACCCCGGGTTTTTTCCGACCCCTAGGCAAGATGGAGCACAAATATGCTGTTATGAAAAAGATAGCCGCAAAACCTGCCCACATCATACGGTATTATTTACAATAAATCACGGGCTTTTCGCCCGGCACGGCATTTATTGTAGGATGTGACCCGGCCGAGCGGGTGTATGAAATGTGTTTATAATGGAAATTGCGCAATGATTTAGTTTCTGAGCACCTCCACCATAGACTGTCCCATACTCCTGGATGTGCTCACCACTTTAGTGTCCTCTCCATCCGCCCTGGCTTCCAGGTGTGCCCGAGTGGACAATTCAAAAGCACCAGTGTATAAGGACAGCCTGGACGAGACTATTACTCTCGGCTGCCCATTATATCTATTGCTTTATTTTTGGTTTCGAGTGTCTCCCTCTCTAAAATAAAAAGTCGATTCGTGAAATATAGCAGGAATGAATTTTACATCCCTTACAATTTACACACCCCGTCTGAGCGTATCGAAATAGATTACAACCCTCCAGGAGAATGATCACTCATGGAAACAAATTCTCATCATAGCACAATACGTCAACAGCTGTCCACTGCAGCGTTAGATGGTGTCCAATATATATTTAGAAATGCCGCTGCGCTTTCTATTTGTAGCACTGTACTAAATTTTTGTTTGTAAAAATTTAAATATTTCCGATTATTAAGACAAATATCAATGTAAAAATTAGACTCGGACGTCATGTTATTTATGTCATGATGGAATGCTAAATCATATAAGTCGCATTTTATGTGAATAGTTGATATACTGATATGTAGAATTTTATTATCTTGGCACAATTATATACAAATATTTAAATACAAGCGATAATTCACCATGCGTTGTTTTAAAAAGATGCAAATAATAAGTTGACAAAGTTTTATCGCAATCGAATGAACGGTATGGCAGCGCATTAAATACGAACAAACAAACATTCATTTTTATATATTAGACTATACCTATATTACTCGCGAAATCTTTACCAATATGTGAGCGAAGTTTTATCGCAATCCGATGAATAGTATAGCAGCGCATTTCGAACGAATAAAGCCCAATTCATTTTTATATATTAGAGATAGAGAAGATTTGGAACAGTTAGTGGTCATGAGATTGTGTGGATTTGTTTATATCATGATTTGAACCGCAATGGGCGCTTAGCTCTCACTTATCCGCTTTTTAACCCACTTAAGACATCAATTTTTCCGATGTTGTTTAAATGGGTTCTAAGTTAGAGTGTGAATTGATATGTTTATTGAACTTTTTTTTAGCAAAAAAATTGCAACCGACATTAATGTCCATATAGCTATAATTATTTTAAAAATGCTGCAAATAATTAAGGACCTGTTGGAACCTTTTTTTATTTTTGTGAAGAAAGGGGTTCATGGATATTAAAAGTTGATGACTTGTTGTATAGGAGCGGGATGAAATAATGTGCAGACACTTGGTCATCTATTTTCGTGCATGTTTTGCATTCAAAATATTTAAGATACATCCGGATTGGACAGATTAGCGTATCAATTAACTTAATGATACGTAAGCTAAATACTTAGCATGATCAAGCATGCAGTCATAAGGCCAGCATAAAATCGCTGACTATCGTCTCCTGCATATTTGAACGCATTCACGTTGCACAGCATTCAGATTGTTCTAATTATACATCATCTTGGTCGGTTTGAGCTTAGGTGAAGCCATTCGCTGCTAGTTTTGCATTAGATTCTTCGATATGAGATTGGCATGTGGACCGAAGCTCCTTGCACAAGCATCAAGCGCATTATTGCCCGGATGGAACAAGACCGACAAGATGAGGACAACAGATAAAATGAAGATATGAGGTGGCCGGCCATGTTAACGGCTTTATGATATCACTATTCATGTTTGCACATCCATAATAGCAGCTGAGGATGGACCAGCTGCTACTTGTCCGGCTGCCTGCTGCTTTGTGATGCTCTGCTTTATTTCGGTATTAATGCGATGTAAATGTGGATCGGCCACTCGTGGACGTTTATTTTTGCTCTTTTATAATGAATGGACGCGATCTTGAATCAAACTAGACCAATGAATCAAATCTGATCAATGCGAGATAAAAAAGAGTGACATTTTATCGCATATTAGAGGCACAATGTCCATTCAAGCTGAATTAACACAAACAATAATCATTAAAAAGCACTTAAAATGAAAACCGTAAATTCAGTTCAGTTACGGTTTTCGTTCCGGGAAAAATAACTGTCTACCCGGGTTATATGATATTAACTAGAAATATATGAAATTTTAATTTATTAAACGAAAGGATATTCGTTTCAGGCTTATTGCTTGAAAGTTTGAGAGTCCAAGATTGGAGTTCACAACATAAGGAAACAATTTTAAATCGGGTAATCTCAGTCTACATAGCAAATATATAGAAAATAAACTAAATAAAATACATAATAATTTGTGATTCACAGCTGAAATTTGAGTTAAAAACAATATTATCTGTGCTATTGATTTAACAGGACGAATAAAAAATAAATATTATAGTATTATACAGGGTGCAACTGGGCTTGGGCCCGCAAAATTCAGAGTACCGACCCGGTCATATTTTCTTTGATATCGCTTAAACATTAAACGCATTAAAAAAAGACAACAATATTTTCAACCGATTGTAAATTTTTAAAATCCCACCCAATAAGTCTTCATCGGACAACTTCGTTTTGTAACGAGAGTTCGTAATCGTTCTGTAGATATATTCGGGTATGGTGTCCAAACTTGGTTCATTCATCTAGTCAGCGGTCCGAAAAGCGGACCGGTTGAACATACAGACCTTGTGACTACTCCATCCTCTTTTAGGGCTTTTTGTGGTATTTTATATGATCTCGCTCGCATCGAATATCAGGATTAATAAACTATTGTGGAATAAAAGTACATTTCATTTTAATTACTATCAGTTAAAATTTATGTGGCTTAGTTTCATTATCAATAACGTTATCCTAAATATTTTATATAAAATGATCTAATAGTTGATCAAGTCTGTCAATTAGAAATTGAGACTAATTTATTTAGTATTATTTTAAAAATTTAAGACAAATTTACTTGGAAAAGCTTTTTTATAACAATAAAAATTATTTTATAGGTTTTGTAATTCAATTTTGGCGACTGAATTTTTTAATGGATGCCTTCAAAATGTTCAAAATTTTGTATCGCAATAAAATTCTGATAGATGTTTAATTGGATTCCAGTTAATTTATTGTATAAATGTATCAATATTGATACAGAAGTTTGCGAAGTTTTATTAATCGCCCACACAAGAACAACCTACATTTATTAATTTAAAAGCTTTAGATAACTTTTCATGACTAATTTTGTTATCATAAAAACTAAAACGCTTTCAGATAATTTTAAGCATGGAAATTAATGATCAAAACTTTAACATGACTTTGGGTCGTATTGAAAAATGTTTATTTTTTTAAATAAATATGAAATTAATTAGGAATATTAAGCGACATCATATTATTTTAACACTTTGCATCCGGGTGTTCCGTGTTATACTTTGCCTGAAGTTGCCATGTGTGTACTATCATCTTTAGAAAGAAATTTCAATCTATTTCAAATTCTTACGATATTTTTTTAAGCCAAAGTTAATCATGAATCAATGATGCAATTACATTTTAAGTGTGTTATATCTTGGATACCCAAAATTCCTATTCAAATGATCTTTATTATAATTAAGCTTTATATCAAAAGCAATGAATAACCACCACATGGAACAAAATATATAGAAAATTAACCCATGTAAATCGCCTGAGCCCGATAATTGAAAGAAGATAAATTAATAATATACTAATATGTTGTTTTATTTGTTGCAGGTATGTCTGAAAAATACAACAATTTCAATGCAGTTATCAAGAATCATCATCAGCAATTTGAATATAATGCAAGGCTATTATAGATCAAAGAATCATAATGTTGCTTAGATTTAGAGGTATCTCTGCGCAAAAAAGTATCATAATTTGTCGAAAACACTTCGAAGACGATGACTAAACCTTCCTATGTATAAATACATCTTCTATGAATCTGTTTGCGTCACTAGACTTCCGTGACGAATCATCCGTCCAAGATGAAGCTATCACCGATAACGTTTTGAATAGATTAGGTCTTAGTGTCACTCAGTATAAGTAAGTGGTTGTAAACATGAATATTTGAGGCGTTCGTCTGTCTGAGGCAATTGTTAAATATTATATAGGCCTGTGGTTTAACTGGTTGCGTGTTATTTTCGGTATCGTGCTAACTCAGAACTGCGTGAGTCCATTATTTTGTTTTCCTCATGTAAAATATAAGATGAAGTTCCTAAGATAGTAGACAATGTTCTTATTGACGAGGCCGCGCTTGTGGCCGATAATTTATTTACTCTGTTGTTATATCAGACCAAGTCTAATAAATACCATCTACATGAATGTGGCTGAAGGGTAGCTGTAATCGACTCAATTTCCACTAACTCTCTTCGAACCACATCGATGTAGCTCTATTTAAATAATCTATTGGAAACACGTGTTTCGTCACGTGGCAGAATTAATGAATACTATATTAATCGATTTAAACACTCTAGTGGCTGGGACTTCTTAAAGCACCTGACTAAATTAATAATAAATACTGCGTTACTTACCTAATTGATTAGTCATCGTCATAACAATTTTATGGATTTATTCTTATAAAGTAAGGATTCCACATCTATTTGGAACTAATAAAAAGTGGAAAATACAGTATACTCTTGATTGTCTGAGCTAATACTGGGGAAGAAGGGCTTGGATAATTGAAAAACACGGATAATAGCATCAATTTTTATAAAGAAAAACGCTCAAAGTTAAGTAGATAAGTGACTCTTGGTAGTTAGTACTAAGAATTATCAAAATATTTAAAAAATGTATACAAGTATATTTTTTGAGATTTTTCAAACAAATTTCTAAAGCTATTATATCATTTTATTTAAATCATCACTTGGATCATTTAAATCATGATCGATTCACTCTTTGATGTTTTCCTTATCCACGTTTTCAAAACATTTTAATTTGTTCAATAATCCACACATTTCAGGTACAATAAACTCGTGGTGATCTGGCTCCAGTCTGATCCGGCGCCCCCTATAGTCCGACATTCCAATGAAATATAGGACATGTGTACGATAAAGCGTCGTCTATGTAGAAAATGCAAAAGTGTGTTTCTGGATCGCCTAAATCGTAATAAATATTTTTGTAAGTTGGCAAATAAGAGGCAAATTTTCAAAAAAGCTATACATCCAGAGGCGGTGAAAATTTTGTAGTGGTGGAATCAGATAGTTAAAACGCTTCAAAGATACGTTTGATGACGTTAAAAGGTTTTCATGTTTTATAACTGTTATGGCCATTGAGTTTATGGCGTTAATTTTATAATAATTTCAATTATTCTTTTTAAAAAAAAACCGGACTACAAGGGGTCGGGGGCAGTACTCTATAGTCCGACAACATCTTGCAAAACGTTTGTCGGATTACCGCAGGTCTACTGCATATCATTTGATTCATTATCTTTGTAATGCATTAAATTTATTACCATATTCAAGTTTCCATTGATCAAGTTGTCATCTTCCTCGGCAAAAGTTTTTAGAAGATTTTGACAATAAAGTCATTTTTTTGATGATATTCGTATGACGTCGCGGTCCATTGGCGTGATGTTATTGGACGAATGGATGGGAATAAACGGGCATCGAATAAAAAAACTCTTTTCTCAAAATAACTATTTATTCCACACGTGACAGAAATCTGGCTGCAGGAAGGACGACCTCCCGCAGCCAAGGCTAACCGACGACTCTCCCCGACTCCCACCTCTTTCGCGTCACTATCCAATCGACAACATTGCACGCGCATGAAGCGATCCGTCGGTATGCAGGTGCAGTGTCTCCGTAGGGCCACAAGAGATGGCGCTGTTAAAATAACATATTACACCTGAAGAGAGACGGAAGATGTCGCTTTTAATCTGCTCAGACTAACAGCGCTATTGCGTTAGGATGTTAAATCGCCCACGCTACACAACCATAAGTTCAGTATGCTTTCGTTTGGATGAAAGGAACATTATTTAAAAATTGTTATTGTGGCAATCCTTTATAGTTCCCTTATATAGGATAGTTCGTAAACCGGATAATTGAGAGTACACTGTATTGATGAAATCTTTGACATTCCATTTCATTTGCTTATTTCACAGTTGACAGTGAAAGATGACATCAATAATTAAAGTCGACACTAGGAAGGACAAAAAAAACAGGATTTGATTTCAAAGACTTTTTTAAAAATATGATACTTTTTGTGGTAAAATATATTCCGAGTTTTCATCCATATCATGAGATTTCAATATGATGTAATTTTGAAAATCTGAAATCTCTCCTTAGATTTGCGATGTTTCTTTTTGAAGAAGTTCTGCTATAGATTAAGTAGCTTTAATGATGTCTGGCTTATATGACTGTTCTTATTTACTTCTTTTGGTTGTTCAAAATGATCTGCATATGATTCAATGGACATGTGAGGATCAATGTGAAAAAAATATACACTATATTGCATAAATTGCTTTTCAATTGCGCTTGCAATTCATATTTTTAGCATGATTTTTATCGAAAGTTATTATCAGAAGCTGCACATTAAACGGACTTTCAATCGGGCTTTGTAGTCGCGAAAATGATTACAAATGGCGCATCACCGACGCATTTGTCACTCGACAATAAACCAAAAATGTTGTCACAAATGCTGTATTTTAACTATTGTTTTATTGGCTTGATTTGCATTCAGATTAAATCCGACAGGACGCTTCCACCCCGTGAAAAAAATGTATCGGTTCCATGGGAGGAAAAAAATCATTTTGGTTTACAAATTGAATTGAAAATGTATACGTGCGCGAAACGTGGAAAATTATTTATGTAATTCAGTCGTACCCCGAAGCGCTGTTCATTGAACTAAATTACGCGGGATTAGTAGCTTTGCATATTTTTACATAATTGGCGAGTCGGTCTCTTTTGCATACATTTTAATTGACTTATTTGCACCGCGGGATTGAAAAATCACCAAAAACCAATAAGATATCATCATTTTTTCCATTGGTGGAAAATTGATCAATGTATTTTAATAATCAATATAAAACGCCTTTATCGGCAATCATAATTTTGTTAAAAATGTAGATGCGAACCCTGATATATTTACTTGTCTCTCGTAAATGGCAAAGGTATTTAAACGTTTCGTGGACACGTCTGCAATTGCAGACGGATGTAGTGACTGTTTATTGTGCCAGAGATGTCTGTGTATAATAGATCCCAAGTAAACATAACTTATTTCAAATCTTGGATGCATTTTTGTTTTCAAACTAGTAATTGGAGACACGGGGAGAAACTGTTGTGTCAATTTCTTATTTTTTTTTTAAATTTTTAAATATTGCCTTGATGCCTAAAAATTAACACCTTTGTAGTAAGATAACAGTGCGTTTATCAATGGTTTAATTCAATTTCTATGTTCATGAATTGCGTCGCCAATCCATGTCCGTGAATGTGTTAATCATTTTGTGGCATACATTTTCACATTATTCAACTTAAAGTGTTTTTGATGATCAGAAATTTGTATACTATCTTCATCTCCTTTGATTAATCTTCTTAATATATAAAAATGAATTGGGTTTTGTTCGTTCGAAATGCGCTACCATACCGTTCATCTGATTGCAATAAAATTTCGTCCACTTATTGTTAAGGATTCTGCGAGTAACATAGGCATAGTATAATATATAAAAATGTATGTTTGTTTGTTCGTATTTAATGCGCTGTCATACCGTTCATTCGATTGCGATAAAACTTTGCCAACTTAATGTTTGCACTTTTTCAAATAATATATATATGATACAATTAACTTACAGTAGATCTTATATATAAAAATCAATGTTTGTATGTTTGTTCATATTCAGTCATTATCATGAATTTTATTTAGGATATCTCTTTCTATAAATTTCTCCTATTTCTTTAAATAACACCCAAACTTCTAGCCAATAAGCATCCAATCAATATAAATAATATTATTATATACTTGGGTAAGCATTAAATTCACATTTCAAAGTATAAATCATTACTTCTGCGTAAATATTTTATATGGGGTTTCCATTAGATACGTGTCACTGAATATCGTTATTGTGCTACTGTTTCTTTTTTGTGCGTATGGATAAAATTATTATCATGATAATAGTATAACGAGTGGAATGGTTCATTCATTAAGAAGTTATAGAACCAAATTAACCGAGGCTCATTATTGTGGACGTGTTTTATGTACATCTCAGATTGTTCTATTTGTGTGTTCGAAAAGTTTTTGGCCAAAAATATATTTTGGCATGAAATTTTATTCGTTATGATTTAAATGGAAATAAATCCTATTTTCATGCGTATAATAATTTCTGTGCAACCTTTTATTTTTGATTAACCAATTTATCTTGATTAACATCGTTCTTACAAAGTTTTCGTATGAGTTTTTGATTTCATCATGATACCATATATCTTCGAGTTTTACCATCGGATTTGCAATTATTGTTGATTTATTTATTCTTACTTTAACATTTGACCGTAGGGTGCCTAATAGGGTTTTTATCTAATCGGGTTTAAAAACTTTCGGTTGTTTTTCTTCTAAATATTTAGATGTAATCACGACATTATTTGTTAACCGCCTACTTATTTTTAGTAAGAACATATTTCCTATGAATATTTCTATTGATATTATCCAAAATATTTACTTATTGATTAAATAACCTCATTTTTACCATAAAATTTAGCTGCATCTTGATTCCAGTGTGATGATTTAGCTTTAGGCGATTTATCTTCATTATAAAAATATAACTTTAATAGTTTGGCCAAGAATAAAATGTTTAATAACTTAATGGATTCTATCTTTAATTTTGGATTATTTCAAATGTCATTTCCACCAAATTTATTTCATCAATATCTTATTCTATCAATTTAGCAAGTTCTCAAATTGCATCCATGTTGATTTTAAATAACTCAATTTGACTTACACGTTAAACTAAATCTGGCCAACATGCATTCAATTTTGACGGTGTGATTTCTTCGGTAAATCATAAAAAAATATTATTCATATCTTCAATATATAATATGGCACAAATTAAATGTCACGCATCTTCGATATCTGCCAGAGGTTTCTTTGATGAGATCGTGTTTTAAATACTGTTTCTTGTTCATATTAGTATTTTTTTCAAATGTCAAAAGCATTTTGGTACATCCATTGACAGTAATGAATTATTTTCGCTTGTTTCCCATACGACGAAGATATTATAGGTCAGTCCAAAAAGTCAGTGCTTCGAGCTTTGATATATAAGTCTCGTCATTCACGTGAGATGTCACCGGATATCTTCTCCGCGTGACTTATTCCTTTCGTTCCATTAATTTTCTCATCGATTTTTCGTTTAAGATGATGTCATCACTCATTTCACATAGTCTAACGTAACATATATCATAAACTCGATATTTCCTGTTTTTCACGTCAACTTTGTCAAATTGTATTCGCTTCGCAGGGAAATTTCAGAGCCGCCGCGACAACTGGCGAAATTCAATACTGACAACCTTAAATTTTCTGTCATTTCTCGGCATATTTCTGATGTACGAAATTATACTCGGCTAAATTGATTTAACGTATTCTCGAGTGTGCGCGAAGAACTTCTGCATTGGATGCTGAGGGAAATTCAGCCAGCCTGAATATTTGGCGTCTCAAACTTTTGTTTCCTTAATTATTTCAATGGAGAATTAATTTGAACATTTACTCTAAATTCAAAGGATATTTTGAGATTTAGTGGAAGCATCTGACGTCTGTGTATTTTTTATAACAGCCAAGTGAGGTCGCTCCTATCTGGATGGTGATACTTCCTGACAGTCATCATATTATGTTCCGCCGAGAAATGTGCAAATTATATTATTTGCGATAAGATGGCGCAGAAATGAAAAATCGTGAATTCCATAATGAAAATTTATGTTTGGGGCCGAGTTGACGCAACATTTCTCGCATCTTAATTTTATCTGTTTGGAGAAAATTGAATCACGATAAGGTACTTTTTAATGAAAATTTTCACTTCAGTCCCTGCCTGGAAAAATAATCCTCTCCAATGCTTGGTTTTGGAAAGTTGTCTGGGTTTATAAGGATGTCTCCCGAGGGATCTGATATGATCCTGCAGCCGAGTCGCAGCGAGGGAATTGCTTCGTCCGTTGGCCTATTTAAACTTTTGTTTGAAAATTTGATTCCTCCAATTATACATTCGATTCCATTTCCATATTTTTAAATCTATTTTTACATAAATTCACAGCGTATATTTTTGATTCATACTAATTGAAAGTATCTATGCCATTTTCCATTATATGGCATCGATTACTACTCGTATATGGAATGAGTTTTGTGATTGTGATGACAATATTTGCATAACTATATTTTGATAAGATATGAAAATCTAAAAATATGGGAATCCATAAGCGATATCTGGGAAAATAAGGAAGATTTCAAATTATGTTGCATGCACATGAGTCCCCATTTTCATATAATACCATTAATGTGACTGATAAAATTCCTTTCTGCTGAGACACGGACTAAAACTCGCAAAATTCCCGATTTTCCAACAAATTATTTATTTCCGTCGCTGCAGATGAATACTTATATACTATAATAATTTGGTGTGATTCGTAATTATATTACGGAGGAATAAAAAAATTCTGAACCCCATATCTATTATATTTCATATCGATATTCCCAATATTAGAGTCGAAGTGTAGTAAATACATCACCGGTATGGAATGATTATTATAACAATTTGATAAACATATATATACTGTGTATATGTATACATAGATTAGACAGTTACTGTCCCTAGACGTTGCCTAAGCTCACCAATTAGTAGTTACGCCACTATTTCTAAATGTCCAAATTTCGGCGGAAAAGTCTCAATTTAGTAGCCTTCATCGTGCTGGTGAGGTGTAAGATTTCTGTTGGATAAAAATTTCAATCCCGATTTTTTCGGGATTACGTTTACTAATCCCGGGATTCATGAGCACCTAAAACTGTCCGGGATCCTGGGATTGGACTGCAGTTCGTATGGCGGCATTCATCTTACGCAGTCTTATACTTCCAGGGTAATTTTTTAAATAAAAATAAAAAAACACCTAAAATATCACCCAGAATGCTGCAAATATTTTTAGTGGCGCGCGTTGCATTCTCTTTTTTTTTGAGAAAATTCACTGTTTCATGACACGTGGGTCCAGTTGTGAGATTACTAGGAAACCCGCGGGAAGAATTCGTCTTCTCATAGTCAAGGCTATCGGTCAAATCTATCTTTTTTTTCCGCATTTCAGTTTTTTTTGCGCCCGATTATAAGTCACTGTTCATCTCGTAAACTGCACTTGCACAGATTAACCCTTTGCGGACGTATTAAAATTGGAGATGAGTGTCGTAGTGGACGAAATTAGTTTCCATTGAAAGAAAACTGACACATAACATGCAAGACTATGAAGGATAAATAAGATTTATCAATTCTTTATTGAGATTAGATGTGTGTTTAGACCAGTGGTTCTTAAACTGGGGTCCGCGGATTTCTGGAGGTTCGTAAAGCCATTACCGGGGATCCGTCAAAATATAAAAAAATATATTATTTATACTTCAACAAGATATTTTTGCGGAATTATTTACAAAAGACATTATAAGAAGATCTATTTTGACCAAGAAATGTTTGCTCAAGAAGGGCTCCGCTGACTAGATAAGTTTAAGAACCGCTGGTTTAGACAATAATGTGTTTCAATAACACGTTTTTATTTAAAAATTATATTTTATATTTTCCATTGTTTGGTATCTTTGAAAGCACTCTCCAATATGCAGTCCTGGTTTTCGGTTACACTTCTTTCGGTGACTTTCTTTTTGCCATTTTGGAGTATTATTTTGGAATATCTTAACAAACGAGAATGCCTAATTAGAGTTAAACGCAAATTATTTGAAATTCTGCGAAGTATCTCCGAAGATTGTCGATTTCTTGCTTACAATGTGCAAAATAAAATATGTTCATATGTTATATCTATGTCCATATCTTATTATGTATAGATGTATATAGGCTCTAGATGGATTTAAGTGGTTAAATGGTTATTATAGATGGACATACATTTATAATAACCCAGTAGACCAGATTGATGCAGTAATATCGTACACCTGTTGTGGTCAATGTGACCAGACTCAGGTGGTTGCGGGTTAAATTAATGCAATACGGATGGCAATTTAGAACCATGCTTAGGTTTACAAGAGGAATTTAAGTAATTAAATATGCTTCATATTAAATTTGGTTTTTGTATTAATGGCGCATTTTAGCTGAATAAGCTGGAATATTTATAAAATTCATAGGCAATTAATGAAGGCGTTATTTATCTTAAAAGCTCAATTAGTAAAGTGGTCACATCTTCGGTCGAACACGTCCATCGTCAATTAGTGTAAATGATGATGGCGTATATCTCACACCTAGCATAAACAAAGGTAGTGTGTTTTTCTGTTTCTCCACAATTTTGTAACTAAGATGAATACGTTGTAGTCGGTAATAACGTATGTCGTTTATTAGTCTGTTGAAAACAGTCCACATCTTTGTTCCGACACTTGAAAATGCTGGATCTGATCCTCTTAATGCTTTTCGAGCGATATTTTAGTCCAAGGACTGATTGATAGTAGTGATATTTCTAGTCAAGCGGTGAAGAACGTTGGCGTCTCGACTGCTTGACAGGCCGTGAAATTTTACCACCACAAAAGAAAATGTCGCTTAATCACCGCAACTTTCTGTATAATTTCGTTGAAGGATATTTAAAAAGAGCCTGTGAGGTCTGGAATCTTCTGATTTTCGCCAAATACTTTTAATCGCCCAAATCGTTTTATATAAAAAGCCCCTCTCATCCATTTGCGTTCAACTTTTGTCGCCATTTATGATGAATCTCCCTGCTCACTTTTTTTTAACGACAAGATAAAGCCATTCCGAGTGTCTGACTTTTAAATAGTTATTTGTGTGCTGACTTTTTGATTCGAATAATTTATACACAATTGAAAATAGCATCCAAAGAAGAAGTTGTCAGCAACTGCTGTTCTTTAATCTACGGTTGACCCATTTAAAGAAAATAGAACCCTGACAGGTAAGATTGTAATATCAACAACTTTAAATTGCTTTAGCTCTTTCCCGGTTACATGAAATAATTATTGCTCCGTAAATATAATATCTTCATGGCAAGAAATTAAATTTGCATTTGTGCAATTCAAATCAAATTTATATAAACGTATGTCCGTATGATTTAAACTATTCATGGATTATTTAAACATTAATACACTCAAACCTCTTTTTGTGCGATTTCGAAGTTATGCGGATTTTTTATTTTATAAAGAGTACGTATCGAGACATTTTGGATAAAATAGGAAATAAATCATCAACACTAACCGAAATTGGAAAATATATTATAATTATTTTAGAATTTTTAAAAAATTGATTTCGTTGTTTTGCATTTTTCCAATGTTTTGACATTTTAAAGTACATTCTCTAAAGGAATCTCAAGTTTTATTTAATCAATTTACTTCAAACTGGGTACAAATCTTTTCTATATAACCCTCTATTATTCCTACCAAATTTATGTCAAAATTTATTTTTTAACTATTTAAAAAAAAATAAAACTGACAAAATAAGGACAAAAAATGACTTGACTGAATTTTTTTTAAACAGTCGCCAATTTGTGATTTATTCTTTTTGAGTTAGGGACTATAGTGACATCTTTATTAATTATGAATTATATTGTTGGAAAGAGAAAATCTACGCAGAAAAATGATGACATTGATGCTGGGTATATTATTTCTTCCAAAGAAGAGAGCGATTTTGAGTCAAATCGAAAGTTGCAATGAAAATTATCATACAGCGATGATAGTTTATAATTAAAATAATTAGTATTTCTCTCGTGAATGTCTGGCATTTGAGATCCCAGATGTCAGATGGCAATTAAAAATTGTTTTTATTGCCTTATTGTATTTTATTAACTTTTTTTATGCGATTTTAGATACATTTTATATAGCTGTTTCGAAGTTATGCGGTTTTCAAAAGCCATGGAACCCATTTTCATTTTTTCTATGTAAGTCATAGATTGTTTTGTGTGATTTATTTTTGTGCGATTTTCCAATGAACATCTATCGCACAAAAAAAGGTTTAAATAGTTTCATTTTATTAGACTACGGTTATGAGATTGGAGAAGCCGGTCGCGGGAAGATCAGGCTTTCCCGCGGCCAAGATGATCGGTCGGATCTCACGTCTTAACTAGTTCTGACTAAAGATCTTTTTTTTGTTACAATTTCAAATTTTTAATTAAGTTGTAATATATATATATATATATATATATATATATATATATATATATATATATATATATAAAGTATCATCATATTGTCACTCGATGTGATTTTAGATGTCCCATGGGATTTTTCAGCGTATTTATTTGAACCGGTAGATATTAGAGCAGAGTCAACATTGCGTAGGGCAGAAACGATCCCACCAACACAACTGCGATTGAACTTGCGTTAAATATATTGGAAAAGAGCGTTACTAAATCGCTTTCTAAATAAATAACGTCTTCGTAGAAGTATTTTAAATAGAGACGAACTCAAATAGAGACCGAAGAAATTATTATGGTTTCCTTTTACGAGCTAGGAAACTGAATTTGATCATTCGAAATGGGACCCGCTTTAAGTGCGCTCGTTGTATAAAACATCAAACGATCCACTAAATCTTTCAATATTGGCCAGCGTATAAAATGGTGATGTTTGTAAACAATCGGGGAAACTGTAGAGTGAGCCTCGGTGGGATTTTTTGATCCGCGGGGGGCTCACGCCATGGGTGACTTGTTTTGGGTTATTTTTAAAAACAAACTGGGCCACTAGATATTACGTTTTATGAGTAGACTTTACGTGGATTCCTAAAATAAACGACCGAGTTGTAAATACTGTATTCCAGATGATTTATGTGGAGTTTGGCCCGACTAGACGTATTCGCACATGAGATTTTGATCAAATTACGTGTAAGCTGTGCAAAATGCTACCAGCATGTGCCGACTTTGACATGCCTCCTTAATGCGTGTCAAATTGCGCCCAAAGAAAACTTCAGCCCGTGGGTGCCACATGACGGATCTAAATTAAAACGAATATCATACGATGGTGAGCCTTCTGCGACGACAATGTCAATGACGCCCTCGTCTTGACGCTCGGATACGGCGATCTTCGCATGTGTTTCTTGGCCGTAAGAAACGATGGACTGCTAAGTTTCGAATGCGTATTGTCTTCAAATTAACAGACATTTAAAGATGTATACCGCGAGATGACACAAGCATTGCATTGCTGACACTCAGACATAATTTTAATGAGCCGTTGAGAGAAATTCATCCAGTATATTACCAGCCATTAAAGCTCCCGGCACGAAGAAAATTTTATTTTACATCGTCATAAATTATACACATTTCCCGGACAAACACTGAATTCAATTTAAAACGATTTTATTTTTAATCTTATCCATTAGCTCAAAATATGATGATAGATTTATTAACGTAGTGTTGAACAATCGACCTATAAACCATCAACTATAAGATGTACCCATAAGGATTTTCGTTTTTTAAATGTAAGATTTGAATGCTCATATTTTTAAAAATTTTAACATATTATTACAAAATGTAATTTCCATCGTTAGATATAACCTTTATCCACCTATCTGCTAAAAGTTTAATGCCTATATCATAAAACATCAGGATCTTTTCGATACACGAGAGATGGTGTTTTTTATTTATATTTCCGCCGTTAAACGGTCTAATTATTCATAATAAAGTATTGCACTTATTGTTTATTCGAGTTTAATTGTAGAAAACGAATGACACCCTTGCAATCTCACCAAACAAACAAAAAAAAAACGTTGTCAGATCGGGCTTAAGGGTCGGTTTTGCTACTTGACCCTTGAATAGCAAATGATTTTTGCATCCATAATTAGAGTAAAAAACGAACTAATTTTTCATACCCAGTTATTAAGTCGCCTAAAAATGACTTTTTTCCCTGTCTCCACACCTTCCTGATTGTTTCCAGATTTCTTTGAATATTCGACCTTGAGTATCCGAGATTAACTAATATTTTTTCAATAGTTACTGTTAGATTACTTTCGATTTCAGTAGACAGTGTGGCGGCATCCACCTTACGCAGTCTTCCACTTCTAGGACAATCACCCAGTGATTTGAAAGTGCAGCAGTCTAAGTGCAATTAATCCCCAAAAACGATCAATCAATAAAACGAAAATTATTTTGGGTTTTAATTATATTGTTATTGCTGTAATTTAAAAAAAAATGGAAATGATTGATGAGGGAGTTGTGAAATTTTATTTTTTATATGATACTGTAGCGTAAGGTACTTAATAAACGTAATACCCCTGCCAGTGTTAACCTGTGGATATGCATTTCTGCGCGCAAGCGAGATTGAAGCTAATAGCGAGAAGACGTGTTCTTTCCTCCGGTATCGCTTGTAGTCTCGCAGGTGGAATTACTCTCGCAATGAAATAAAATTTAAACTTTTACAATCCGATATTGAACGGATCCGCGTGCGATTGTCAATCTTGAAGCGTACTATATGTGTTAATGATCAACACTTGATATTTTTAAGATAATTTTATTATAATTTTTTTAAAAAGATCAATTTTGCGTATTATATTCATTGATAGTTGGATGTAATTTGAGTTTCTCTACGTATCCGAATACTTAAAAGTCAACTTTACTCTATCAGCAAACTGAGAGTGTTTTTATAAAAAAGATATCGTCTACAAATTCAAAATTATTTGGGTCGCTTAAAAATTATTGAGTTTTTTTGGTGTATAAAATTTTATGCGCTAAAGATAAAGAGTAATGGGATGAATAAATGATGATGCTGACATAAACGATTTTTTTAGCTCGAGAGTCTCTGTCGTTTAATTTAATGGGATGTCAGTAGTTGTTCTATAAGACCATGGATTTGGGTTCATTAACGAATGTTTATGATATTTATGTTGTTTCATTGATACTGCGGCATTGTTTGCCAAGGAAATTTTTGAAGTATTAATGGTTTTTCCTCGTGTGTTATAATTTATTTTAAAGAGTATAAAGGGTATATTAGAATTTACACGCAATAAGATATTTCTCGCACTTCAAGCAGGGAATGAATATTTTATGACGTTTCGCACACAACGACGCAGGGAAAAATATAATTTTGACATTTTTACAGCCTTTTCAAATCCAAATAAATATTTTCGCATCCGCACACGCGAAAATAGAGAGGGATGGAAGAGCAAAAATGAATGGACGAAAGGGAGAGGGCGAGTCAACAGAATCCCCCTGTACCATTAAAAACATTTAGGGGTTTTCCGTTATTTTAATCAAAACGAAAAGCCCCGTCAAATGCGATGGCGGGCTTTGAGCCTTGGCGCGTGCTTTTTGCACGTTTTTTTCCCGGCACGCTTTGTCATTATACGGAAAATATCCGTCGAAACAATGTTTGCTTAGTTATTCATTACTTTAATGGAATCCCTTGTAGGAGACAAAATAAATTGCGGCCGTCTTGACAACTGAGCGAGGCAGCCCTGGTGAAAAATGAAATGTCAGGTTATCGGCCCCGTTTCGCCCCCGGAAATTGTCCACTGACGTCTCAATTCGTACTGGAGCTCGTGCCTCCCCCTGGAACGCCCCTCATCAAATTACTTCACATATTAATTGCCGGTCTCACAAATGAAAAACATGCTCCATTCAGACTGACTTAAAGACCTAAACGACGTAAATTTAGAGACTCAAATGGAAACACGTTGAAAAGCACTGCGAAAATAATTTTGACTTGAAGTGGCCCAAGGAAGTTTAATAGGTGTCAGACGTGTAAAAATGTTCCAAATATAAAACCAAGATAGACATAATTTAAATAGAAATTTAATAATTAAAGTCAGGTAGGTCAGTTCTTGGAAAAATCCACTATACCAAACTATTAAAGGATGTTTCTACCTTGTTGAGTCTAAAAAATTTTTTAACATTTTTTATGCGAAAAATATTAAATCAAGAATATGGATATTTAGTGTATTGACTAGGTGATTTTTATTGAATATAAAAATATTTTTATATTCAATAAAAATTTTTAAATTTTTAAATTTTGATAAAGTATGATATTGGGTCATGTATGTCGGTACGCAAGCGATAATATTCTACCATTACCATTCGACCATGGAAGTTATAAGTCCTGAACAGATAACTTGTATCAAAAAAATTAAATATATTTTAATTTTGTATAATATTGTGTATAGCTTAGACTAAAATTAAAAATAAATAATAAGAAATAAAAAAATAGTGTGCAATCAAAAAAAAGTTTGTGTTTTTACCGACATTTTTCGCAGTTTTTTGTTTATTAAATGAACAATTTTCAATATTTTTAGATAATTGTAGTATATACGATGAAGATGTTTATTATACACGTGCTTGCCAAATTTCATGAAGAATACTTATCTAAAACGTGTTTGAGCACGTCCATGAGCTTGGAAAAAGTAGTTTCGAGAAAAACGCGTTTAAAGAATCCTCTCTCCTCAGCTTCGCGAAGCGCAGCTTTTCCTCATCGGTATATATTACCGGCATTACCGGTAATATATCAATAGACGATTAGACTTATAAGCATATTATCGATTGTATTCATCCGAATATATCCTGATTTTTTATCTCAGAAAACAATTATAAGAGCTAATGAATTGTGCATAAGGTAAGAATTAGTATTTTAAAGATTTTATTTATTACTGAAACAGTTGATTATATGCAGTTTTGAGTGTCTTTTGACAATGCATGGTGGTTGTCCATTTCTCATTGAATATTTTGAATACATTTTGTGCTAAAAATATTTTCGCATTCCTGCTCCAAAAGCAATCAAGTTAAAAAACAAATATCCATAGGAATTTAATCATCAAACTTGCAATCAAAGCATTTTTTTATACAGATTAAATCATCAAAGCGGGAATTTACGTAGGTTTTTAATTAATAAACGTAAGCCATTGTATCGTTTGTATTTATTTTTGTATGAATTAGCAAATGTATTCATACTAATGATCGAATGTGATTGGAATGCCATTGAATTGGGGTACAATTGTACTATACCTATATTATTTGAAAAAGTACAAACAATAAGTTGGAAAAGTTTTATTGCAATCGAATGAACGGTATGGCAGCGCATAAAATACGAATAAACAAATTTTTATTTTTGTATATTAAACTATATCTATGTTACTCGCGCAATCATTAACAATAAGTAGACGAAGTTTTATCGCAATTTAATGAGCGGTATGGCAGCGCATTACATACGAACAAACGAGAATGTTGCGCTTTATGAGGAAAATTTTGCATTTTGAATATTTTGTTCGAGTGATCTTTAGTATGGGTATTAACGCTTGACCTCTCCCCTTACACATTTCACTGTCTGGCATCATTCTTTTAAGTTGGCAACAACGTCGTTTTTAATTGACTTGGTCAGCGTTCTTGTTCAATTTTTTTGTCATGTCGTGTTGTAAATAGCGCAAAAATAATTAGTGCTAAACACTTTTGCATATTAGTAATTTCAATATGATTTTTTCATGGAAATGACGAGGAAAGATAGACTGACGAGATCGGTATCAGACAGTATTTTTGTTTGGAATTGCCAAAAATTCTTCATGGCATGACGACATGTCTAGTGGCGACTAAATGTGGAGGTGTCACAACCACGTGTACGACGATCACTTGTGCCAAAGAATCACGTGCCATTGCCGATATTTTTTACACTTCTTCTGACGTCAGTGTTGGGTCGCCCACTTTCATGTGGATTTACGTCTGACGCCACTAGAAACGAGAAAATAGAAGAAACCGGTACTTCTAAACAGATTTAAGCTTATTTCACTTGTATCCAAGAAATACACTTTCAGCAGAAATTTACGTAAATTAAATTATTCAAAAAATGTTCGATGAATATTTGAGATTAAGGGATTAAACTGAAATCATTAAATCAAATTAAATTTAAATACAAATATAAATTTAAATATGTTACATCCATTAAATTTGACCTAAAAGAGAATAACCTAAATATTTCAAGATTAGACACAAAGGGAGCCATCTGATATTTATAACTTCATTATTCTAGGAGATTTGACTTGGTTCGAGAAGTTCGTACCACAATACGCTCATGTTGCGTAAACTGTCCAGCAGAAATTAATTGCGTCCGTGAATTTCTGGAAAATGTAAATAGTCCACGTGTATAGAATTCCTAGTAACAAAAACACGTGTTGAACACACATGTCATGAATAAAATGTTTCCTTAACAAAAATTCAAAAGTCTGATAAATGCGTCCAACTAGCTTTGTTCTCCGAATACCTGAAGAATTTGTTTGTTTTGTCGTCTGTCACGCGTTTTCCATTTCACAACGCACTCATCAGAAAATACATTTTCTCTGGGCCTTTTGTTGTGGGATTCTAAAGTCTCGCATATTTTAGAGCCATTGTGTGTCCAATTGCTTATTTATGATAATCGTTATTCGAACGCGACAAGAAATTCGCATAAATGTCAGCGTAAACATGTCACAGATATCAGCAGCACGAAGATTTGTGATGCTAACTGATATATTTAATCAGATCCATGCAAATTTTTAAACGAAAAAATCAAAACCTAAAAGCTTTTAAAACCATATACAAAGCGCTTCAATTGGAGATTATTGCAAATAAAGCTTTGATTATCATATTTGCCATTGCATTATAAAGATTTTGAATTTAATTTGCATACTGGATATTATTTATGCTCATACCCTGGGACAATTTTATGTAATATTTTGGATTTAATGTATTATAAAGTATAAATAGCATGTATACCATGTGTTTTTGGATTTTAAAATCAAAGATTTAGTTCAAAATGTTTGGTTATTTGAAATATGGTGGTATCAATTATGTCCCATCTAACATCTAACTAATGTGTCAATAACTACTTTTGTTATGCATTTATCAACGAAGAAAACACTTTCAAGTGACTCAATTTTAGCCTTTTGACAGTTCCTGTCCAGCATTTTTGTCTCCCCCATTTCGACATTGTTAAATTAAATGATAAATAAATCGACTTATTTAAATGCTCAGTCAATATTTCCACCTGCTTTCACTGCATTGTGCCAATTTGAACTCATACAAAAAGCTAGCAGTTTATTTTTGTTGACGCCTTACTTTTGAAAATCTTTGAAAATAATAGAAATAGCAAAAATGACTCAATTTTAACTCTTTGAGGTACAGGATTTTTAAGAAAAAAAAAGTTTTTTCAAAAATCAGTTGGCTAATAGCGGGATAATAATGAGATAGATTTCGAGCTGCTGTGCATGTGCTGTTGAATTTCTGCTGTGCAAGTGCTGGTGGTTTAAAAAATGACCCGCCATACAAGTACTAAAAAAGTGGGACACATTTTATACCACTGTGCCCCAAAGAGTTAAAAGGCAATTAAAGAACATATTAACTTTTTTAATTTCAAATAGTCGAACTTATACCTCTCTCAATCACGGTCGATCTTTGACTTATTGGGAAATGCGGCACACTTCTTTATGTTGACAAATCAATAAAATATTCCAATTCCTAGAATTCCTTCCAATCGGTCCATTTCCGAGAAATTTATTAATTCTTAGAATTCCGTGCTATTAGTTTCCGAGAATTTTACTAATTCTGAGAATTCCACACTATTCATTTTTTGGGAAATTCAATTTCGGGAAATCCAAACTGCCAATTTCCGTGAAAATCAGCGTTTGACTGATTGACTTAATCCGCGAGCACGAACCCGACAGGAGGTTCGAAATATCGGATACAGGTAAATATTTAACTCCAATTTTGCCTTTTTAAAAAACATACATGTATAAATATAGAAAATATTCGAATTATCGAATGTTCGAATGCTTTAACGATTTCATATTCGTTGATAGAATAATTGATTTTACGAATATTTGCGATCCCCTTGTCTTGACTGGATAAATTCCATTTATTTAGAGCAATTTCATCAACAATTGTCACATTGATGTTTGATAAGTTTTGTTTTGGCTTTGATTCATATTTAGATTGTATCATAACAATCGTTTTTGCTAGATAAATATGTGCACTGTGTACATATTTAGCAATAATAAAGCAATTAATTATAATGACATCTCAAAATTTCTGCACTAAAATGAATAATGAATATCCAAAATGGATTTTGTAGTTTGTGCTTCATGTTTTTGTAATATATGCAAAGTATGTAATGAAAAGAAAATGTACTTTAATCAACTTTGTTGGTGGTGGGACTATTTATGCACCACCCTGTGTTTATTTAATCGATTTTTAATATTTATTTTCTCATTTTTAGTCACAACTATTTTTGTTTATAAGAAAAATTCGAACTACATAATATAAATCATCGTTAAGTAATCGAAATACCTTAAATGAGATAGCTGAAATAATGCAAACTAGGTTTTTTTGTATTTGTGAATTGGATATGCATAGGGCACAAATGTAACTTTGATTTGCGCCTCTTTGTAAGACCGATCCTAAGATGGCCATATATTTTTCGGCCAAATTATAAATGATGAATTTGGTTTTCGCCAGTTTCTTCTGGATTTATTTCTGTATAAGGCGAATGCGGTTCAGCTAAATCTTCTTTATATTAAATCACTTTTGACCATTTCGCAAAAACACCTTGTTTTTCCGTCCAGCTGCTTTATCGCTTTGAGTGTTTTTCGTCCATTTTCATAGGATAGAATGTCGTCATTGCAATAGTTTTGTGGTAGCCCTCGCACCAAGAAGGACACACAAAACAGACACAAAGAGCTGAGAGATTCGTTGTTTGGCATCCTCCCAAATCCCATCTAGGCTTGGACGTCTTTCTAGCTCCAGTATGTCTCTTTGTCGCACCTCGCCGCTCGCCCGATACACACATCTCTCTTGTATTTCAACTTCAGGGCAGTTCAATCTGATGGATTAAACACGTCAAAGCTCCACTCTTGTATATGGGCAAAGTCTGTGTGTATCCGGATTTATATGGCCGATTTTGGACTAAAACATGTGCTAAATACGTGTGCTTTTTTGAAGTAATCCTGCGAACTCGAGTGGTCTCCGAATAAATTTGTTTTAATTAATTTATATTGGACAAACTCTGAAATTATACTAAAAGCATATGAATGCAAATTTATTTTGATTCATTGAAAATAATTGCCAAAATAATTGATCAGCTGTATGATCAATATCATAACTATATTCTATATTTTTAGCAAATACTTTTTTTTTATATTAAGTAAATCCTCCCCGATTTTAAATACGTTCTCTCTAAGCCATCCTGTTTACTATAAAGTGACACCCATGTTCTTGTTTTATTCCCGTGTGACATATTGGTCTACTGTTCTTTCCAGATGTATTGTTTAAATTTAATCCTGACCATGGCGGATGAGCAAGGTGTTATTGTAAGCCTAAAGTGGACACACATTTTATGGCATTGTTTTACATTCTATTACACGAGAATATGTAAGCAGATCCAGAGTCATTCCAGCATTTGAGGAATGGTTTTTTCCTTTTAGGATCCACGTTATTTCAAATGTACGCATTTAAATGAGCGTCTAAATTCAGGGACTGACTCTTATGTGTGTCCGTATATTTAGAGCATGCTAATGGATTTCAAAGGATAAAAGCATTCTATCGCATTTCTAAAGGTCGGTTGATTTAAATACTCTCCTCTTTATTCATCGACTTTAATTAGAAGGGTCAAAAATGATTCGATACCTTTTGACGGTGGTATATTTTTGCTTTGATCAGATCATAATGGGATGTGTAGTGAAATTCTCATAAGAGACGGAGCTTTATTCAGTCTATCAATTGCATACTTAATAAGGCATGCTTATCCATAAGGGAAAAAATCAAACAGATTTCTCTCTGAGAACTATGAAGCTCATGAAATATACAAATTTAAGTTCTAACAAAGTTTTAAGCTCGTATTTAGAAGATTAGTAGAACCTGGCGCAAAGTAAGTTTTCTTACTCAAGCTTTAGTTCGACCTAAGATATAAACTTTGAGGCGTTAATTAATTTTGCTATCGAACTATATTTTTTCAGAACTTTGAGCCACTTTGTAAAAATTATAATAACTGGAAAAAGTTAACGACCAAGTACTATTATAGTGGATTGAATCCAGGTTTTCCTTAAAAGAATTTACACTAATTTCTTGTTTTCAAATAAATTCGCAATTTATTAATAGATCCTAACTAAAATATCAATGGCAATGAAAAACCTCATATTAAAAAAGCCTTTCGCTATTAAAATATTCTTTGAAGATTGCCTATATTTGAAAACAGACACATTAAGATGATTAGTTGCACTTAGGGTGCTCTTTTGGTGACTATAATAATCATCAAGCATAAATTGTGATTTTTAAAATTCACAAATATCAAAATTGGTTCCAGAAAAATCGATCTGGAAATTTTAATTAAAAAAATTGCCCTGGAAGTGGAAGATTGCGTAATGTGGATGCCGTCACACTGGCTGCTGAAATCGAAAGTAATCCAACAGTAACCACCGTATTGCGCGCGCATGATTTCTTCATTTCACCAGACCAATATGCGCCAACATGGTGCATCTATACAATATTTTTACTATGCCTATATTATTCCCACTAGCGTAAACAACAAGTTTACAAAGTTTTATCACAATCGGATGAACAGTATGGAAGCGCATTAAATACGGACAAACAAATATTATTTTTTATATATTAGACTATACTTATGTTACTTGCGCAATCTTTAACAATAATCGGACAAAGTTTTATTGCAATCTGATGAACGGTATGGCAGCGCATTACATACGAACAAATAGATATTAATATTTTGTATTAGATAATTCACAGTTTCGAGCATCCTCATGGAAATACATACGAAAATCGATATATTTTGTGTTATTTCAAAAAACATTTCTGGCGAATTTGCTTCATCAGTCTTTTCTTCCAAAGTAATTCTTTAAAATCCTTGACATTTATGTGGTTAATCTTCGCCTCTTATGGACAGTAATTTATATTATATCATCCATTGCAATGATTCTTTGGTTTGATGATTTTTAAATTTAGCTATGAAAAGATTGCCTGTATTTATGTAACTATGCCATAATTGTAATTTTCATACGCTTATGAGTTTTGCGAAGATTGTTTATAAATGTGCGAAATATCTAATGATGTACTATAAGATTCCAAGAACCAGTCTACTCCAGTCTATTTTGGGACAAGTAAGCCTCACTTTCCAAAATTAACTGCTCTTAAATCCACAAAGACTCAATGGAAAATTATCTTCAATTATTAAAATCGGCTTTCTAATTAAATTAATTTGTGAGTTAAATAGATTCCAGCCAGTCGGAGTTAATCCATCATTATATCGCATATTCAGCGCACAGAGTCGAAACCATAATCAATATTGAAATAAACAGCCAAACGCAAACATTTATTTTCGCCATAATAATGCATATTAAAAGAGATTTAGTTAATTAACTGGTAGCAACGATGCGTCGATTCCCATATAATTAAACTGTATCAAACGATATCGGTTAATTGTGTCCTGCGTGCATTATTGTAATGCGCTTATTAGCGACCACAATTGAAAAATAGCCGATTGTTATATTACCGATTTGTTAGACAGTTATGGAAATTACATGAGAACTCGTAAAATTGCCGTGGCGAACCGAAACATGTCATTTCTGTTGACACGTATCAGGTACATATAGTATCGTAAAAAAATCTGGCTTTTGGTTCATTGTTGTACTGCACAATGGATTGCATATTCGTATTTGTTGTTGACGAAGTCGACAATTTATTGTTGTTGTTGTCGACAATACAATTATTCAATTGACATACAATCGAGTCGAATTAAGTATTAAGCAATTCGCAAACAATCGGATTTATTATGTGGGGGACTGACTGAGAATGAGCGCGATAAATTGATTTTTAGACCTGAATACGAATGAAATGAATATGATCATTGTGATCTAAATCTAATAATTATTTGATTGCAGATTCATACAAAATTGCTTTTCATGCCATATTTTTAAATTCACAAAAATACCTATTTGTTGAGAAGATCAACTAACTTTAGGAATAGAAATGCAGATTATCTTGTATATTAATCGTAGCCTCCAAAGAACATCGGAGGCGAAATCAGGCGCATTTTATAATATATCTTCCTGACCACCAAACATTCTTTCTGCAGCCATATTTATAAACTTAGGCTTGTGTAAAACCATAAAAATATTTTGGTTCATTTTAAATCAGTATTCAAAGATATGTGTGGCCAAATTGTGTCCATTATTATAGATGATACCGAAAACTATTATGCGAACAGGAAACTTCGATTTTATGACTATGAGAATATTTTTAAGATTCACAGCCAATCATTTGTGATCTGCAAGCTATCTTTTCTTTTTATACATCATGCAATGTACACAAAATATTTCAAATATGAAGAGATCTCATGAATTCAGACGGAAAGGTCGATTCCAATGATCTTATGCTTATTTGGAATTAAATTTAAGCTCATAAAACACTATTCAAATTGATCTTCTAATTTTTGGCAGTTACAGTAGTCTTAAATGGCAAGTTTTGTGTATGCACGATGTCTTTAGATGATGTTTTTATTCATCCTGATACATAGTACAGATGATAAACTAAATAAGCAGTAAGTAAATAAATAGATCAATCTGCTTAAAGTTCGCATTTTTCAAAATTTCACTAACAACTGAGAATTTGAATTTAAAAATATGAGAAAGGAAAAATCTCTTATCGTCGATATACACTTAAACCTATTTTGTGCGGTAGATGCGTTCCACAGAAAATCGCACAAAAAAAGCTATGACTTACATAGAAAAAGTGAAGATACGTTCCGTGGATTTTAAAAACCGCATAACTTTAAAACAGCTGTATAAATTATATCGAAAATCGCACAAAAAAGTTTACAAAAAAACAGGAAAACAATAAGGTAATTAAAAAAATAGCATGCCACAGTTTAAAAAAATTTGTCAAGTCAGTTTTTGGCCTTATTTTGTCACAGAAAAAATACATTTTAACGTAAATCTGGTAGAAATAACAGAGGGTTATATAAAAAAGATTCGTAACCAGTTTGAAGTAAATTAATTAATTAAAACTTGAGATATGATGTCAACCGTGTTGAAAAAAGTAGTAGTAGTAGTTGCCGCATCATTAAAATAGCTATAACTCCGTAAGTAGTTGGAATTTTGTAAATTCCTTTGGAGAATATATTTTTAAAAGTCATAACATTGGAAAATTGCAAAAAAATGAAAACAATTTTTTCAAAAATCTAAACCAGAATCAAGTGCATGGTCGTAATTCGGAGATAGCAAATGCAATATGATTTACACAGTCCCAAATTATTATTTTATTTCAAATTTCGATTAGTGTTAAAGATTTATTTCTTATTTTATCCAAAATATCTCGATTTGTACTCTTTATGAAATAAAAAAACAGGTGAAAGTGTTTTATATGAAGAAACAGCATAACTTCGAAATCGCACAAAAAAAAGTCGCACAAAAAGAAGTTTGAGTATATACTGCCGAAACATGCATCAATTCTGCTTACGCATTTGGTATGTGCTGGAAAATAATAGTAAAAAACGGATATCCTATATAATATACTAATTTGTATGAATTAATGAATGATATTTTGCGGTTTTATCCGCGCATGAATGTTAGAGAATATAAACCATATTTTGGGTTTAAAATAAAATGTAATTTCCACGAGTTTTTTCAATTATGTTGTTTCAAATATTGAATTCAAATTGCGAATAATTTAAACCAAATATCCTATATGTGGGCAAATGGGCATACCTAAATTGAATATTGGGTTGTTTAGCATCTTCTTTGAATTTACGCGGTTTTATTGAACAAATTTACCCAATCATTAAATATAATGAAAATTAAAGCTATCTGTGAAGTGATGTATAGTAAATTAATTATAAAAAAGTTTTTTTTATGCCGTTATATACAGAATAACGTACGATTAAGCATACAGACATGGCACTATCGGATTTATATCTATTATTGTCATATTTTCATTCAAAAATATATCATCTCGCACACATTTCATCGGCAATAAGTAGGCCGCGCTATTATAGCGTCGTCATTTTATTTTTGGAAGAAAACACTTCTATTTATTACTAGCATCCCAAAATAGCCTTTTGTATGGAAAGTTCAAAAACTCGTTAGATATTAGCGTTTTTTGCTCTTGTGTGTCGATGGTGTGAAGATTGATTTGTGTCAACGAAGTGATTTATGGTACTCCCAAAGAATAATTCATCTCGTGTGTTATTATTCGTACAGTTCCTCCATCGCTAGCTTCCTTGTTTCCTAAGCATATTTTGCTCCCCCTGAAAAAAGGTATTTAATCATATTCCCAAAGAAGATAGCATACATTAATTAAAGGCGAAATTGAGAGCTCAATCGTGCAGCAGAACGCGAAATGCGTGCTTCCCGCAAAAAAATCGCACAACGCGAAATTAATCACACCATCACCATTGAGATAAACAGTCGTAAGGCGATTATAAAAAGATGGATTCACATAATTTATTATCCTTATTATGTCAGGCTTATTGTATTACCAAGGAAGAAAAAAAGAAAGAAATGAAGTGAGTCGACCGCTTTCATATGTTAGATTTTTCTTCCATTCCGTATATTTTTTTATCTTAGCAACATAAAGCGCTTGACTTTGTGTAAAATATTTCATTTTGTAAAGATAACACTTATTCGCATTATTTCGTAAGCGTCCTTATATAACGCTCGACTCCTTTCTCGGAAAGAAATAAATAATAATATATATATATATATATAATGATGTTGATCGTTATTTCGAATAATTACGTTTTCAGAAATGCTTTTCATAGGCGTTTTCGTGGAAATTGAAGATTGATATATAATTGAGACACGTTCTTTTCAATTTTCTCTTTTCGAAGCTTTCGCTTATTTAATAGGTATATTAATAAGATTCACAGAAATGTTATACAGTCTTGTTTTTTATTTAAAAAAAAAATACAATAACTTCTCTTTATAATTGCCAATACATTTTAATTGGCGTCAATTTATTTATGATGACATTTTATTCATTATGGTATAAGATATGTATCGTTTTTCAATCAAAATATATTATTATATGACTTAAATGAAGAGTTAAAAAATTTATTTCAAGAAGGAAATCACATTAGATATAAATATATCATAAGCTTAGATTATCGTCTTAAATGGGTTAATGTTTGCATCAAAAACGCCTAAATAAAGGCGTTAAATTTCAGTGGTCAGTTCACTTCAGTTCTAGATCATAGGTTACCAATCTTTTTCGGATGGCGACCCCTTTTTTATAAAATTCGTGTGGCCAACCTCATGTCATTCTCCACATTTAATTTATTTCCATCTTTTAAACGAAAAGAGTTAAAAATCCACTCTTCCAGAAATATGTAGACACAAATTGAACTATAACTCGAAAGGCAAGCATCTTCACATTTGGGTATGAATGATACATACCACACCAAAATTGTGTGAGCAATTTTCATTAAACATGTTACGTGCCGAGGAATCATTCCGCAAATCCAAGAAATCATCTTATAATTCATCGGGATTGGTGGTTAATTCAAGGGTAGCAGAAAATGGATTTCGAATCAATGCAGTTTCTTTTTCTTTCAGCTCTGGGAAGTAACGCTGAAGTTCATTTTCAAAGGATACGAGATGTCCAGAAATCTCCTCCTTAAAATTTTCATTCATTTCGCCTTCAGATTCATCTAACACCTTGCAGAGTTTCCCAAATATTGCAATGTTTCCAATATTTATTTTTCTTTCCTTGAAGTTCCAGGTTAAGTCTATTTTTCTGTTCTAATATATTTGCTAGATATGCTACTCTTTTCAACCAAGTTTTGTCGATAAAGTGCATCAAAATGTCATGTTTCTCTTGCACTTCCAGGAACAACTCGATTTCATCTTTCCATTCAGACACGATTTACAACATTTCCTTTCGACAAGCAGCGTACTGCAATGTAGAAAAGAATAACATCGTGATCAGAATCCATGTTTTTGTACAGCTCTTTAAATAGATGGGTGTTAAGAGCTCCAAATTTGATGTAATTTACGATTTTTATCAACGAATGAAATACCTCTTGAATATTAGTTAGAAGAGTCTTACTGAAAAGGGCTTATCAGTGGATCATGCAATTTGCTTAGGGAGCTACTTCTTTTACTTTTTTCTGAAAGTCCGATTTTGGCCCAAGCATAGATGGTGCACCATCCATAAAACCCCACACACGTTTTTTCGACTTTTGTAGTAGTTTCAAGTTCACTACAACATAGGAACTCTTCTTTGATATCATCTGAATGAATATATTTCACGAAGACAAGCAACTGAGCATATAAACTTACGTTGGTTGATTCATCAACTTGAAAAGAAGACAATGGTGAAACCTTGATTTTATTCAAAATCTACTCTTTAATGTCTAGATTTTTTTTGCTTAGCAATTTCTAATGCGACTTCATATGATGCTTACACTGATGCTGTGAACCATTATTGAAAACGTCCTGTTCGATCAAGTCTCTGATGTTTGCAACTATTGTAGTTTCATGCTAAGGAAATAGCTCCAAATTCTAAAATAAAAATTGGCCCCAACTCTAGGTTGGAAAAAAATATTGAAAATAATCAATAATTTTTTTAAATTGAATTTTTATGCGATTATCCTTTACATTTAAAGTTGGTTCATACTTAAATACGTAAACGCTTGCAAATGACAAAAAAGTTTAATACAAAGCGTATACAGTCTCATAATTGATAAAGCTTTTCCCCTGTTTTCTATTTTATTTAAAAAACTGGGGAGATTCTGCGGCTGGAGAGTAGAAATAATTTAACGAGATAACGCTTCGCTTTGTCACCGCGAAATAATCTCTCGCATTAAACTCGTCGTTTGCTCCCCCCTTCTGGGAGAATAAAATTTAAGGCACTTTTATTTTCAATATAAATTGCATTAATGCAATCCTATGTCGTATACCTATGAGCACAAATGAGATCCTGGCGGCGGATAATCACGTTAGGGACCGTTTAGTAGATTTAATCTCCCAGGTGACTATGTTTAAACCTCCTAAATATTAAGCTCCGCCAGAATATTTCAAAAACATCTCGTGAGCTTTCGAAGAATTGCGAAAGGCAGAAATGATAAAATATGAAATAAAATTCCTCGTGTGCACGTTTATTTAAGTTCGAAATGTTTCAGGACACGAAACGGTAATTTTGTTATTATGCTCAAAATGCAATATTTATGATTTAAACGTCGATTAAATATAACTGGATTAGATTAAATATGAAAGCTCTTACCACATGATTAAAGGTCTTTCAATAATGAAGCGTGTTTCATGCAATAATTTCAATATGGGCCTATTAAAGCACTACACGTTGCCCTACATATTTCCAAATAATTCTCTTTAAATCATGATAAATTATATGCATTTTCTGTTTTATTATTAATATATTTTAATAAAGTCGAGGATTTGATAATGTGATTCAGAGCAACAGCTGACAAGGCAATCAATTAAATATGCTTTTAATCGTCGGTTTTCATGGAACAAAAATAATTAAGCGCGACAACAAGGCTCATTTGGTCTGAATTATAAAAAATATGACTTATTTTTTATTTTTCGGTAATAATTTGAGCCATCCCATAAGGCCTGATCGCGATCCTCTTTCGTTTCTGCCCTGCATGATAAAGTAAAGACATATCACAAACCCTCGCCCTATCCTCCGAGCTCGAATTAAAATTCTATGTGCGTTGTCGTGAAAAACAATAACAAAGCTCTTGCCTCGGTGGAAAATTTGGTGAATTTTCCCCCATGAAAGAAAACGAAAAAATTATGGTGACATAATCATTATACGTCTTTGGAATTCCTAAAAAAATTGTCACGTTTGTGGCTTAAAACTAAAATATCTGCCTTTCAGTAAGAAATTGATAAATAAATTGTATTATGCCTTTCTAAAAACAATTTTTATCGTTCTCCATAATACATATTCGGCTTAACAAAAAAGAGTGCTATAAATTTAAGTCAAAAATAAGCACATTTACAGACTGTACAGATTTTTTTCGTTTTATGTATATGCTTTATGTTTTCGTCCCCGCGGCACAAGCATCATTTTCTTAAACTAATATGCGCCAAAATGGTGCATCCGTTAAATGTCTCGCATAACAAATTGCGTATACAAAAAATACTTATCCTAATTTTATAACGTTTACAATGGTGCGCAAAATAACTCCCCAAAGTTTCATCGTAATCGGATGAACGGTAGCGCATAAAATATGAACAAACAAATATTGATTTTTATATATAAGATTTGAAACAACGCGTGACCATGTAAAAATAATGATGTACTATGGTCGTAAATTGGGTCGAAGTAACTATTGAAGTTTGATTTAATATAATCAAACGAAATTTGCATAAGAATGGTGAATGTCACATTGAAAATGAATTGGGTTTTGTTCGTTCGAAATGCGCTACCATACCGTTCATCGGATTTCAATAAAACTTTGTCTACTTTTTGTTAAAGATTTTGCAAGTAAAATAAATATAATCTAATATATAAAAATCAATGTTTGTTTGTTCGTATTTAATGCGCTGCCATACCGTTCATTCGATTGCAATAAAACTTTGTCAATTTATTGTTTGCATCTTTTTAAATAATATAGATATAGTAAAATTAACTTACAGTAGATCTTATGTATAAAAATCAATGTTTGTATGTTTGTACATATTTATAATAAAACCAACAAACGATATTTTTAGAATTATAGCTTCTGTAGCGGCAACGCGCTGGGTATCAGCTAGTATACTCTACCACGCGTGGAAGGCAACGGGAAACCACCACATTATGTAATTTCCTAAGTAAGATCTCCTATGGAGATCCCCTTTATCCGACATCGGATATGACACATCAAGTTTCAAGCTTTGATGGATGTATAGCTAAAAGTTTTTCAATGATATAATGAAAGCAAATTCATATTTTGTACAATACATTTACCAAGCAGATTAAAGGTGTTTATATTAAAAAAAAATATTTGCATGAATAAAATGTATTTTTTAAAAATATTTTCCGATAAAACAGACAATGTAACTGTGCTTGAATTATGTCACTTTTCATATCGCAGTCCGTTGATGATAAACAGTCATGCTGCAAAAGTTCTGACTGTTGATTGTGGATGCGGAATTCAGCAATTAAATGCGCTATAAGCCTTCATGAAAAATAATAAAATTATATGCATTTTGAGAGGCGTCGTGGATAGCTTTTGCATACGTACAAAGCAATAAAAAAAGTATTTAATGTTCCGAGAGCATTGCATGTGGAGAATCCCTTTATGTGCGTATGCAGCGGCGTGAATTATTTATGCACATTGTGTCACTGTGAGTCAAATAAATACACCCCTTTGAATTTTTCATCTGCTCTCGAGTCGTGTGTATGTGTGTATGCGATATTTTTTTCTGGTTACGGACTTCCTTTGAAAATTGTGAATATTCTGTATTCATGGCGTATGCAAAACATTTACCTTTAAATTGCTTGACATTCGCTATGGAAAACTGTCTTTTTTATCATATTGTAACACATTTTTATGGTTAACTGAATGCCCTGCTCTACTGAGTCGTTTTCGCACACGAAAAAAATATAAAAACACTATTATTATACGAGTGTTTCCTGTATTGTACGTTGGATTCGTATTCGTGGGATTTTTGGCATGTCTTTATTACCCATATCTAAACTGCTGGCGTTGTTAATTTTGATTCTATGACGTGTGCGAATTTCACCTCGTAAATCAGAAGGATTCATCGTTTGTGTGGGAGGAATAATTTAATAAATACGAACAGTCATATTCATTATTTCGGTCTATAATCCCGCAGGGCGTATCTGAAATAGAAGCATATTTTACCCCCTATGAAGCTTTTTTGTCATCAATTTTCAGATTAATACCTTAAATTACTTTGTCAAATAGTATTCCATTAATAGAAAACTAGTATTTCTCTTTAAATCATCGGTTGATTGATAAAAGATTGAAAATCGACTCATTCAGCGCTCTGACATAGTGATAATATGTAATATACAATACTACCCTTTGGGATATTATCAGCGAACCATTCTATGCCAATGATATGAAATTTGAAATTTAAGCACACAATATGATAAAGCACTCTGCCGAATGTCCTATATAAAGGACATTTAGTGACTGTGATAAATACATACACTAAAAGTTTAATGTCTTCATTTTGAGTGATTTATTGATGCAGTCCCTCAGTCCTTCAATCGTTAATAAATGAAACTGGGACAGTTTAAAGTACTGTGTATATTAGGGGGATCCAAAAAATTACGTATTTAGGTTGAAAAGTTCAACCTTTACATTATAAAATAATATTCCTTTCATTTTTAAACATGTCTTTCCATCGCTTTGGCAGTCCTTTGCTTTTCTATTTTAGCTGCATTTTTGAATCGTTTTACTCTCAGCCTCTGTTCCATGGACCTAAAGGGGTGAAAATCCGTCGGGGCAGGATCCGATGAATAAGAAGGATGTGGTAAAACTTCCCAGTTTAATTTCCATATTTTATCCAGTGTAAATTTTAATTTATGAGGGATGATCGTGAAGCAATATAATCTTTATATAAACTCTTTATACGAATAAAGATAATTTTTTGTTATAAATCTGTTAAAAATGCATAGTATTAGTGTGTTTTAAAGCAAAATAAACCCCTAAAACAGACGTTGTTCCATAATTAATTCTTCAAAATAAGCGTTGATAATCTCGATAAATAAACTTAAAAAAATATGTATTAAGACTTTATTTATGCTTTAGGCATTTAAACACCCAGATTATCTCATTAGGTTATTTTTATAGGCCCTTCGTGGAAAATTCGTATTTAAAGCCGATGCCCCGAGGAAACAAGTAATGTTCTTAAAAATCTTCAATATCTCACCCTGAATTTATCGCCCTCTCGCCTCTGACACCCTCGGCGATTGCCTTTATGATTTTTGCAACCCATTATATGCGTAAAATGTGTACTTCGTAGTGATTTTATTACGGCGATTCGGAGAGAAAATGTGCGGGAACGCCGCAAAGCCTCCGCCCGGGGCGAACGCGTGTAATAAAATCAAACAGTGCTAACACACAAAAGTGTTCAACATTTTAAAGTTTTCACTGAACGTGTGAAATTCTTCAGGCGATTTTGAGTTTGTTTGGATCCATTATTTCGTGAAAGTTGCAAAAAATAATTGAAAACAGCCAATGCCTACAAATGCATTTTATTCAATACGTTTATGACCTTTCGGAGCGATTTGTTTCGCGGTTTATTTTCGGGCCGTGGCTAATTTTCGCGTAGAGTATTTATTCTGTCTCGTAAATTTAATTCATGTCCTGAATGGCTTCCAATCGTGACTTATGGCCGAGAAAATTCACCGTCAAACACCAAAATGATCCATAAATTAGAACGCAAGAAACAGAATGCGGAACGATGCAAAGACCACCACAACGTGTACAGTGGCCGATCTAAAACGGGCGCATGATCAATTCGATTTATCATGTATTTATTCTGAACATGCATGGTATATTCAATTAAATATAATCTGAAAAATCTTAGGCTCTATGGAAATTCGTCAGTAAAATTTATCATAAACTCTCTTTTTTTTTAGAAAAAGATAAGAAATCTTCAGATAAAATAGTGTTTCTGTACAAATGAGCAAAATTATTTTAATACCATGATATGTATTAGTCGTTTAAAATTGTCAAAAACTCTTAAATGTAAGACTGGGATAATTTTGGATCTGCAAATATGAAGTATTTTGTGTGAGATATTTCAGTAAAACAATTTTTAAGTTAAAAATAATGGTGTAACGTTGAAACATTCCACTTCTGACACCAGTGTAACATTGAAGCGGAGCCACTCTCGGATGCACAGTTCCCGGGTGGCTCCCCGCCCCTATGTGCTCATCGGGATGGCCGCGCTAACGCATAGGTTCGTTCTTCTATCGGACCGTGATGTTGCTGGACGAACGGATAGGAATAGACGGGCGTCGAAGTGAAAGATTCTCTTGTCTAAATAATGATTTATTCCTCACGAGAAACAGAGAGAGATCTGGCCGCAGGAAGGACGACCTCCCACAGCCAAGGTCAACCGTCAATTCTTTTCGATTCCCGCCTCACGCTGCACGTGCAAGAAACGATCCATCGATAATTACAGGTGCAATGTCTCCGCAGCGCGACAGAAGATGGCGCTGTTAAAATAGCACATTGCACATGAAAAGAGACAGAAGATGTCTGCTATGCTATAAAATGCTATTAAATGTTCCAATAACTCCAATTTTATTTATTATGATTTTTTTAATAACGTATAAGAACTGAAGATTTTTCAATGTCTGGATGCTTGATCTATACACTGGTTATTTTTTATAAATCGGTCTTATAAATTGCAGGTAACACTTGACCTGGCGTGTTTTTTTGGAAAAATCCGCATAATTTTTTATTATATATTTGATGGATTGAATTAATCAAAAATATCATTGTCAATATTAAATAACATATCATTAACAACATTTTTTTGTAACACTATTACAGTCAACCCTGCTATAATCAACATTTTTATAGCCACTTTTTCCTCATATCGATCCCTCCTATAATCGATAATTATGTTTTGGTCATAACATAAGACCGTATTTTTATAGCCGTCGAAGCATTTATCATCAATTTAATCGATTCACGCGATTTTTAATGCCCCGTAACTATAGGATGATTGACTATAATTTACTCGATGAATATTTCATTTAAAAAAACGACACTATTTACTGGTACCCATTTTATATATATAGTATTTGTGTAGGTTTAAAAATTGAGTATATTTCTTTGTTTAACTATATTAATTATCGAAATCGAAGCAAGTTTTAACCTCATTTTTTTTTTGAGTAACATTCCTTCCGCAAATCACAATGGCGTAGAACCGTCGTCAGACTGGAAAGTTTTGATTAGTTGGTTCTGTCTGTACGTCCTGTCCAAGTCCCGAGGGACGTCTCTGGTAATTCAGTTTTTAACTCCGTCACAACTGCAATCTTATTGAGCTTAATTCTTATTGATGAATGAAAAACTGGTAAAAGTTCAACCGAAGTTATCAGCTCAATCATACTTTACAGCGAAGGATGCATCGCTCCGGCTTCAATCTTGCAAATGGATCGTAATTTAATTTGTCGAAGCCGATTCCATCCACCGTCGCATTTTTCGATATCCCAAAAGGAGCAGATTATTTGTACTATTTTTTGCGAATTTATCTGTATGCAAAACGTGTACTTGTGAATAATAGGAAGGCAAAAAAAAGGGAAATTTGATATCTGTGCGGCGCAGTCCTTGCGCGGAATATGTATCACAATGAAACGAGAAATGATTGGTTTGAATACAACATAAGCGGATTTGAAGCCGATTTGAGAAGTCGTAAAACACTTTTTGTAAAAGCATTTTCGAATTTGTCTTTCATAGATACATTTCTTCGGTCGGGTTTTATGGCGTTTTGTAGCAATAAAAATATGAATTAAAGGAGCGCTCCTGAATATCGAAATAGCTTTCCAGGAATATCCATTTAAGATACGATCTTCAATAATAGAGGATTAAAATACTTCGACTGTGTTCAATGTTAAATATAAATATATAATGTGGAGATTATCGTTCTTTAAATGAATGATTTAAATGCTCATATTTTTCTTAATTTTTAACACATTACTACAAAATGTAATTTATATTATTCACCTATGTGATAACATTTTAATGCCTCTGTCATCAAAACATCACGGACTTTGAACTAAAATATTCTAAAAGTCCATTTTTTACATATTTATTTGCTTTGTAATTTTTCCCATCCGAATATTGCTACAATGATCCAAGTTCACCTTAATTTAAAGGGCCGCATATGAGTGATTGATTAGTGAAAATAATCATTGATTCTATTAAAAATAATGATAATTTCACCACTTCTAATGGCACTCGGAATTCACCATAAGAAATAATGCATTCGCCTGAATTCGAAAACGAATAAGACATTTCTTATAGTTCTTATTTCATATGTATATGTCAGTAGAGTCGCATACCTTTACTACCTTTTCATATTCATTTTCACAAAAATGGTTTTAATTAATCATATTAATATATATGTTTTTTTGTCCACAGGTAAGAAAGCCGCCTATATCCCAAGTGTCTAATGCTAGCGGCATTCATCAAAATGGATAACGTATGTGTTAAAATTGCTTGAAGGATGCTCTGGCCACTCATTTAAACGTGTGTTCATTTTGGACACAATCTTCTAATATATAAAAATGAATTTGGTTTTGTTCGTTCGAAATGCGCTGCCATACTGTTCATCGGATTGCAATAAAACTTCGTTAACTTATTGCTAAAAAACTCGTGAGTAATATAGGCATAGTTTAGTATATAAAAATTAATGTTTGTTTGTTCGTATTTAATGCGCTGCCATACCGTTCATTCGATTGCGATAAAACCTTGCCAACTTATTTTTTGCACTTTTTAAAATAATATAAATATATAATAAAATTTAATAATAATAAAGTAGATTATAATAAAACCAACAAACGATATTTTTAGAATTATTACTACCAGCTAGTTAGTTATTAAAATTGGCAGAAAGGATCATAAATTTGATCAAAATGAGATAAATTTATATACTGTGATATTTTATTTAAGGGTATAGAATTTTAATATTCTTATTGTAGGAGGTTTTGGTGGTGGGAGGAGGACAAATCATATTTAATTAGATTATTACTAATAAAAATGTAAATTATTACATGTCACTTATTATAAATCATATAAATATGTTAATCTGCAATCATATTATTTTTATTTTGTGAAATTACACTCATATACGCGGTAGATACGTTCGTTCAGAAATCCGCATAAAAAAGGAAACCGCGTAAAAAAAGGCAAGGAATTTATATAAAAATATGAGATAGTTCCATCATATAAAAAATAAGCGCAAATTAAGTTTTTGATTTCATATTAAATTTGAAGATTTGTTATTAAAAATATTTATTCAAAATTGTAGTGAATCTAAATTTAAATTTCGTCTAGATTTTTGGTAATAAATAATGACCGTTCGAAAGATTACTTCACTTCACTTACATGATCCGTTTCGGGTATTAAAATAAGACCAACTAATTCCTCTTTGGTTATAATGTCATCTGTAAATCATTTTTTAATATCCTTACATTACAAAACGCACCAAAACAAAACAAAATATATTTTCTCGACCGCGTTAAAGTAAAACCGTGCAAAAAAGTACCGCATAAAACGGGGGATGGGTGTAGAAGTCTCGTCTATTTTCGCAGAATGATTAATGTAATAAATAAATCGTTAATAACAGGGCTTCAAACCGGAACAGAACTGAAAACCGTTAACCGGTAAAACCGTTATTTTTACTAGAACGAAAAGCAGAATTGAAATTAGAAAAAAATAACGATTCGAAGCCCTGGTTAATAGTGGCAGAATTAATAAAACTGGCGGTTAATAAAGTGGCTTAGTTCTTGGTTATTTTTTTAAAGATTCGCATTGAAATCTGCATTAAGGAGATCGGAAATATTAACAAATTCAAACCATCAGCTCAAAACAAGATTTTCCAGAATTTCCTCTGTAGATATAAATGCTTAAATGATAGACACTAAAAACATCATAATTAACTCATAGATCTTCTTCATTTCATGAAATGTATTTTGTCTTCTGTTATTAATGCAATTTTTCAGTACTGAAAAGTATATTTAACGAAAACAATAATGATCATAAGTATCACATATTAAAGACGTCAATATTATTTATAACCATTAAATATAGTCTTGATTTTTGTGCAAATTTTGCTGAGAGAGCTTTCTAAATATCAATATACAGAGCTAAGCACTTTTGAAGATCGTTCTTAATTTGTAAAATATGTGCCCAACTGTTCATTCTAGTCTAGTCCTCCCTTTATGCATTTCAGGGTAAAATATTTCACAACTTTGTTGTTTCCATCTGTAATATCCTCCTTTGAATTTTGAGCTGCACCAGATGCAAATGTCTTCAAATTTACTTATCAGTCTTCTCTTCCGTTAGCAATTGTTTAATATCCTGAATATTTGTATAGTCAAAGCCTTTCCTTTCTATGGACGGGATAAATTATAAATATACAGACTTTTTCGCACAGATCACAACTGTTTAAATTTAAATTCACAAGATTACATGGATATGAATCGAGGATGTTTGATTGCGCTTGCATGAACAATGCTGAAATTATCGTTATTTGACTATGACATCGAATATGTTTCGTTTTGGGTCGCCGGTTTTCGTTGTAACATTTAAACACATCCATCCATCGTCGATCAGATGCGCAATTTGTTAGACATTAGGTGAATTAATTTGATTAACACAACAATGTGCACAGTCTGTCATTGTTATTTTCTTTATTTGGAGGCATTCCCTGCATTTAATGCAGCCCATAATAATTATTAATGCAATTTTACATCAATCCAAGCCGTCACGACTTGTTTGCTATAGTGGAACAGCGGAAATAGTGTAACTGACAGCTAAATATGATTTATAAAGACTGTTCGTGTCGTTGGTAATAAAGGATCACAACCGTGATGAACGTTTCCTATTTTTATGTGTATTTTTATACATAAGTCTTTTATTAGGTGCATTAACCCTTTATTCTCTCGTCGTTAACATTTTATTCTTCGCGGTGGACTTTGTGCCAATGCTTATTTTGTTACATGTCATGTGTTTGTTCGTAGGGTTTTTAAATATTTCGCTATGTTAATTTGGGATATTGAATGGGAGAAAATTTGTATTTTACTTAGGGGATTATAATTGGGGAGGTTGGCACGGGGGAAGGCAGAAATTGGACGGCGAAGCAGTCATCAATTATGGATTGGAGCAAGTTTGGGCTGGAGGATTCCTCCCGGATTCGGACGGCTGGAGGAGTTAATTGCATCTTATCTGCCATTATATTCGTGTTTTATGCTTTCAATTCAGTAGCCGGCAGGTGTGTTATGTAAAATTTAATAACAGAACTAGGAACGCTTTAACGGCTCACTTTACTGTCAAGTGACCATATTCTAGAGTGTTCATTAGACCGAAAAGCTAGCTGGAAGCTGGAGCAACAGGACTTTTGGTGGAATTGACGACAGTTAAACTAAACTGCCCGTTGTGAATTTAGTATCGGCGCAGGCGGTGCCTGAGATAAATTTTATGGAGGTAACACGTTAATACTTTGTGCACCATCCGCAACTATCATGCCAACATTCTGTAATGTATTTATTCTTCTGTACTGCAACTGATGAAATAAACTTGTTTTAAGATATTTTTTCATCTAAAAAATATACAAATACAACAAAAAAAATATTATTTTAATATGGACCACAATCAAATGGGCGGACGGATAAATATGGGTGAACGGGCCTCGAACAAAATGACTCTCTTTTCTGTGTAACTTTATATTTAACACGAAAGAGAGGGATTTGGCTGCGGAAAGGACGTCCTTCCGCAGCCAAGGCCAACCGTCGACTTCCCGACTCCCGCCTCCTGCGCGTCACCACTCAACCGGCAATGGTGATCCGTCGTTAATTGTAAATACAATATCTATTTATTTACTATATTTTTAAACTATAGTATTTTGAATTTTGGAATTAAATGTCCTCTATCTTTTGGAAAATAATTTTCAATAATATTGTCATTTAAAGCTTAAAAAAATCTCCTCTTGCTTGCTTTAATAACGTATATTTTCGCAGGAACAATGGTTGAATATGAATTCTGTGCTGGAACATTTCAGAGGCGAAAAAGTCTGGAAAATATCACTTATGGAAAATGCACGAGGAAGTATTTCCTCATTATTTGCGGAGCATGTTGGAGATAATTTTGCGTTTACGGCTAAGTTGTCGTGATAAATTCACCGGGAAGCGGTAATGGCGATGGCGCAGGTAGCGGTCGCTGAGACAGCCGGAAACGGAAGGGCAGTTTTTGTCGGAAGGAGCAACCTGGCCGGGCCTTGACGACGCGATGTCTGATCTATCTGGTCCCAGTTATTCAAAAAGATTCGAGAAATCTCGTTGCATTGTAGCGATTTATGCGAGCATCCGTCCGCCCATCTCATCTGCGCCCCCCGAGGGTGTGGGTTTTATGAAATGAATGGAAGAACAATTATCTCCTCTCTTGCTTCCCAACTCCGTTGACTTTCATTTTTGTGATCTTTGCCACCCTGCTGCACCTATTGAAATATTATATCGCCCAACTGCTAGGGCAATTAATTCTTAATTTTTTTTACATGATTCTATGCGAAAAAAGTTACAATCTTCAAATAAATAAAGATTGTCATTGAGATGAGATTTATCATTAAATAAATTTGCATAGGCGGATTATAAATATAGACTTTGTGTTTTCCATGGCATTCTATTGTATGAGTACAAAAAATCCTAGTAAAAAGCTCCTGGTGGGATTTAATATACTGGAATTTCACTTGTGATGGTTTTTCCTCTATTGAAGCTATAATTATGTCATTCAAACATGACGGCGCTCAACTCATATTAGTCGCAAACATGTCACAATGACGTTAATTCTATCAATATTGACATTAATTGCGGACGAAAATGTTTGAGCTCCATTTTAAAGCATGAGTTCTAAATTTGATTCAATATTATTTATAGAATATGTGACCAATTGTCATCCTTTGTAAGCATACGATATTTTTATCAATACAAATATAATGTGATACCAACACAGAAAATCTTGCGTTAGTATTCTGGACGATTATTATAAAAGTTTTAAGATCTAATCCAAATTGTGCAAAAATTTTCATTTAAGGGACGTTTTTACCTTGTTGGGCCTAAAAGTGATCGGATTTTTTTAATGCGAAAAGTATTAAACATAGAATGTTGATATTTAGTATGTTAGCTAAACAATCTTTATTGAATATAAAAATATTTTTTAAAGTTTGATAAAACATAGTAGTAGGAGTGAAGGGAGCTATGTATAACGATGAACCTAAATATTTCCTAAAAACATATTTTCCCTATTGTAAAATACTCAAAACTTCACTTACTTACAAAGGTCAGGACTTGTTGCTATCTTTAAACCATTATTAACAATGAAGATATTCCTTCTATTTTTTGCTAAAATCAACGGAGTAATCCATTTTGAATTGCTTTAACTTAATCAGTCAATTGTGGTAGTAGTTGTTGTCAGTATCATCTCCGGTTATTGCACCCTCTAATTGCTCTGTTTAGGTCCATTAAACGCTCATTACGTATTATTATAAATAATCATATTAACGAGATAAAAAATAGCAACAAATATGAATTATTATATGAAACGCCACTTTTGATTGTTTGCAAATATATGTAAAAAATATAGTTCGGTTGTATTTGTATAAATTTATGGCATCCACGTGGTGGTGGTTACGTACTACGCGACAATATCGTAGATTTCCCCTTAAAGTAGGATGATAAATAATATACTTTGTGAGCATGTTCTCTTATGTGTCTTTGTAAAACTTGTTCCACTAAATTTCTCAACGTCCACTTTTGTTGAAAACTAAAGGAAAATGTCGCCGGAAAGTTGTCAGCTTTGGCGTGCGATATGTTTTTACTTTGAAGGTAAGCGGATCAGAAAGAACTTTAAAAATGTTCAATTTTATCTCAATTTTCCAGCAGGGAAGAGACTGCTTCCGCAATGACTGCTGCATTTCCGCCCCTGTGTCTATGACGAGAATTTAATTAAACAGCATTAAAGTTTTGGACAGAGCTAAATACGAAAAGGGAAGTTTTTAAGTTGAGCTTTGCTTTGACGTCAATGAACAACGGCGTTTTGTGTGATTCTAAATTTGCACATGTGCTGGTAGACCATTTCTCAAAGAGTAAAATGCCTTATTTATTTCTTAAATAATAACGAGTAAACCATTGGAAATTTGTTACAAATATTTTATTTTAAGCAAATTCAAAGCACCACATATTTGACTTAGTTGTAATAATTTGATTAGATAGATTAGACTCTTATAAGATATGTTAAAACATAATACAAAAACAATACCCAATGGACTAAATTACTCTTAATTTATTAAACACGCCATTTTTATACTTTTGATTTGATCAAAATAAAATTATATGGTGTGTTTTTATCATTGTTTGATGAATTTTGGTTTGAAAAGTGTATCTGAAATGTTTATTCAAGTCGAACCAACACAAAACTTGTTGCTGATGCTCATCCAATAACCTAATAATCATCTTGATATATTATTTATCAATTTTATATATTTAAGTTGATCTTGAATTTGATCATAAAGTAAAAAAATATATATTGGGTAATTGATAAAATGTTAATCTTTCAGTATATAGAACATACTCTTATCGTCCCATCCAAAGAAGACATTCGATTACTTTATAATAATCCTTTGGCAATCTGAAGAGTACATTGTGCAAAATATTATTGTAATATTTTTTGATAATAAATGAAAAACTATGTTATATTATAATTCCAGACTCATGATTGATGTGTTTTACAGAGCATTCGTACGGTCACAAAACAGACAATATACGATAATTGCCAATGGTTATAGTGTATCTTACATCAAATAAATAAGTATAATGTATTTAATTTAAATTCCACTTATTATTGATAAAATAAGATTGGGATAATCTAATTCTTCTAATGTATCGTTAAAGCAATAAAAAAATGGTATATTACTTCAACCTGTCATTGGCTTGTAGATCCATTAGTTCCAATGAACGATAATGAATTCAAATACACTCAAACCTTTTTTTATGCGACTTTTTTTTGTGCGTTTTCGTTATGCGGTTTTTTTAAATCAATTTTTCCTTTTTTTAAATTTCACAAAGAGTACGTATCGAAATATATTGGATAAAATATGAAATAAATCATCAACACTAACTGAAATTTAGAAAGAAATTATAAATTGGACTGTGTAAATCATATTGCATCTGCTGTCGCTGAATATACCACCACGCCCTTTATTTTAGTTTAGAATTATATTTTAGGGACTATAGTGACATCTTTACTAATTATGAATTATATTGTTGGAAAGAGAAAATCTACACAGAACTATTATGACATTGACGCTGAGTATACTATTTCTTCTGTTATTTTTTAATTTCTTTAATTTTTTCCTGTTTTTTATTAACTTTGTTTATGCGATTTTAGATATATTTTATATAGCTGTTTCAAACTTATGCGGTTTTTAAATTCCATTGAACGCATCTTCACTTTTCGCAACGCCATATTTTTTTTGTGCGTTTTTCCGCGGAATGCATCTACCGCACAAAAAAAAAGATTTAAGTGTAAATTAGATTTTCCCATAATATAAATATATCAGTTAAGAAGGCAAGAAGCCACAAGCACTTGGGATTTGATATTTCTGGAGTAGGTTTTAATTTCTCATTCATAAATGTTTCAACTTTAATCCGGAGTAGCTTTTATCCATTTCCATGACTGCATTTTCATTTGAAAACCAGTCTTATGAATGAAATAGTACATTTTTATGTTGACTGTCATCGTTTTGAGTTAAATTTTCCAGTTTTTTTGGTAAATTCTGTTGAAATTAATTGTATTTAGTACCATGTTTTAAAAAAAATACATAAACTTTTGGATTGGATGGGCTAAATCTTTGGCGGGCTGGATCCGTCTCGTGGGCCATGGATTGATGACCGTCACTCTAATCTTTGTAATTTCGATTGGATGTCTATTTCGATGGCTTTTACAGTATTTGAATGATATTTGAATTGCCGGGTAATATTCGAGTGATTTAGATTTTTCGAAAAATGTGAGATATAGAGGGTGAGTTGTGTCGCGAAGTCGGGCTTCGGTGCACGGTCGTGGCAGGCATTTATTAACAAGTTCACCCTGACGTTGCACTTTGTAAAGTGGTATCACAAAACATGGTATCACGACAGACACAGTTAGCTAGTTCACTTTGGACGTTTTTCGGGCTAATACATCTTTGTACAGTGCAGGCATAAACATGGACAGCGGCGAGATACGTATGCACCACATTCGCTGTGACGCGATACAATTTCGCGATAAACACTGCCTTTCGCATGTATTTTTCCCCCTCGAAGCAATGTCCATGGTGTAACGTGGAGCATGTGCCAAATAAGATATCAAACTTTGTGACAGAATGATTACCAGAGCTTTTGCCGCTTGGGCGAGGACAGGAAGGCATGGCGGTGATCAAAAGTTTGCTGAATGATGGCCCATTTTTCTGGTTTTCATCGAATAAAGTACGCCATTAAGCCCTCTGCCACACATCGGATAAGATAATATTAGGTTTTCACCCACAAAACATCAAGTGCTGGTATTAAATAGGATAGATTTTGGACTCTTATTGTAAAATATGTGAGATGTGGAAACAATTCTTCACTTAAATTTTGGAATTTTTTCGAAGTAAATTAATCCAAGTATCATTAGAAATACATACACAATCTGTATTTGATTCTCACCATAAGTAATAAGGTCCACTATAGTAAAAAAATTAATTGCTTTGAGCTTAACGTGCATTTCCTGCAAAATATTAATACGCTCAAACCTATTTTTATGCGATATAAAGGGTACGTATCGACATATTTTGTCTGACAGTTGTATGTTGATATTGTATATTATTTCATCTTCGATAAGTGATATTGATCAGATGAGGTAGAATGACTTAATGTAACAAATAAATGACATGGTTTTATAATTTATCAAGTCGGTTTAAATAAGGTCTTCTCTGCCACAATAAACTTATCAAAGCGTTTTTAAGACCAATCGGGCATAGAACCGCTTGCAGCAGAGCGTCTAGGAGATTTCCTTTCTAAGTAGGATTATTTCGATGAAATCAATTTGGTCTGTGAGACGATGCAGCAAGCGAATCGTATCCTCATGGCATCGGCTGCAACCCGCACGAGCCTTTGAAGCCCCTAACAAGTGCACAAAAAGTCGTATATTCTATGTGAACGGCGTTTGGCGAAAACGAAAAATGAGATGTCTCGGAATCGAGGGTGTCGAAGATTGGCTGAGGTCGGGGATCGCAATCGTCGATGGGGAAACCTATCGGCGTATAAATTCAATTTGACATTGCACTGGCTTTTCTATCGACAAATATGATTTGCAATATAGGGACACCGCATATTTGCCGGAAATGACTTTCAGATCCGGCCTCTCATTCGGCTTAATCAAACTCGAGAAATCCATTTTAAAGCCCCTGCGAATCGCTCACTGTAACCGGATATGCGCATAAAGATGTAATAATAATTCTTATATCTCAAAACCATCCCTTAATTCAGTTTGAGTCTACGCTAAGCTCATGAAATAAGGGGGGTTTCGAAGCAAATTATCAAATGACGGATGAAAATGAGGATATTTTGTGTTTTTACAAACATATTCCCCAATAGAATGAGGTATTTATGATAATATTTTCAGAAAGTGCTTATCGATTTATGAGTTTAAAAAATTTAAACAATAATTTGTACTTTATTCAAGGGGTGAAATAATTATTTAAGGGTGAATTAATTGAAACAAGCTCATGTTACCGACCCATATGATGTTGCAGGAAATTTTAATTGATATAAATCTAATTAAAATAGATTTTTGGGACTGTTAAGGGGTGTAAAATATTTATAGATAGATTATTGTATCCAAAAAACTCAAGAAAAAAATTATTATTTGGAAGTCTGTCTATTTTTAATACATTTAATATTTTTTATCGATTTAACATTAAATTTTGTATAATTGCTTCTTTTTTTCTAATATATAAAAATGAATTGGGTTTTGTTCGTTCGAAATGCGCTGCCATACCATTCATTCGATTGCGATAAAACTTCGTCCACTTATTAATAAGAATTGTGTTGGTAACATAAGCATAGTCTAATATATAAAAATCAATGTTTGTTTGTCCGTATGTAATGCGCTTCTATACCCTTCTTTCAATTACGATAAAATTTTGTCAAATCACTATTTACACTTGTGGAAATAACATCGATATGGTAAAAATATTGTATGGATGTTGGCGCATATTGTTTTTGTGAAATGAATTTTAGCTGCGGGAATGGTCAATTTTTGGATATTAGCCACGCGCAAATTCGCTAGTTATAAATACAAATATTTTCAATCTTCGATTCTTTTCTCTGAAATATAATTTTATATGAGTCCCAGAAAATTAAAGATAATTCTTCTTGTAATAGTTGCTTAAATAATTCGTCTGTAGAAATTTTATTTAATGGTATTTTCATTTAAATTGAAAATTTGTTCTCGATTATAACTTTAGCCCTATGTTAAACATCTAATGGTTTGTTATAAAAAAATAACTAAAACAATTTTTTAGCGTTTTTCATAGTCATGTGATTTAGCTATCGTAAGCCATAAACATCTTGTATTTAAATCATTTGGAGGGTGTGTGTGGTAATTACATTTTTAAAATATAAAACGCTTGGAAAGACCATATCAAATGGTAGTTAATGGTCAAGTATTATAGCCGCAAAAAGGTCATATTTTTTTGCATCGATAAGCCAAATGTGCCTTAATATGCAAACCCTGTGGAAATTGTTAGGAAAAAAATTTAAATTGATGACTGATGAAATTAAGTTTTGGCGTCGCGATAACTCAGTTATGAAAGCTGCATTTGATGTTCGATCATCGACGGGAAGAGCGGAAATTTAAAATAAATATATTTAGAGCAAATTGAAGGAACAGGAGGTTTTGGCTTTTTGTTTTAAGGGTTGTGATTGCGGTAGTTTTATTCTGGGTGGCATAAATTGATTACTTTTTTCAGCGTCTACGGTGTTTGGTCTTGCGCTATGAAAATTGAGATAAAAACATCGATTTAATTTCATTCCAGCGAAACTTTTTCATTTCCAGTTGCACCTTCGCCGGGTTCAATTTGCGAAGAAGTCTCGGCAAAGTGTGAAGAAAAGTGATTCGAAATTTAATTTTCTCGTCGTTGCGCACTGTATTCTGATACAGGTAGTTATTAGGGGTGTGATGAATAACGCGTTAATACAGTCGCACGAGGGGGTGGCAATAAATCAACATCAGAGGAGCGCTTTCGGGGTTTTTTCGTCTCGTTTTATTTCCATTTTGCTTCACCTCTTTCTTCAGCTGTTGGTATCAATTCTGTTATCTGCAAGCGAGATTTTGTAGCCGGCAGGTAGCTAGTCCAAACAATAAAGCACACTAATTGCCGAGTCATTTGAAATTCAAATTGCTCAACGGCAACGCAAGTAATAAACCGTTCTTACGAAACTTACCACCGGCGACTTGGGATTTTGTTTATGTATTTTCCTGTTATCACATTTGATAATTGGGGCTTTTTTGCTGTACACCCTTGTTAAATGTGTGGCTTGAATACCAAATTCGACTTCCCGCTCATACTTTTGTCCGGGAGAACTGGTGCGATTTTTAGCCAGCTTTATTTTTGTAGGTGATTTATGGAAAGTATCGGTCGAGACTTTTAACAACGTATTTCATGCGGAATATTTCCTAATTTGACTTGCAAAAAATAGCTTCTTCACTTTACCGCTTAATAATAATTGACTACTATACCCAAACGAACAATAAACCTGTACAATTTTATTTTTTAAACCCAACAAGTTCATTTGAGCGAGAATAGTATTTCGAATTTTAATCAGTTGATATTTTCTAATGAATGTAGAAACAAAATGTCGAGCCAGACTCGACATAGGACCGCAAAGGGCTAATGGTAATTAGTCAATTATATGACGCTATTGGTGATATTTGATATTGGTGGTGTCAAAAATCGATCGCAAGAAAAGAAAAGAGTTGCACGAATTGGAATTTAGATTGGAATAAATGTATCATTTTTAAAGAAGACTATGTTGATGAATTAAGTCTTTGTTTAATAAAAAACAATTGTTTTATTGGTCATCCTACGAACTTATTGAGTGATGTGTTATTTATTCATACGAAGATCTTATTAATGATGAATTGTTTAAATCTTTGGATTGCAATATACATACCTACTACTTATAAAATATAAGATAATGAAATATTAAATATAGGTTTTCAAAATCACATTTTTACGTTATTGGTCACATACATGTTAAGGCTGGTTGAAACATTGAAATATGTCATCATGTGTATTATTATAGGGAGATTTTAATATATTTCAATTGATTCACTCTGTTCAAAATAATTTTATGTGTTCAAGCACTGTTTCAGACGTCTTCAGCTATATTGCTTCAAAGTGTTTTAGTATGAATAACAAAGAATGCTTGCTGGAAGCTAGACTTCTTCCTATGGGAACTGGTCTTAGCAGAAGGATTCAAATGATTTATGTAAAGTTGCAACACTATCGTGCATAAATATTACTGGTCTACGTAATATAGACGCGGGGTGTCAAGTGGCCCCAACATTGCACCGGTGCACGTAACAGCAAAACACTCATTTCCTGCTGAGAAAAAAAATAAAAAAAAAAATAATGTTCATCCCCTTTAAAGCTAATTCCTGTGCACGATACTAAAACGTGTGTAATACGCTTGGAGCGGAAAAGATTTAGCTTTTTCGTCGAAAAGTGGAGCATCCATTTGCATTCCTGTGAGGTATAATGAGAACATTTGTTTTTAATTTCAAATTAACAACTACTACAGAGCGTCTGTAGTATATGCTGTACTTGTGTACCATCATCTTAAAATATAATGTTTAAAATATAACCATATATTTCGATTTTATGCACACATTTCACATAATCGAAAATCAATCGATATTCATTAATGGATGTAAGCTAACTCCGGAGAAGAGTTGCCTTCTACATATGGTTAAGATGAGTTCTTATGCATGAGTAGCCAATTTCAGATTCAAGAAATCAATCAAAACTTGGATCAAGATGATTGAATGAAAATATTAATCCGATCTTCTAAATTTAATATCTGGATCCAACCACTATAATAAGAGTCCAATTTGCATTCTACAACTTTCATCCACTTTACCAACATTCAGTTATCATTATTAAAGCATCATATAATATGTTATTCTTATCCTTTAGTTATAATTTGATGTGTAAATGGATGGATTCTTGTCTTAATCTTTTGAATGCTAGTGAATTTATAGATATTAAACATTGCGTAAAAAGTTGTTTGACTATTTGAGTGTTCTATCCTCACAACATGTTATCCTGTGGGATCTTTTACGAGGTTTGAGCATTTGTTATTAAGGACTGTCATAATACATTATGTATATTTTTAGTATTCAATAATTAATGCCTACCATAATAATTTTTTATGTTTAAAAAAATATATTTTTGTATGAAAAACATAGGGATATATTATGATTAGGGGTCCCAAATATTCGTAAAATCAATTATTCGAATAACGAATATGAAATTGATGAAATATTCGAATGTTTTATATACACACAAGGGCGATTCAAATATAACCCGGAATTTTCCCGGTCACTGAAGAAAGAAGGCGAGAAGTAGCTTTAACTTTTGCGCAAGGCGTTTTCCCCCATACAAGGGGGTTTATTTTTGAAGTCAAATCAAATTTAAAAAATCAGAATTTTATTTACATTTCAAAAATACGTTTTTATTAAGCCTACTGTCGAAAAAACCCTCTCAGTTGTCGTTGAGGTTGGTTTTATCGACAGTAGAGAATCATAGAGAATATCTAATATATAGCATCTTTTCTTTGACTTGATCGAAATTTATGAACAGTTTTTCAATATAAACAACTGGTGAGCAGATTTCAATTATATCAGCAATTTTGTTGTTGAACTTTTTCTCTAAGGTTTCTGATTCTACTACTTCAATTTCCTTGTTTATTATATGGACTTCTAAATCAGATTTGTTTGATGACTTATTGATTTCTATTAAAATATTGTTTACAAGGCTTTGATGCCAATGCAACGGGCTCCTTTTTGATGAATATTTTATATTGTTTATTCTGTGGAGGGAGGAACGTTCCCCGTCTCTAAATCTAATATTAACTCTTTATGGTCCGTTGATATAAAATATTTTGTTGTAGCTCGCAATATTTAAAAAAAAATCGGGACTTCAATAAAATATTCTTCTTGCTTGAAAGCTTTGAAAGTGCAACCGACGACGGAGTAGCTGACAAAAGTAATATTGTGAGCTCAAACGTGTTGTCTACTAATTCTACGTATAGTATTTTTTTATCAGGGCTTTTCAAATATACAAACTAAGCCTGAGCTCATACACGAGCGTGGTTATTTTTTATTAAAGTATCGTTTATGGGGATGAAGTCGTGAATGATGATTTCCACACGCTTTCGGCTATCTTTGATGGCTCGTAACGCCGAAGCACGCAAATAGATTAATAGCTACCAAATTGGCGCTTTTATTTTCAACAATGGAGCAATTAAACGAACGTAATTTTATTCGAGCTAGATGTTGAATATCACTGAGTGTGAATCGCTTAAATAAAGATATCCCAAAGGAGACCTACACGCCGCACGATATACGTATGATAGAGTCCCTTAGACCACGTAAACGCTAAGGTCATACAGAAATATTGTCCCCAGTCACGAATAACATCATGTTTTACATAATCTGCGATTTTTATATATTTCGCGATATTACCATAGTGGATTTGGATGTGACTATGGAGATTTTCTGAATTCCAAGCTTGAAAATTCAATTTTCGAAAAATAGTCTGCATTTTTGAGATTAGCACAGAGTAAATGGCATGTTAGGGGTGGCTTGTTTTTTACACGTAGGGACTTATCTTCGATCAGAACAGATGTCAACTGGATGTCGCTTATTTTAATATATCTGACAAATTACCGAGATGCATGCCCGTTGATTGTAGTTGCATGCAACTTTATGCACGCGTGCCCACTTAGATTACCAATCTGCATAACCCTTTAGGCACCGTTTCTCAATTAATTAAATTTCAACACGGATGAAAGACTGAGCGATTGTATTACAAAGTATGGCGTGTAACATTGGTTGTTTGTGTAACAAATTAAAGGTAAACTGGTAAGATACATTCGAATGGAATGAGAGTACGAGCTAAACACGACTTATGCAAATTCTTTAAAATAGCTAAATTTTATTTCTCAAATTGAACAAAATTTCCAATTATTTCTTAATATTTTTTATAAATAATTAAAAATTTCACATTTAGCTGTCATTTTGTGATTATGGGAAGGCTTAAGTATTACGAATCCTCCATAATGAACCATAAGTTTCTTTCGTTTTCATATTAAGAAAAAATAAACAATCATTTGTATTACATCAAAATATATTGAATAATATATTATTTTTTCTGTTTCAAATCCCACCAAATGTATAGCAAAACTTTTTTTGGATGTAGGCCAGGTATAGCTACAGTTAAAGTTTCTGTACCCTTGGTCCAAGACCGTTTACGTTGGATATTCTGATAGAGTATCCAACTTTCATCTCCAGTGACAAGTCTTTTCAAAAAATGTTGGCCATTATGTCGTTGGAGAAGAAGATCGCATGTTGAAATACGCTGAAGTTTATTTGAGTCAGTCAGTTCACGAGAAAGCCACACATCTGAACGATTGATGTAGCCTAATTTTGTAAGATGATTATGGACGGATGTTCGTGGAATTTCTAACTTGTTAGCTATTTTGCGAACAGTATATCGCGGGTTTTCTTCAATCATAGCTATGATTGTATTTGTGTTCATTTGCGAAAGAGACTTATAGGACAACCTAATATTATCTTGGTTATCTTACTCCAAGATTCCATTCTAAATTTGCTGAAATTTGAAAGATATATGTCAGTGTTTAATAACTAAAAATCTAGACACACGCTCGTTTTCTGATTCAATATGGTTTGCAAGATTATTATAAAGATTAAGGGACAAATCCAGATTCCTGTAGAATATTATATAGATATACTTGTCGAAGGTAAACTGAAAATCATCATATGATAAAACATTTCCCCAAGAAAATCAAGATCTCATCTACCTAACCAACTGATATTATTGAACAAGATGAAAAATGCCTAATTGCATTGTTTGCCATTTATATTTCCGTGAGAACAATAAGAAGAAATTGTTTAACGCATTTTAATTTAAATTTATTTTAATTTAGTTTAAAATGTTATTTAAGTTGTTGTTTGCATCAAAATGTCTTCGAGATTTAATCTAAACACAAAGAATTTTGAGATTTCAATTTGTCTATCGAAGATAACTTTTGTTTTGAGTGCACTATGGCTTTCCATTCAAGTGATGCACTTTACATATTCATTCAACAGGAACACCGGACTTGCATGAAACTTCACAATCAAATTACAACGTAAGTTTCAAACCACCGCTGAACAACAACTACTTGCAAATAGCCTTAGAAGTCCTTGTTAATTTTGAATGTGAAACTTTTATTATTCACACAAATAGACCCATGCAAATTCGCAACTGAAAGGTCGATCGTACACTCCGAAGATGTGCTGTGCTTCTTTCAGGGAATAAATTGAGCGTTAATAGTTTAGGGGCGTTTGTGGAGGTTTTTCTCGGAGGGTGGTGTGTTCAAAGTGTCAGAAGAAGGATAGGGCATGAATTAGCTGCCAAGTTCCTGCAGAGAACCGCAATGACATTAATAGTAGCCATGTTTCTTTGCATGTTATTGTTAGGTGGCGTTGCAAAGTCACGGAATCAAAAGTGTGGCTCGCTGCACCCCCCGACACTGTAACAAACCACCAGCTGCCTTCCACTAATGGGAAATATTTATTGCCGATAACGCTTCCGGAGCAAAGCCTTCCTTGCACGCACACCCTCCGAGAATGACGGCCTAGGCCCATTATTGAAAGACATTTCATACACTGTTTATTGTTCCAATTAACCATAAAACGTATGGTACGGTGCGCCATCTAGAAATAGCGAAAATCACAAACACTACCTTCCGGGAAAATTGAATTGTGGCTTTCACGGGAATAGAAGCCAGATCAAACGACAGACATGAAATGAGTCGTTTTGAATACTTGGCATAATACGTTGGATGTGAGGCTTTGAAGTTTTATTCCAGCCAATTTAATTCCTCGATGCTGAAATTTAAGTTCATCCTATATAGTGATTGTACATGGACTTCAAATGTATTCAAATATATTTGCACAAAAACTTTCTAGACTTAACAATGTATTCTTCGAAATAAATCTTTGAAATAAAACTCCCACTTTTTTTCAATACTTATAAAAGCAAAATTATTTGTCTACCAAAAATATTTATAAATATTCAAACTAATTAAAATAATATCAATAATTGAACAGAATTGTCTTTATGAAATTTTTTTAGGCAAATCGGAGAGAAATTATACACACTCAAACCTCTTTTTGTGCGATTTCGAAGTTATGCGGTTTTTTTTAAAGCAATTTATTTTTTTTATTTCATAAAAAGTACTCATCAATATAATTTGGATAAAATAAGAAATAAATCATCAACACTAACCGACATTTGGAAAAAAATATATAATTTGGGACTGTGTAAATCATATTGCATCTGCTATCGCTGAATTACGACCTCGCCCTTTATTCTGGTTTAGATTTTTGAAAAAATTGATTTCGTTTTTTTGCATTGCTCCAATGTTTAAGCTTTTAAAAATATATTTTCTAAAGAAATTTGCAAAATTCCAACTACTTACGGATTTATAGCTATTTTAGTGACGCGATAACTTACGCCGGCCCTACCATAATGAAATCTTTTAACGCGTTTTTCTCGAAACTACTTTTTTCAACACGGTTGACATCATATCTCAAGTTTGAATGAATTAATTTATTTCAAACTAGTTCGAATATTTTCTATATAACTTCCGCGTCTACCGATAGTACCCGAAAGAAGCACATATACGTACCCGACGGGAATGTGTTAATATGCTTAAGAATATAATATATTTCTTAAATAAATTCAACATGTAAAAATTACATATCTTTTGAACTCAAATAAAAATATTTGTTTTTTTTTTTGTACGATTTTGTTGTTGAAGTTATGCGGTTTTTTTAAAATATTTCACAAAGAGTACTTAGGAAGATATTTTGGATAAAATAGAAAATAAATCTAACTCAATCACTAACCGAAATTTGGAAAAAAATATAATTTGGGATTTGCATTTCTCTAGTGGATGTCTGGCATTTTAGATGCAAAATGTCAGACATCCTTAAAACTTTACCAATGATGCAAGACGTCCTTTAAATGTTACCTATAATGTTATTTTTTACTTACCTTATTGTTTTCCTGTTTTTTTTTATTAACTTTTTTTTATGCGTTTTTGGATATATTTTATATAGCTTTTTCAAAGTTATGCGGTTTTTAAAATCTATAGAACGCACCTTAAATTTTTCTATGTAAGCCATAGTTTTTTTTTGTGTGATTTTCCGCCGAAAGCATCTACCGCACAAAAAAAGTTTAAGTGTACTAATAAATGCTTTGAAATAAATTCGTCGCCGAAGGGACATATTTACGATATTTTATGCTGTTTTTGTTCGACGAGGGATTGAAATCTAAAGAAAATGCATCGACTATTTCATAGAGATGTTTTAATGCTTATAAAACGCTATTGTCCTTCGACCATAATTAGCCTTGAAAAAGGTTATCCTTTGTATTTGGTTTGATATAATAGAAGCAATTCATTATGAGTTACTAAGACTTCGGCAGAATATGTTTTTCGTTATGTTTTACGGTTGATGAATTGATAAATTGGTATATTTATGCAGAAAAAATATAGATAATAGCAGAAATGTATTTTTATGGCTAGTATATGTTGATGAAAGGAGATGTGCGCATGCGTCGCGCCGCCTTTACGGTATGTATTTCTATAAGCCGCATAAAACGACCAATAGACCTGTAGCTATTTTATTATATTACACAACACACAGCGCATTCTTTAAGCTAAAAATTTCGACTGTGTCAAAAGTGAAATGGATAAAGAGTACGGACATAACAAAAATAGTTAATAAATTGAAAAAAAAACAATTTATTTATTATCTACAGACATGCAGACAAAAATGTATTTATGTATCAGATATATTTGATAGTGATATTTATTGAGTAGGCTCTATGCTGCTTTTATTAAGATCGAAATTATTTCAATGGAAGTCCCTGTGTAATACAAGAATTCCATTACGCCCTTTTCTCGCAAGGGCGGTGCTCTGGTAAGCTAAAGATAAACGTGACGCTATTTAAACTTTCTTTGTGCATTTTCAAATGTATTCAATTTCAATAAAAACCTATTATTAAATAACAGTGAAAAAGGTTTGATTGTATTACATTTACATTGGTTGATTCCCTGTGGTTTATCGCTGTTTATGACAGGTTTCTATCTATGTTTTCTACCTGTATCTAAACTATATTTTATCGTTCATAATGTTTGCAATTACAATCTGCAGCTTCATCTGGAAAAGATTAAGATAGTTCAGTTCATCGTATTAATGCATTTAAATCTGGTTTTGATATGTTTGCTGTTAAATTGATCTACATGTTGGCTTTAATATGATACCAACATCAACAGAGCTCTATGAGGAATGCTAATTAGTTTAACGGAGTGAATTACAAATAATTTGAAGAAGAAAGCATTGCTCTCGAGCGTTCTTGCACTTGAAAAAATTCCATCACTTTTTACAGCACATTCCCGGAAGCGGTCGTAATATATTTAATTTTGCATTCCTCGAGGCTGCGATTTCCACGCTATTTTAATTAAGTAATTAAGCAAGTCGTGTTCTGCTAAACACCAGTAGTTCCGTTTTATACGATATATTAATTAAGGTAGGTCCGCGACGTTTCGCGTGGCTCTGGCCGCCCATCGTCAAGCCCGTGCGTGATATCCTCGCGCTCGCGTGAGATGTCTCCCGCCCACCTCCTCCGACCACTTTTTCTGCCCATCAGCTGTGAAATGACATGCGGTTTTTCGCATTTCTCCCGCTGAAGGGTTGAATTAATTCCAGTGTGAGAATAAAACAACCCCCGCGCCTGACGCGTGCGAAAGTATCACAAAGTGTGTGAATTAATGTCAGGTTGAAATTTTCAGCGGGTCTCTTTTAAATCGCACTTTGTTTCAAATCTCAACACGTTTCGCACTCAATACTAAATACACACTCTGAGCTGGGCTTTCCCTCTTCCATTCTCCACGAGCACTCCATATTCTCTGCTCCATTCCTCCATATGGTCTCTGCCAGCGTTTACAATTTAATTTACGAGTTTAGTGGTCCGCTCCTGCGAATGGAAGGCTTCGAAGGTTTCACAACACGTGGCTTAATTTATGGGACATATATTTCTATGGAAAGCCACGGATTTTAACTGACTATACTTATTGACTTTGTGTCTACTCTACTTTTTAGACCGAGAAGTAAATACATTTCTACTAGTTTCTTTTTCAATTAATTAAATAGAGGGGTTTTACAAAGCCAAAGCGCATTTAAATAAACACAAAGCACATAAATTTGCAAAGATATCACAAATTTGGAATTTCGGATGCTAAATCTTGATAAAACCTTATATATCTGTCTACTGATGATCATTTTCAATAATAAAATCCAATCACAAAACCACGCCAGAAATTTTAACTTGAGACATCAAATCGTATGTTTACTTTACTACAGCAATTGAATAAGAATTTGTATTTATTTTTAAGACATTCAATCATTAAATGTATATTCCACCGCATGATAATATCGGCATAGGGTTGATGATGACCTTTTTTAAAAAGTATTGTTTATTTGGGTCCAAATTAGGAGCACATGAATGTCATAGCGTTAATCCCAGTGGCCTGATAAGTGAGATAAGTCGAAGTCAATAAAATACGCTCCCCGTTAAAAATTGTTTTCGGAGCTCTAAAAATCCAGGATAAAACCCTACTCAAACCCCATCATTCAGTATTAAAAGTAATATTAAAATATGATCAAACCTGTTTCACCGCTGATTACAAGGCATTCATGGCATGGCGACCGCGGTTTCGACCTACGTGATGAAAATGCTAATGCCGATTCCTCCTCGAATCGAAATTTATGACATTGTATTATTAATAAATCTCATAAATTCAAATTGATTATATTCGAATGTAAATATGAAGAAAAAGATCCCCCATAAGCACTGTATTAGCCCCGACCGGAATACTAAATTTTATTTATGGCGGTAGTGGGATCCCTGGATCAGCTCTATAATGCGTAAAAGCTCTAATTAATCGCTCTTTGACATAAAGCTTAGATTATTATAATCTTATATTTTTAGTATTAAGCCTCCTTTTGTACTAATTTTCATAATAGAAAAAGCTCTAATAAATCAATATAAATATGTTAATAACAAACAACATCTATTTTGACGTTAAAAAATATCGCCTCATAGAAAATATGTAATATTGTAGATGCAGATGAAGTTTGGGTCTTGGTTCTATTTTTATGCGATTTTGAAGCTATGCGGTTTTCAAAAATAATGTAACTTATCCATCATTTTTCTATAGAAGAAAAAACTTTTTTTATGCGAATGCGCATAAAAAAAATCTAAAATTAATACTGGTACAAATTTCAATCGTTAAAGTTATCAACACTTACTTTACTTACACCCAACACGATATGGTTAATTCAGCCACTAGATCAAGGCATCATTTGCACTTTAAAAAAGTATTATATTTATAATACCTATCAACATATATACTGGATAAAATAGAGAATGAGACATTTTCTATATCTGAAGTTTGGAAAAAGTTTTCAATTTTGGACTGTATACATTCTATCACATTGGTTTGAAGTTATGCGGTTTTTAAAAAAATAGAACTTATCCCTCAGTTTTATATGTAGTTCATATCTTTTTTATGCGATTTTTTTATATGCGACTCCCCGTGGAATATGTCTATCGCATAAAAATAGATCCAAGTTTACACGTTAGTCTCATATTACACGGTTTTGACTTTAAAAAAAAACCATTTCAACATTTAGACCGTATTATAATATATTCGTCAAAAATTTGAAAAAATATTTACAAGATATTGATCATGATGATAATTTAACCGTCATACAGTTTGCGAAATATGTTCTATTTGAAATTGTGCCAATATGATTTCTACATTCGCTAAAGAAATAAAACAATCCACCTTAAATGCTCCCAGGGAAAAGTTATGGCCAGAAGTAGTCCCTGAATAAAATATTACACTACCAATAGAAGATAAATACCAAAAGACAATTCATATTTGTCGTAATGTAGTGGAAATTTTGGTTGAAACTACTATATTTAATGTTAATTAGATATTAGACATACTAAAAATAATTAGATTTATACGCTAAAAGGGAAAAATCGGTTATTGTTGAATTTTTAAAGACATATAGAATTATTATTGATAACGATGAAGAATGAACGATCTTATTATTTGAATGTTATTAAAGTTTTTTCAATGAAGTTCTTACATTTTTTGTATGAATTTCAAACCTCGTACAACACGCGTTTGTATTACGTGACATTTTGTGGAATAATATGATCGTATTATTTGAGGACCGAGTGTAAAAGAAGTACAAGTGTTTCTCTACTTCTTGTAAAAAAATATGAAAATCTGTGAAAAGAGTATTTTATGATATGAAAAACAACTTTTTCTGTTAGAATTTATGTCGCAGGAGACTCAACATCATAACAAGAAAGACTTATATCTATACAATTACTTCTCTATAAGAAGTCATCAAAGAGAAAGCCAAGAAAAGCTCTCAAGATGCATAACAATGTCTGCAAAGCTTCAGAATGTCATTCATTCATACGGAAATAGTCCATGAGTTATTTTATTTTCTAAACTTTAAAGAAATTAAAAGGTTTTTTTAATGATAAAAATGAAAGCAGTGACATTATCGAAGTTTATTTCTTTCCTATTTATGTATTATATATGAACTATTGAATTGTAGGCGTTAGTATGCGAGCGCTTAAACGAGCCTTGAAAGAGACAGTTGGTACAATGGATCCAGATATATGGCTATGCTGTTGTTAATTAAATTCACGAATGACCTATATTAATACCGAAGACATATTTTGATATGTAAAATTATAATTAATTATTAATATCATGGCAACGGAACAGGAACAACGGTTATTATTCGTGGATTCTAAGAATGTCTGACTAAAGGTCCTCCGTGATCTACTTGTATCGGTAGGGGAATCTTCCCTAATTAATTTATATATTATCTGATGGATGACGTCTCATGAGATTTCCGGACACGATTCATGGATCCCATAGAGAATAATAGAACCCTCATTTCAATGGGCGGAATATTTTCTAAGAAATTGTTGCAGCGGCAAATTTAATTTGGGTTCTATTCAAGCACGATGTCATACATTATAAGATGTGGTATTTAATTCGAAATTAATAACAAGGCTGAGATTATTAGAAAACAAGCAATTACAGCAAGTAGCTGTAAATGACAGAATAAGTAAATTTGTCGAGTGTAATTCTGGGTCCGATTCCCACTTGACTTATACACGATAATTTTAACCCTTTTAAGCATTACAATTTCGGTTATGACCTGTTGGAGCCGGCTCCAAATATATACTCGTGATCTTTGAAATATACAGAGTGGCATTAATTAATACACACGTTTTATAGAGGAGACTCTCAGGGCACGTGAACACTTAACTTTGGAACTAGCGTTGCTCACCTGTATATTATGCGAGATTCGCAGTACTTGGAAGTATTAAATATTGCGGTGTAAACGATGCCAAACGTACGAGGGAATTAGAAACCTCAGAAGGATGTAAGACTCTACTTTGAACATGTGAGGTTTTTGATACACCTCACTCTTAGGCTACATAATATGCTGGGTTATTATGTACGAGCTTCAGACACAAATGAAATATGTCCTTAAAATTTACCAATTATGCTCCGCATACTTATTAAATCTTTTCGAGTGCTTGGCTGGGGAACTGAGCAAAGAAAATGGCTGTGGGATTTGGCTCAAATTAGACGCAAATTTATATATGCAGCCTTTCGGTTTATATTAGATAAAGCGGAAAGAAATGTCATTTTTTTGGTTGTGTCTTTGCCGTCAGTTTGCCTCGAGTTTCTGTCGAATGAATACATCAAGGTTGGTGTCATTTTGAAGCTTTGTTATTTGTCTTACGTTTTCAAATATTTTTATATTTTTTTAGCCATAGTGAAAATGTCCAAGCCAGAAATTAATGAGATCCAATTGCGATCTTGTTTATTGTTTTTATTCGATAAAGGATTAAAAGCAAAATAAGCTACCTAGAGCATCTGTGATACATATGGCAACATATTGACTATTCGAAAATGCCATAAATTGTTTAAAAAATTCAAAAGTGGCGACAGAGATTTGAAAAATAAATCCAAATCAGAACGACCTCCAATAATCGATGATGACACATTAAATTCTGTGGTAGAATCTGATCCTCGAAAAACAATAAAGGAATTATCGCTAGACATTGGCTGTCTCTGGTCGACAGTAGAAGACCATTTTAAAAGACTCGGGAAAAAACATAGACAGGGAATTTGGGTACCGCACGAGCTATCTTCAACGGTCTTGGAACAACGAATAATCATTTGTTCATCGCTATTGTCCAGGTATGAAACCGATTCATTTTTAAAAAGGATCGTTATTGGAGATGAGAAGTGGGTCTTTTACAACAGTCCGAGAAGGAAAAACAGTGGCATTCTTCAAATCAAGTACCTGTTTCTACCCCTCGACCGTCATTATCCTTGAAAAAGGTCCTCCTTTGTGTTTGGTGGGATTTTTTGGCGTAATTCACTGCAAATTATTAAAACCTGGCCAAACTATCACAGCATAGCTTTACCGTGCACAATTAGATAGGTTAAAAGCGGAAATGCTCAAAAAGCGATCAGTGCTAGTTAACAACCAAAGAAGAATATTACAGCATGATAATGCAAGACCACACGCTGCAAGGATTACGCAGAACAAAATAAGAGAGCTGAGTTTGGAAGTGCTGCAACATTCACCATATCCTCCTGACATTACACCTTCAGACTATCAACTTTTCAAGTAATTAAAACATTCGCTTCGCGATAAAAAAATCACTTCTGTGGAACAAGTGAAAAATCATTTGGATTCTTGGACAAATAACAAAAAATGTCATTTCTTTCCGCTTTACTTAATATATGCATCCATTATCATACTGATTTGAGGTAATATATTAATCTTAGTTTAAAAACATGTTACCATGTTAGCAATTATGCTTCGGAACATAAAAAAAAGTCCAAAAGCACGACCTGGGATGATCTTCATTTTTACATGGCCGCTCTCTGCTTTAAATTATTGACTGATCCCTTTTATCCAAAAACGAATATTTGTCGTTGATAATAGTAGAAAATAATGGAATACAATATGTTTTTATTGACTAATCTTCTCCATGTGATTCTCCCTTGAATAGCATAGCAGTTTTATTGAATTGGTGTAAAATGGTTGATTATTGAGAATTAATATTGGGGACATAATTGCAGATTTCTGACCAAAACCTGGAACGACCGATTTTTCAACAAACAAGCATAAACTGCTATGATTTATATTTTTATAAAAGTTTTCGAGCGGTGTAATTGAAAATCTTGTAAAGTAATATGGATTTTTACATCTCCCGAGCAAATAGGAACTATTAAGCCCGACGTCAATTTTCAAGTTGCTTGAAAATTGTTAAGTTTTTCAAATTTGTAAGGAAGCTATAATTTAATATCAGCCTTTGTGAAAGTTTGATATCCATAATATTATTAATTGTAAAGTTACTTGCCGGCATTAGTAAAACGTTATGTTGCTTTCATCAAAGGCTATGGGTAGGAAAATCTGAAGAAGTTGAATTTGGGCCTTAATGCTTTTATTCCTCATCCATTTTCAGCTTTGAAAAGCACAAAATATACGACAGACAAGGAAGTGACATATTTTGACGCTTTTTAACCGTGGATGCGAAAGGCTTCCAATATTTTTCGATGAATTTAATTAATTAAGGCGATGGAAATAAAAATATTTCTCTACGAGGATTTTATCGCCCTCGTTCGAGGAAATTCATTCTTAAAGTGCTGTAAATTTCTTCTCGAGTAAATAATCTTGTTAAAGCTGTAGGAAGCACACCCGTAGCTCTTACAAAGCACTTTTTTGTACTTATTTTGCTGATGAGTCCTGAATTTCTCAGGGTTAATTGAGTTCTAGGAGCAATCACCTGTTCTGTAATTAGAGAAAGCGATATGATCTTTGCCGGGAATATGGTTTCATTACAGGAATTTATTACTGTATTTACCCAAACCTTTGTAAAAGATTACCTTCGGAGGTGGAGCGCTTGTGTTCTTAATGATCGGGAATAACTTACTTTCTATGTCTTATTTATCTTTCGTAGCTTTTAGCACTCGGATGATAAATAAAACAAGATGAAACGACGTAACTTTGCAATTTGAGACGATGTATATACGCGTACATATTTCCAATTTCCTTTAAATTCATTTATATATATATAAACATCTCGAATATGTTATTAATACTGGAATGGAACGGGCCTAATCCTTAATTTTGCCTGTTTTTATTCTATTCATGAACAGTCCACCTGTGGATTTTTCCTTCCCGATGGAAGCCGTGTAAGAAAATAGTCATTGTGCCCAGATTAAGCTCGTTATCCTTTGTTTCAAACTCCTTCTATTCAACCTTAGCGGTCAAGGACTATTTAAGAATCCAAACAGAGATTTTTAGCAAGAAAAATAGTACAAGATCTGCATTCATTTAATTGGTTTATCTTAATTTTTCCCTCGTTTCTATAAGTACTATTAAAACACAAACTCTAATGATCAAAGAGTTCTTTATCTTATGGTAATTTTATCTTAAATGTTGAACATCACTTTATCCGTTGCCAACAGGTGGCTCTCTCAGTTTCGCGCTCGTTACTCGATTACTATCTGACTTTATATGATTGTTATCTTTTCAGTGGTATAATCATCATAATAAAATCTAAATTTCAATTATCAAGGTTTTGATAATGTATCAAAACATGTACCAAAGGTGACGCTTGCTCTCTTCCATTTTCTATTTGATCCAAGATTTAATTTCATTTTAAAGCTGAAAAAATGTTGATAGACTTGATTATAAAAATAGACTTATGAGTTAAGTGATATAAATACTAAATACATTTAGGGAACAGTTTAATCCTAATCGAGCAAAATTTTGGCGGTAGATTTTAATTAAATTAATCCCTAATAAAATATATTTATAAGCTTTTTTTGTGCGGTAGATGCGTTCCGTGGAAATTCGCACAAAAAGAAATCGCAAATAAAAAGCTACGACTTACATAGAAAAATGAAGATGCGTTCCATGGATCTTTAAATTTATTTATTTATTTATAAACCTTTATTCAATAAATATAATATAGCAAGGTAAAATGGTGTATCAATATACACAATTACATAAAAATGGATTAACAATTTAAGTCTTAGATTACTATCCTTATCTTAATTACAAGTATATATTTTAGTTATAATAAATTTTACATAATAAGAGTTAATTTAATTTTTGTATATATATAGGGGGAAAAATAGGAGACTTAAAACCCCTTTGCGACATTCCTTAAAAACTATCTTACAAACTAAACAAAATAAATAATTTAATCAATCAATCATATATCCTTCATACGTCGCGCATTCATGACTATCAACTATAGTAAAATATGTTTAGGCATTTTGTGAACGTATCTAAAATTATTGTTTTGAGTGGTATATTCGCCGAGTGTAGATATGAGATGATTGGTGTGATTTGGAATTTTTGAGTAAAAATTGAGTGTTAGCTTATGAAAAAAATTCTTTATAAGAGGAAGCTTAATTTTATTGTGAAAACGTTTAAGATTAGTGTATGGAAATGTATTGAAAACAATTTTTATGGCTTTGTTTTGTACGATTTGAAGTTTATTGTAGTTGGTGTTGCATATATTGCTCCAGACGGGAGCGGCGTATGTGAGTGTAGGTCGAATCAGCGTTTTGTATAATAAAAATTTGTTAGAGGCCGAGAGAGCACTGCGCCGACGAAATATGGAGTGCAGCGCCCCCATAGCTGCTAATCCGCGGGCACGAGTCACCGACACCTGTGCTCCCCACCTCAGTCTTCTATCTAAAGTCACCCCCAAGTATTTCACTTGGGGTTTCCACTCGATAGAGCTGGACCCGACGACTATTGGGTCAATTCGAAGATTTTTCCATTTCACGGAGAACAAGATAGCTTCGGTTTTTTCTTTATTTAATTTGAGTTTCCAACGATCGAAATATTTAAATGCAGCTTTTAGCGATCGTTGGAGGTTTCCGACTATTAGCTTGTTGCTCCGAGAGCTGGTATAATATGCCGTGTCGTCGGCGTAGAGTGCTACGTTTGATGGGGACGGTGTCGGTAGATCGTGTAAGTAAATGTTGAACAGGTGAGGCCCTAAAATACTGCCCTGAGGAACTCCCGCTGAGACAGACTGGGAAGTTGACGTTGCTCTGTTTAAGGTTACCGAAAATGATCTTTTGTACAGATAGGATTGGATCATTTTAATAAGGTAAGTAGGAAACTTAAGGGATATCATTTTGTGGATCAGACCGCGGTGCCAGACAGAGTCAAATGCCTTTTCGATGTCGAGAAGTACCATACCGGTACTTCTCTTCATGTTAAAGTTTCTAGTAATGTGTTCAGTCAGTCTGGTCAGCTGATGAGCCGTAGAGTGATTCCTACGAAAACCGAATTGCTCATTATTAATAACATTTATACTAAGTTCATCCAGTCTAGTTAGAATAAGTTTTTCAAATATTTTGCTTAGTGCAGAAAGTAAACTGATCGGGCGATAATTTATAGGGTTGCTGGCATCTTTACCTGGTTTGGGCAATGGAATGACTTTCGCCGACTTCCAGGTGGATGGGAAGTACCCCATGCTCAAACACGCATTAAATATTTTTGTCAACTGGATAATTATTTTAAATGGGAGATTTTTGATGACTGTATTGTCTATAGTGTCGAAACCTGGGGATTTCTTGCTTTTTAGTTGTCTAATTATTTTTAAAGTTTCAATGGGTGTTATCAGTTTAAATTTATGTGATTTTATATTTAAATTGTTTTGGAAATCCTTAATCGTTTTATCTACTATTTTAATGGTTTTATTGTTACTCATATTCTCTGAAATTTTGTGATTTAATTTAAAGGTAAAATGGATCTTTAAAAAAAATCTTTAAAAAAACCGCATAACTTCAAAATCGTACAAAAAAAAGTCGCATAAAAAGAGGTTTGAGTGTACAAATATTTTTATTTGAGTTCAAAAGATAGGTGTTGAATTTATTTAAGAAATATATTTTATAATTAAACATATTTTAGTCGTGGAATTCATTGCCTTTAAAACAACAGTTTAACACGATTACTGCAAATTCGCTCCATGCCAGGCGTAAGACAATGTTATGCGTAATCCGACGGGAATGTGTTAAAAGAAGAAAATACGTGTTAAATATATTTTAAATGATGCTAATTTCAATTGAGCGTCAAATGTCAATTTTCGCCATTAAAAAAATAATTTAAGATTCGAACTAGTATGAAAATGAAGCTTAAAAAAGTTGCCTAGTCTATGATGAGTAATCGAACTCATTTCTTTGTCATGATGATGCATAAAAATTATATTTATATTTATCATCTTTTTGGCGTCTTTATACATTGTTGTGCAAAATAAAGCTTTGTTTTACTTAAAGAAAAAGGTTGATCTTTGTGAAAAACCATGGCGCCATTATACAAGACCTTTAGCATAGCATTGTCAAGTGATTTATCATATTCATTATTAAATTATATTTTTTAAAATGAAGCCAAGAACAACTTGGTAGCTAAACTTGTTCACAGAATCCATGCAACAGTCGTATACGAATGGGATACTAAAGCTAAATATTGCTGCATTAAATAAACCCAGTGATGATGCAATTAATCATCGTCCTTTCATCACAATTAATTATTGTGCCATAATCACGTGCACGAGGACAAAGGAAGGTTTCAATTGAAGATCTGTCCAGTGCAGTCACTTTCAGGCGATTTATTGAAATTATGGAAGCACGTTGGCGCACATCTGATTACAATACACCCCCGGCGCATCGGACACGACGAGGGCTGGGGTCTGGGGCGGTTTTGTCCGCAAAACTCATATATCCGGGACAATATAATAGAATTGTTGGGTGCGTTCCACGTTGAATTATCAAAAGAGACTGTAAACTGTAATACACTGGGAAATGTGTTTCCTTTCGTCCATTTGATGGTCCATTGTCCTGCCGGTAGCCAGCGCCAAGTTTTCAATGAAAGCAGGTAAATACGGGAAGACTGCGGAAGGCGCATAATTGAAACTTTCCATCGCGGACACTTTAATGCCGCCTCGTTATTACTATGGGGCTCAAAATAAGAGAATTTATATTAAATTCCAACTTTTAATATCTTCACTGCGCTTGCGGCCGGGGTCAAATTGTAAAACTTCCAAATTTTAATGGAATTGGGTTGGCGCTCCAGTGTATATTCTTCAAATGACATTCCAAAGTCCATATAAAATTAGCCAAACAACCCACAAAAATTATTTTTTAACAACTCAAGAGTACGCATTTCCTTTTTAAAACCATCATAAATGTCTGCGGAGATTGTGTATATTGTAAAAAAATACTATAACACCAACACAACGTATTATCACCTCCCCATCTAACAACTATATTTTTGGCTCATATCAATTGCATAATCGCCCTTTTTTATGCGAATGCGCATAAAAAAGTTATATTAAGAAGACTTATCAACGTATACTGGATAAACTAGAGAATGAGATATTAACTGTACCTGAAGTTTGAAAAAAGTTTTCAATTTTGGACTGTATAAATAACGTTTCACATGCAGTATCTCAGATAACTCCACACATTTTAAATTCTTGTTGGAAAGCAGTTTAGCCCGCATTCGTTACAGATGACGAAATAATTAAAACTTTAACATTGCCAGTTGAAATAATTACTTTGGTAAATCAACTCGGTGGAGAAGGCTTTGATACTTCCTGAAAAAAATTCTGTCCTCTTTTACTGTAAAAATTATACAAGAAGTTAGTCAAATTTTTATGTGATTTTTGGTACATTCTATCGCGTTGATTTGAAGTTATGCGGTTTTGTATAATTCAAGTATTTTTTTATGCGACTCCCCGTGTAACGTATCTATCGCATAAAAACAGACCTATGTGTATAAGATGAACCCATTATTATTTTCGTTTTTTAAAAGAATGATTTGAATGCTCATATTTTTTTAATTATTAAAATATTATTACAAAATATAAAAGTACTGCATTTATTGTTTGTCCAGATTTAAGCGTTACAAAATTAATTAATCCTTGCAGTCCCCCCAAACAGACATTTTTTGTTGGTGTCAGGCCGGGATTAGGGGTTGGTTTTGTTACCTGACCTTTCGATAGCAATTGATTTTTGCATCCATAATTAAAGTAAAGGACCCATTTATCACCTCCAGTTATTAAGTCTCCTAAAAACGAACTTAGAAGTTGCACTTTGCTTAGCTTCCAGGGCAATTTTTTAAATCAAAATTTCCAGATCGAAATTTCTGGAACCAATTTTGACTGTGATTTGTGAATACTTAAAATATCGCCCAGTACATCGCAAATATTTTTGGTGGCGCGTTTTGCCGTCTTTTTTTTGAGAAAATGATAAAGTATTAAATTTTGAATACATTTTCACTCGGCGAAAATCGATCCATTGTAAATGGGGTAGTTAAATTTGAATTTTAAAAATCGCAATTTATTCTTGATGAGTATAGTCACCGAAAAAGTACAAAACACGATTTGAAAGTGCTGCAGTCTAAGTGCAATTAATTCCCAAAGACGGTCAAAGCAATAAAATGAAAACCATTTTGGGTTCTACTTAATATATTGAACATTTTACCTTAAACTAGATTATTATAATTTTTTTTGGTCAAAATATTAAAATTTAAATAGTCATATTTTTGATTATTGATAAAAACCGTTGCTGCCTTAATTGGAAGGCTTTATAAGTTTCAAACAAATAGGAGGTAAGCAATTGGTCTATCGACTGGAAAGCTCATAGACACACGAAATGGTTGATTTCATGATTTTACTGTAAAATAAAACGAATAAATAGCTTAAATTGTAAATTCTAAAGCTCATGTCGTAAATTCTGCATATCTGATTGAAGCGTAAAAGAGGAAAAATAAAACAGATGCGGATTAGGAAGAGGCTGACAATCGATTCTATAAATCGTCTCGCATGAATTGACTTTTTGTGTAAGGCGAGAAGGCAAGATGCTTAGATAAAAATATTTACCTATCAGAAGAGGCTTTTTTGTTGATATTGAAAGGCTTTTCTTTGGATCCAACAATAGGGCCCGTTCGGCGACGGACACGTTCCCCAAAGCGGGTTTGCAATTACGTACAAAGTCTTGGTGCAGCGCAGATAGCGGCCCTCCTCCAGACCGACTCCCAAAGTAATCCATATTTTCTATGACAGGATTATGCTTTATCGGATTCCTCAGGCGTGCTCACTTTCGGCCATCTTTTTACAAAGCTGCTTTTATGTAGTCTGAGCCGGATGACGCTTACTCCTCCCAACTTACCACTCGTTGCTTCTTTGTCCGCGTGTATTTTAACCCTTTGTCTGGAGCAACTCATGCAAAATACAACGCAAATTAACATCTTATTTTGTCGACTCTTTAAGTTGTACTCGAAATAATAAAAGTCCGCATTGTGCACGTTCAAATTTCAATCTTCGCTCTTTCGATACTCCCCGCCTTCGAATGAAATTATCCAGACGATGACCCGTTTTTTACGCTTGCCATCTTATATACGTACTCAAATTCGAGGAAATAAATTTCTTTATTATCCACTCAAAAATATTACGGAGCTAAAGTGTCAACCGTAAAATTCTTCCCCTTGTCTTCGACATTTTTAAAATTAAAAAGCTCTCTAAATCGTACCTGCGCAAATTAGAGCATTAAACCGGTTTTATTCCCGTCGTCAATAGCGAATCGATTGAAAATTGCTCGAGCTTATGCAATCATATTTATTGCCATTGAATTAAAATTTTAATAATTAAATCTATCTATTTTTTCAATATTTATGATTATCTCATAGTATTTATTCCATATTCAATGATCCATTCAATTATCAAGAAGATTATTTTTTCCGCGTGCCAAATTGTGATTTATCATTAAATTAACAATATTCTCATGTCAATATACGAGGCAATCTACGCCAAACAATGGACGTTTATAAGAATTATGATTAAAACAGTCTAACAGATATTATCATGGTTGAATAGGCCGACAATGCTATAGAATATGGTTTGAGAATAGTCGAGAATTATCTCTGATTTGACTTTGAATCCTATGTCAATGTCGATATATCTTAACATATGATTGAGAGTCAATCGAGATCACATAAACTTAATAAAACTCAAACCTCTTTTTGTGCGACTTTTTTTTGTGCGATTTCGAAGTTATGCAGGTTTTTTTAATATATATTTTAGGGATTATAGTGACATCTTTACTAATTATGAATTATATTTTCGGAAAGACAAAATCTAAACAGAATAACGATGACATTGACATTCGGTATACTATTTCTTCCGAAGAAGAGAACAATTTTGAGTTATATTGAAAATCGCAACAAAAATTATCATACAGCGATGATAGATTATAATTAAAATAATTAGTATTTCTCTAGTGTATGTCTGGCATTTGAGATGCCAGATGTCAGACATCCTTAAGATTTTACCAATGATGCAAGACTTCTTTAAATGTTACCAAAAATGTTATTGTTTTCCTGTTTTTTAATTAACTTTTTTTATGCGATTTTGGATATTTTTTATATGGCTTTTTCAAAGTTATGTGGTTTTTAAAACCCATAGAACGCATCTTCACTTTTTCTATGTAAGTCGTAGATTTTTTTTGTGCGATTTTCCGCAGAACGCATCTACCACATAAAAAAAGGTTTAAGTGTACTTTTAAATGCTTTGAAATCAGTTCGTCGCTGAAGAGACATATTTACGATATTTTATGCAGTTTTTGTTCGACGAGGGATTGAAATAATCGGCAAGCTATTATTCAGCTATGAATGACAGATGAAATAAATCAAAGTTAAACGAAGAACATGAAACATTTTCCATTGCTTAAAAGAAATTGTTAAGCAAACGATTGAGCTGTGTTTGTGTAATATATAATAAAATAGGCGCGCTACTGGTCTTATAAAGATGATGACGACGACTTAACCAAGTATTTGTATAGCAGCTCAGATCCTGGACTCTTATTATAAAGGTTTGGGTTCAAATTCAGACTGGAAAAAAATTTCACGTACCAATAAATTTGAGAGATCAAAAATATGAATATTTCTGATTGATCGTCTCAATCCAAGTTTGCCCTGATTTTCTGGAATTGAAAAAGTAAATGCTAACCACCACATTAAATCCTTTCCCTAGTAAAATCTCCTACGTCCGATGGTTCGGGTATGGGATATTAAGAAGAAAGACGATAATCAAAATGCAATCAGTGTATAGTTTTATTAAATAACGGTACTTTCCAGTCGATGAAAATGAACTTTAAGTATTGTTGATGATTAAAATATAAAAAGGGAACATTTGTCTTTCAGCAATTATATCGAAAGCCATCGTATGAAATTCTCTAGAATTTATGGCTAGAAATATTGGGGCGATATATTGCTAATGGGGGTGTCGAGAAATATATAAAATTGGGCAGAGCTAAGGGTACCGGGATATAAATTTGATTTGTGTACCTGTTTGTGATACAGCCACAATGATTGCGGTCGTATCATACAAGCATCTGTATTGGGGTCGTTCTCGACCCTGACCCCATCGCTCCCTTTACGCCACGGGACCAAGATGGATGGTGGCCACTTGCCTCTGTTTGTCTGTAACTGAGAGCTCTAGACATGTCGGTCTGATCGCATACCTTGTTCCCTGTAATTGAAATTGCGATGTAGACCATTGTTTCATTATCTTCAATTTCTAGGCAGATTGCGAAGACGACACACAGTCTGTCACGCCGTCGTGAATATCTAATTTTGTCATAAACCGAATTGTTAACTCACCACCCAGAACTATACATCAACGTTCCGCACAGAACACGTCCTCCTCAGACAATGCCGGCTTTTATTTTGAAGGCGAACACGCAATAAACGGCTCGGGCATCCATTCTGAATGAAATAATATCGCATTAATCTCTTGACACGCATGACTGTTCTAATTTATTTCAATAATAAACACATCCCGATTAATGAAAACCGACTTAGATTTTTATTTCGGAGTACAAATACGCTTGGGGGATTCCGCGATTAGATAAGCTTTGACGAACGCTCAAAAACCTCCAAGCGAAGTCAACAGCGCCGAATGTCATTAAAAAGCCCATTCCTTGTGTCGGTATTAAAGCCAATACAACAATAATTCATGATAAGTGAAATACATTACTTTGGAAATAAGTTTCATCATCCTCAAAGATAAATGAGCTTTTAAGCTCGAAGCTCCGATTCATGGCCATCTGTTCATGCAAGAAATGAGATTACTTTTAAAATACCCACTCTAAGTGCACTCATTAAGTTTTCCTCATTTCGCATTAAAATTTAAGAGAGCTTTTTAAATGAGTATTTAAATCTATTGAATTCAGCTGATCGATTTATAAATGTAAAATATAAAAAGAAATATTATAATAATCAATAATTTCCATACAGAAATATAATTGTATCTAAATGATGCATAAATTCATATTATTTAGAAGTGTTTCTCATCAACAAATTGACATTTTTCTGGATTTTTATCGACAATTAAAATGCGTCAAATTTAAAATCTGATCCAAAATTTGATTAAAATGATCGCCTTCTTGGATCTTTGTTGACTTCCAATGTTGTTTGACATATTCCAAGCACATAAACAATAATTTCTTATCAAGATCTTTGATGGTTATTTTTCTGATCGACTTCAACAAATCATTCTGAAATGTATATCGAACATTATAACATCGTCTAAAAAAGCCAGCCCAAAAGGACACAGTGCTTAAATCTCAAAGTGTCATGCTTATATACACACTTCCTCCATGGAGGTGGATTTAAAATATTGCTCGCAGATAGCATCGCACCTTTTACCTGATGCTCCGAGTAATCTCCATCGGAATCAGTATTTATTGAGCAGTTGAATCGATTTATTTCTTTTTCATTTACTCCTTGCAATTTCCGCTCTTTCAGGATCCCGATAAGCTCTTGAGCATCGGCGCTTTCCTTCAACTCTAATGTGTGGAACTTTTCTCTATAATGAACGTTGTTTTAATACGTCGAGATTACTCGGGCGATGCCGGGTTAAATGTAAAAGGATGAACACGATTTATGTTGGAAATTAAAAGATCTTGGGTTTTCCTTTAAGGGAGGCTTGATAAATATTTTGAAAACGGTAGAATCTATTTCATCGTGATATTTATCCTATCCATATGCATATGGGCATAAGTTACGACAAACATTAAGACAAAAAAAAAGATTAGTCTATATTGCCTTTAAATATCTAACATGGTCAAATGATCAGAGATTATTTTAAGGAACACCATATATGATCTTAAATGTATTCATTTTAATATATACCTACAGACATATCAACGACACACAATTTTTGTATGTAGTTCAAGTCTTTTTTTATGCGAATGCGCATAAAATCTTTTTGACTAATGCAGGTTACAATCGTTAAAGTGCTATTGTAATTTGTATTTCTTCCAATACGACGTGCTTAATTCAGCCTCTAGATCAGGGCTTCATTTCCACTTTTAAAAAATATTATATTAAGAATACTTATCGACATATACTGGATAAACTAGAGAGTGAGACATTAACTATACCTGAAGTTTGGAAAATAAAAATCAATTTTGACTGTATAAATAATGTTTCATGTGCAATATCTCAGATAATTCCACACACTTTAAATTCTTGTTGGAAAGCAGTTTGGCCCGAATGTGTTACAGATGGCGAAATAATAAATACTTCGACATTGTCATCACTGATTATATTTCTAATAGAACGATTTCAACATAGAAGGATGACGAAATTAAGATAAATATGTATTGTATTTTTATTTTTATAACCTTTTTATTAACTTTTTTTGTGCGATTTTTGATACATTCTATCACATTTATTTGAAGTTATGCAGTTTTTAAAATAATGGAATACGTGGAACGTATCTATCGCATAAAAACAGACCCAAATGTACATTTTAACACGCATTAGTGTTAATTTTATAGTGATTTAGTTATTCGACGCTTTTTATAATGGTTTGGATCCAAAAACAACCAATATTTATATAAATTTTATGCGAAATGCACTGGAAAACTATCATTTACTTATCGAAAAATCATAAAAGTTAACATTCATTAAAATCACAAATGCTAGATAATGCTGATGGAAAAATTAGAAGAATTTTAACATAAAATTAATTGCATATGATTTCATCACGTTGATCAATAAAACTTTCAAGAAAAATAAGCCAATTTTCAATCATTCACGGAATGACCAAGCCTTTCGCGGCCAAGACGATTGGTCGGACTCCCAAGACTCAACTGAGTCTGATTAAGCGGAGACTGAGCTCTGGTACGAATAATTAAAAACTCAAGCTAAAACTGACTCACTGTGGCTGTCCGCATCTCTTTTAAATTCGACTTAATATATTTAAAATTGTTTTTGAAGTTTCACGTTCATTTCGATATTACTCTTATCGCCTTAGCTGCTTATTTGGTCAGATTAACAGCGATATCTTCCGTCTCTCTTCAGGTGCAATGTGTTATTTTAAAAGTGCCATCTCTTGTGACCCTATGGAGACATTGCACCTGCACCTGGATGGTGATCCGCAGGAGGCGGGAGTCGATTGGCCTTGGCTGCGGGAGGTTGTCCTTCCTGCAGCCAGATCTCTCTCTCTCTCGCGTGGAGCATTGTTGTATGTTGTTTTGAGAAAATTTGAATTATATGTTTTGGCGAATAAGCTATAAGAATCACCTTTATCACTTTGAGAAATTTTGTTTGTGACCTTGAATTGCGCCTATATAACGCCTCATGTACTGTTCTGGAGGGATGGGCTTGGACACAACCCTGTTCTTCTATTTTCGCAAGACTAGTTATACTATCTTAGTAATTTTTAATAACTTATTAGAATAAATTCATGGTGATTAATACTTTTTTTGTCTTCAACGGCTTAAAGTTTGCGCTGCATTATAATTTGACGGCACACTTCAGAAAATAATTTTGAAAAACGTCCACGAATGCTTCTCATTGCATTTCATGGACGTTTTTGATTACCCCCCCGAGCAATTTTTTCTTAATTACAATCCAACATGACTTTTAATTTTTTTAAACTTCTGCTTAGCCTGCATCGCGTTCCGGCTTCACAGGAAGCGCCCAAATCGTGCCGCCGGAGCATTCGCAGAAATTAAAAGTTGTTTGTGGAACTTAAAATAAAATGTTAAATAAGCCTTCGGAAAAACATTCAACGGAATAGGTTAAGTCTGTGTAAACAAGCTTTTTTCCCTTTTTCATTCTTTTTCCTGACTTTCCACAGCTGGAAATTTACTCACGAACTCGAACTTAACATGCGATTTAAAAAACAATCAATGCTGAGCCGGAAACGTTTCTCGCTTCTGGCGGAAGACTTGAAGTTATTACGAAAGTTTTCGTTGCTCGTTATAATGATTGTTAAATCGTGTAAAGTTCAGCCGAAAAAATGCCCAGGGGAAACACATATTCGGGCTTCCATATAAAAATCGCCTGATGCGATCATCACCGTGAGATTAGTATCATTGCCCTTGCACCCCCCGGGCTATCTCCTTGTTTAATCAGACTTTCGTCTTTTAAGACAAGATCGTCCAAATTAAGGAGCTTTTAAAGACTCGCTTTGCATTATTAATCTTTGGATTTCAAATATTTTACTTGAGTGGATCCTTCCATCAATATTTGGAAAACGAGTCGTTTCATCCCAGTGTTGAAGCAAGGGCGAGTCCTCAATGGCCAGCGAGAAGAATTTGCTTCCTCGATTGGGAATGTCAACATTTGTTTTTATTATTTTGATGCTTTCACAAAAGCGTTATTCGCCAGCTCTCAGTTTATTTTGCACACAAGAGAGCTAATGAAGTGTTAACTCGTGTTTAATATGATTTTTCAACGCGTATAATGTTTTGTATGTCTTTCGCCTTATTCCAATCATAACTCTGCTGCAGAATTATTCATTAGTCGTAACACAAATTAAAGAAAATAAAAGATTGTATTGCAAAATAAAACAATAGCAAATGATGCCAAATCGTTCTTTAATCCGAACTGTTGAACAAAGACACTAACAATCAAATGATTTAAACCCGTTGTAAAAATATATGCAAAACTGTTGACATGGTTAATTAAAATGTTTCATTTCTTATTCCATGGGAGAATGAAATAACTTTGTAAAAATAAGAAAACACGCGTCAAGTACACGCTCAGTTTACATTTTAGTTGCAAGTCTTAATTATAAAAACACTTCTGCTCGAAACTTGTGGATAATGAATTTTAAGTCGGATGTCGAATATTAAAAAATAAATTAAATTTTTAATCTCCTTCAACGGATAAAAAGGATATGCAAACATAACAATTAAGAACCGGGGCTAGAGAGCGTGACCATTGAAGGCATGCGCTCATAAATTTGTACGAAATTATAAATAACTCTGTGCATAAAATATCTAATTCAATAAGATTATCTTCTAGTATATAAAAAATATTTTTTGTTTGTTCGTATTTAATGCGCTCCCATACCGTTCATTCGATTGCAATAAAAATTTGTCCACTTATTGTTTACACTTATGAAAATAATACAGGCATAGTAAAATTACTGTTTGTGTACGCAGTTTGTTATGCGAGACCAGATAGATAGCTGATATGGTAGATAATTTATAATTTTAATTTTTTCAAGGAATTTGCATTTAAATAATGCTTAAATTTAAATCGAACAATAAAAGCATCAAAGTACACCAAAAGGCAGTCTTCATACCTTTCGCAGGGCTCAAAGTTGACGGAAGCTATTATCATGCCCGAAAGCAAATTCGTCAAATTGAGTTTTTAAATTTTTGTTTATGATATTCGAAAATATAAAAAATACTTAAGTTTTATGACATTTAAGTGATTTAGTGGCGGAATTGCTTGCAAATTGAAATTTAGCGTGATGTATAAATTTGAGGTTGTACGTTCATTATTTTTTTTTGTTCCTGTAATAAAGCACGAGTCAGTTAAAAGTTGACTGCGGATCCGGTGCTTACGTGATGTCGAAAATAAAATTTCCCGACTGCCGGTAAAAGTTTTAAGTGGTTTATATCCGACCGAGACAACGACTATGATGTTTATTTGTCCTCGTGATGGAGCTGGATTGGAACAAATAATTATGAGCTTCCATAATTTCGATAAATCGTCTCGCAATGAGGCAACGAGCCGAGACGAATCTATCTCTTTCGATATGTATAAAACCTATTTAATAAGTCCATCGTCATGAAAAAAGATCGGATTTTATGATTGCTTCCAGTATGAAATTGCTTGATTGTTATATCAAAGATAATTTTAAATGGGATTTATTCCGTTTTTTAATTTTAATAGAACATATATTATTTTATAGGACCAACCATTAAATCGCAATATTATCTGCAGTTACAATACATATTTTATGAACGTTAAGATATTAATTCAATGATCAATCGCAATACATGATTGAATACTGCCGTTTTAATCCCTTCATATAATATTCACATCCATACGATTAATATAATGGTTCGGGTACAAATCCAGATTTTTGGATTTATTTTTCACCACACCATGGAATTTGGTATAACAATTGTACCATATACAGTGTAATTGTAACCAAATATAGTGTAGAATATACGTAATGAAGAATATGCGTATCTACCACCCTGAATGACTTTGCTAAAAGAGCTGAAACTGATGCCAGGGTGCAACAATCGACTTTGTAAGATTTATATGAATACACTGAATATTTACTTTATATAACAGACATAACAGATTAAAGATGATTCCAAATTTTTTTGGTGATAAACGAATTGGAATCATTAAACGAGTTTTTCTTACAACTTTATTTTTCAAATCTGTTACCATGATACCTCAAAATTTATCCAACAAATGATTTTGAAATTCGAAATTTTCAACAAGATGCCAAAAAATTACCTTTCAATATTTTGCGCGTTGCCCCACAGAAGTAATAATTTTAAAAATTTCGTTTGTTGGTTTTATTATAAATATGAACAAACATACAAACATTGATTTTTATATATAAGATTTACTGTAGATTAATTATACTATACTTATATTATTCAAAAAAATGCAAACAATATGTTGGCAAAGTTTTATTGCAATCAAATGAACGGTATGGCAGCGCATTAAATACGAACAAACAAACATTGATTTTTATTTATTAGACTATGCCTATGTTACTTGCAAAATTTTTAACAATAAATAGACGAAGTTTTATTGCAATCCCATGAACGGTATTGCAGCGCATTTCGAACGAACAAAACCCAATTCATTTTTATATACTAGAATAAGCAAAATATCCGCTATTGTGATAACCGAAAAAGACCTTTTTAGAGATTTTTTCTCATTTTCAGTCGGTGAAAAAGATGACTCTAAATAAGATTGACTAGTGATTGAATGAAGGATTCTTATTTTATTTGACCACAACTTATAATACAAGGAATGGTATGGATTTGAGACTAAAAATTGTACCTTTTCATTTTATCATTCAAATTCAAAATTTGTTGTTGTGGTGATTTTTTTTCTACGTTCTGGATTTGAATAGAAACAAGTCTATATAATAGATTAAAGATTTCATATATTTTTTGCTGTATAAACATGATTTAATTTTTGTAAATTTATTATGGATACGATTACATCAATTATATTCAAATTGCTCAAGCTACCCTGAAGTATTAAAGTCCGGTCTTAAGAGTCTTATTTTGCGAGAACGATACGCGTCATTTTTCGAACGAAAATACTTTCCGGTGTTTGCTAATAGATCTGTCTTAGTACGTCATACAAGATGTTACGTACCCTATTAACGGAAGCAAAGTACAATATATCAACTTAAATGTAATATATTGGAAATCGATCCTTTTACTTCCACCTCGTTGCTCACTCTCATAAATGACATGGAAGTATATTGAGACCACAAAGAAAATTGCGAATTTGATAGAAAATAAACGCTATTATATCCGACAACTGCGGTTGGAAAAACTGCGGTCTCCCCGGCGCTGCAGGTTTATCGCGCGAGGGTAGCACGGATTCAGCAAGGAATAAATTCTTTGTCTTCGATAGGGGCTGTAGAAATAGTGTCTCATATTGAAAAATAATGAAATGGAACGGCATGTGAAAACGACAAAAGTTTGCTAGCAGATGTAATAGGTCATTCACAGTGTGTGCGATACCGCCCACTGTCATCCTGGTGGCATTCTTCGGGTTTTGCACTTTATGGTTATGGCCCCTCGGACCGTGGCGAAGATCGGAAAAGAGGCAGGTGGAAGGAAGGTGGCAGCTGCCCTATAACATTTTATCGACAAAAGAGGCAACGATCCCCATCTAGGGGCGGCGATTGGAATCTCGTAATTTATTGTGTAATACAGCGTGAATACACTGACCCCGACACGTGCGATATATCTATGAACCTAAGAACGCACATTTTTTATATAAAAAAAAAAATACATGGTCACCCTTCTGGGACAACAATTTCGGCAATATAACAATTTTTTTTTTAGAAAATATCATTTTTTTTAACAGATCTTAGCACATGATCTATTAAATTCAGTTTTATGAATTTAAAATATAATAGCTTTGACAATTATCAATAAATAAAATTATAAATCGATGTCACCGCATATTTTTGTATAACTCTGTTTGTTATTGCCGAAGAGCGATATATCGTCATTTACAACACGTGTAAAATGTGACAACGACGATATATCGTTGCGCATGCGATGTCACCCTAACTGAACTTAACTGAGTTATGATGCATTGCCACTTTGGCAATGCATCATAACTCCGCGGGTCGCATGTAAAATTATATATCCCCATATTAGATTTAGATTTAGGGTTTACTATTATTCTTAAATGTAAACATAGATAATATTGACGTCAGAGTCGTAACGAGGGTATGAAGCGCCCGTGGCAAGTATCTAACTTGCGCAACTCCTCCCTCCAATTTAAAAGTTAGCCACTGAGGGATCATCCGTTATCGTATCGATCATAGAAAATATCGCAAAAAGCCCTGAAAGAGGACGGAGTGGCCATGAGGTATGTGTGTCCAACCGGTCCGCTTTTCGGACCACTGACATGACGAATGAGCACTTCGCGATCAGATGCCATTCTCGAACATGCTTACAAAGTGATACATTTTACAAACGGTCAAAAATATTTTTGTCTTTATTTTATTGCGAACTAATGCCGGCTGGGTCGTCCCAATATTTGAGCGATAACGAAGAAAATAGGGATTAGATAACTTAGTATATATTATAAAAACAATCAGTCAATCAGTATTGGTTCATTGGTTCTGTGTTTTGCGCCCCAAGTCCAGTTGCGCCCGTGGCGGGCGCCTGTTTTGCCACCCCCTTGTTATGGGCCTGCTCAACGTACATTGTAAAGAAATATATAACGTTCAGTTATATATTTCTTTCGTTCAGTGGTGGTCAACCAATTCTATTTGGAGATATTCGGATGAACATATTTCAAAACAAGTTGTTGTGTTTGTCTACCTGTAAATTACTGAATTGGCTTTCAGCAACTGTAAGTTTTATTGTTTCTTTTGCATATTTGATGTAATTGTTACATTTTGATTTCTTAAATTCTTTCAACAATGGAAAGTGCTGAGCGTAAATACTTTTCAATTACGATTTCTTTGGCTATTATAAAATAAATATATTTTCTAAAAGTGTGATGAATCTCGCGGGCCGAAAAAACGTTCAAGGCGCGGGCCGCGGGTTGGCCACCTCTGGAATAGAGGATGAAGTGCATTTAAGCCTTTTTTTGTGCGATAGATGCGTTCTGCGGAAACATAGAAAAAATGACGATGCGTTTCATGGATTTTAAAAATCGCATAACTTTGAAACAGCTATACAAAATTTATCCAAAATCGCATAAAAAAAGTTCCTTTGGATAATGTATTTTTAAATGTCAAAACATTGGAAAAATACAAAAAAACTAATTCAATTTTTTCATAATTCTAAACTAAAATAAAGGGCGTGGCGGTATGTTCAGCGACAGCAGATGCAATATGATTTACACAGTCCCAAATTATAATTTTTTTCCAAATTTCGGTTAGTGTTGATGATTTATTTCGTATTTTATCCAAAATATCTCGATACGTACTATTTATGAAATTTTAAAAAAATGCTTAAAAACCGCATAACTTCGAAATCGCACAAAAAGAGTCGCACAAAAAGAGATGTGAGTGTATATAAAAAAAAAAATTAAAAGACAATAAATCTGTCAGTGAATCGTTGATTCTCTTAGTATTTATTAAAACAATATATCAATTTGGTTTTAATATTGAATGAATGACAAATATCATGACTATGCCGGATCCTTAATTTTTAAAAGTCACTCGCTGCTTCAAAATATTGCAGTATATAAAATGCAGTTATTCTATTTGTCTTGATTAAATGATGAAGCATGTTGTATTTATGTACCTCATAGATATGAAAAAATATTTTTTTCTATGTTTTAATATTGAATGAAAGCGAAGCATCATAAGTCAAGCAGTTTCGTATTCTTCACCATCATCGACGTCACTCCTAAATCATGACTATGGCTCCGGAAGACAATAAAATGTAATGGTTGTTATTTAAGATGCCACTTGTACATCTTAGAGGTACGCGAGGGAAATCTAAAGGACCTGCTTTGCCAATAAGACTTACCTGAAAGAGCATGGAAGGGTTTCCGTCGTTACAATTTAAATAAATCGCCCCGTCCGTGATTACCGTTTTTCATCAGATCTGGGAGATATTGCAGCATCTGGCCGTATTTAAGATGAATTCAAATGATCTTTGCCTCGGATGGGGTCGTTTATTTTTTTGTTTCCGACGAAAGGGTTAATTTAGAATAGCATAATTAATATCGTGCTTAAACATTTTTTTAATAAGTTTTTTCTTATTTTTCAGGTAAATTTACGATCTTAATGCGGATTTGATGCAATGACGTAATGTAAGTTTAATGGCTTTTTATATTAAATAATTAGTAATGAGTAAATATGATATCTTAATGGAAGTGAAGGCAATTCATTAATTGATTGTCGAAATGTGGATAATATAGAGCATGGAAGATTGGTAGCGAAAATAGCCATCAATATCGATACAGAGCAGATCCACTTAATTTTTAAAAGCTCTTACATGGCTTCGTGGAAAGTTTGCCGTGCTCTTGAGTACATCACTCTTAACCCAGTTTGGAGCCTCTAGAAAACTTTGCTGTAATGCGAAGGAACAGGTAATTCAACAAAAGGAACAATCCGGATGTTGCTGAATGCACAAAAAACAATCTCAAACTGGTTCCGTGTTTTAGTTGCTCGGCTCCCGCCTCCAGTTGGAGGTGGAGGGTTCTTCCTATTGATAGTATAATATATTGGAACTGAAAGATGCCGGAAACTTCGGTAACTTTCTGACCTGGGCAATAAATTATGTGTCTCTTCGTTTTATTGCCGAGGGATGGCTCATCGTACGCCTCAAGCATCATCTTCCCATCGAATTCTAACTTTGGTACTTTCCTGGCGTCATATTCAATTTGTTTAAAATTGCTCACTATAAAAACCGATGATTAAATCCAGATAATGCCCCTTTAAAGATCAATTTATTTGCATGCAAGAATTGTCTCAATGGAGGCGGTTGTTGAGTCACAAAATTATTGCATCAAATTGAAAAATGTATTAAAATATTAGCCGAAATCGATTTATTATGATCCATGAATCTTGTGCCTAAATTTGAAATATAATTATGAACAATGATGAAATCAATTATTAAGGTAACGCGCAATATAATAACCGGGATGCTGTGTTAATAGCATGAAATAAAATTAATATTTTAATTGTATAATAAATTATATTATTGTCCAAATCGAGTATTCTCATAATCGTGATAAATGGAGTCTTTGGAATTTAATTTGTATTGTCGGATGGAAATTTAATCGTATTGCTTTCGTCTTCGGGGTTGAGGGTATAGTTTAGGTGTTATGCAAACAATATTTCGCGTAATATATGTACACGAAGTCTCAGAAGCTGAACTTAGATATCAAAGTTCAAAGACAGGACCAGCACACCTACCCCGAAGTCTTGTTCTAATATTGCAGTAGACCCATCATTGTTTGATTAGACGGGCACTTCCGATAATTGAATTAAGTAGTTAAACAACGCCGTACAACCCCTGTATGGTTTATCAAATAAAGTGCTCTTCAATGTTGAAGTATCCATAACACGATCTCTAGCAAACGTGAACAAATATGATGACAAAAAACGCGGATTTATTTGCTCGATATATCCAAGTCGTGAAAATATTGGATGACCAAAAATTGAAATGAGCTGCATAAATTGCATCTGGAATGAGTTTGAGACCTTTTAATTACGCGTTTGGGGTTTTGCGAAATTAACGGGCTCTCGCTTTAAATTCGACCCTTTGAAATCAATGAATTACATTGAATCCTTTGTTTAGTTAGTCTGCAAGTTTCACGTGGAACTTCCCGCTATTTTTTGTGTTTTATTTGTAAATCGAGCACTCCGGTAGACCCGTTGAAATGTTTTATTCATTTTTTTTCGAATCCACAGTGGCTACTTATCTTGTGAATTGTACAAAGGTGGTCTGCGAACGTGCACGGCTCAAAAAAGCTTTTCCATTTAAATTCAAGGTGTTCCGTGCCGTTGAAAAAATGGGTTTCCTCTCATCTGTGGGGACCAATTTTCGGTTTTTTCGGATATATGAAGGAATATTTTAAGTGGACCTTAAAATGCCCTACGGCGGATTATAATGAGCTCGGAGGTATCCGGGTGAAATTTTTCCGTGTAGCAATTCCGTGATATTATTTTGGAAACGTCTCAATGGGCGATGTTTAATGAAAAACGTGATCGGTGACTAATTTCAATATTTTTTTTTCTTAGAAAAAAATACATCCTGGGGGTGATGGATTTGCGAGCGAAAATTCCATCTAAAATGATTTTTAATTCATCTCCCAAAAGAAAAACCTTTTATCGCCGGAGTGTCCGAGAAAAGTTCCATTCATTAACAATCAAAAACGAAAAAAGCATTTAAACTTTGGAAGAAGTTTAATTTTTTCCAGCGCCAAAGTGAAATAAATCTTTTGAAAAATTCTACTGCCACACCCTTATTTTCATTCCAAATTTAAATTCGCCTAATATAGATCACAATCACTTATATTCTTATCTTTTAATGCCAGAAATACATTTAAATTAGCTTAAACACACTTTTATCGGATAGAATCACTAATGAAATGTATGTTTATAATTGTTTCCATTGCATTATTCGGCTGTATAAATGTCCGTTAATGTCGTATATATATCAAATATCACTTGAGCGTACTATTTCATAATACATTAAACATTAATTAAATCAGAGCAATTGTGCGGAATAAGCGGAATAAGAGTACATGTAGTTAAATTTGAACTTGTTCAATATCATCCGAATGGAGATTTGCTCTAAAATATGCTTAAGAAAGCACTGCAAGTTCCCAACTTGCTCAATTTATTCGGTTTTTGCAAAGATGCTCGCATAAATACACACAGCTCTATTGTGGACGCAGTTTCTGCATAGTTTGATGTTGTCATTCCATCTTTTATCTGAGTTCTCGAAGCGGTTATTTTGTATTATTTGTATTAATGTTTTTGCTTGTCTTTGAAAATTAATTTATAGCATGCAAATATCACAATTAATTCACGAATATCAAATCTATTTTATCAATATAGTTTTATACTTGGAATGAGTCGCGAAATCATTAATATTTTAAGTTTAAGTTAATTATATTTATTATTTAATAATTAATAGTTTAAGTTGAGAGGACTATTAGCTTTAAGCAATGTAACATGGCGCAATGGATCATTCTATGGATCGCCATTAAATTTTGCGTTAAATTTAGGAAGTCATTAATCATCTATCAATCTCCTGAATCAACAAAAATGTGACACTTGTGCATGATTTTTAAAATTCTGATCAATGGTTGAGTGTTCAATGGATAGCAGAAACTCTAAACATAACGAAAATAGCGCTAATCGCATTGTAACCTAAGATTTGAGCATAAATATGCAGGAAATTTCATCACGGCAACACATCAAGTCACAGCCTCTTTGTTGTCAATCAATTAGTTCCCTATCATCCCTGCAACCATGACCTAGCTCCCATAGATATTTTTTGTTTCCTTACATAAAGGAAAACTTCTGAAAGCGAAAAATTGGCACACTATTGAAACTATCTACGTTCAGTATCAAGACGCATTACTTTTTTGAATCCACCCACTAAAAAAATTGTCGAAATATTGGCTAAACTTCCCATAATTAATGATTCAGAAAAGGTTGCAGTAAAGTTGTTGCGTGTTTCACACTAAAAACAGCAAATGATGGCATGCGTTGTAATTAAACGTCTCGCATAACAAACTACGCACCCAAAAAATATTTTTACTATGCTTATGTTATTTCTACAAGTGTAAACAATAAGTTGACAAAGTTTTATTGCAATCGGATGAACGGTATGGCAGCGCATCAAATACGGACAAACAAACATTGATTTTTTATATATTAGATAGATGATCCCATAATCGGAATTATAAAATATCTTGGCCCTATATCATGAAAAACATACAGATCTATACGTTAAAAGGAGACAATCGTTTATTGCAGTTTTTAAAGGCTAAATCCAAAATTTATCGGAACGAAAATCGCTTGAATATTTGACGACCATCATCAATAACGCCTTTCATTTTAATTCTACGCTAAAGTGTTTAATTTAAAATGCTGCTGAAATCTATTACAAATGAGTTCGCGTAAAGAAAGCGCATACATCGATATAGGTTTTTATATATCGGGTGCACTTTTGCTCTGATGGCTTAATTCAGTCGGATCTGCAAAATTCATTTCGCCTAATGCATTTTATTGATTCGGCTGGTAAGATTGGAGGGAATGGTATGGGGAGCAGTATTCCCAGGAAGGCCGTATTCTCTCATTTTTGATTTCGATGAAGTGCCGGTTATGTAAGAAAACGTCCAAATGTCCAGATCGCTGCCAGTTTCGATACGTTATCCACTCGAAACTTTGGCAAACGTATTTAGTTTCGAAGCAGGCGTTATTTATCAGACTTGAAAACGAACTTTATCAGATCTTCGCTACCTTCATTTTGTATCCGAACGGCGCTGCAATTCAACAACAATACGTACGTAAATACAAAGAAGGTCGATATTAATTGGGCGTTGAGAGAAGACGTTTCGGGCTGTAAAAACTCGCCGTTGTCGAAGTTTTCGAATGGGCTTTTTTATGTGTTTTCGAATGCTATACGTTTTCGGTAAATTATTTCTCAATGATGAGAAGTAACAACGTTTTACTTTTTCGATTCGACTTCAATTGAAAATTCAATAACGCGAGATTTTCCCGATGAACCGAAAAATAAACCTTTTCTCGCAGCGCCGGAGGAATAGGGGGAGGTCGGTGGCTGAAACAATTTGAAAACGAAACCAATCCAATGTGAGGTGAAAAAGTTTTTCTTAGCGGGCCTTCGACTGGAACTTTCATTTTGCTTTGTGGTGCAAGTTTAAATGAATTTTTACGCCTTATGCCGCCTTACTCGGCTTAGATTTGTTCATTGAAATGCGAATGGTCCTCAGGCTGAGGGGTGGGTCTTAGACAACACGCAGGGAAATCTCCCAAGTAGGGAGATTTAGAGATTTTTCAGACAATTGCCTTATGAAGAAATGAGCTCGGGAAGATTGAACAAGTGCAACTTGATTGGAAGATTTTCATGTGATCAGGTCTTTTGTTCCTAGTTTCCGCTCTTTTGACGGCTGGCATTAATTAACATTCGGCATAAAATGCAGAATGCAGCCCATTGTCTTTGCAATTGTGATTACTTTCCATTGAACGCTAACGATAATTATTCCCAATGAAATTTTAATATTAGTTCAATAAAAATATCATATTTAAAGTATTTCAATCATGGTACAGCTTATTACACTACAATATAATTTAATAAAATACTAAATCTAGAATTTATAAAAAAATAGCACCCAAATCCAAATATTTAGATTTTGGACTACGGGGTGCAGCAGGAAGACTTCTTTATTTGATACGCGCATCCTGAAGCGAAATTTATTTTAAAAAAGAAGAAATAGCACTCATTTAAAAGAACAAAACTTAACGTTTTTTATAATATAAATTTGTGTGTTAATATTTTAACACACCCATTAATTGCATTTATGGCAATATAATAAACAAATTTATGATATTTTCATATTGTTCATAGAATATTATATTATTGCATATTGGTCAACAAACCATGATGCAAATATTATATTCATAATCCTGTCTTTTTTAACTGTTAATACAGCATAAAAGCTATAATTTTGGTTATTATATTAGACTAGATTAGCACATACACAGACAGACAAACAGACATACGTACTTAAATAAATACGATTGAATTATGTGAATGGTTGTTTAGTTTTTAATGTATTCCTCAATTCTTTGAAGGAAGATTTTTGCTATTTAAAGGATATTTTTGGACTATTTATAGGAAAATTTCGATAGTTTAAATATACAACCCTTGTTTTTATATAAATTGGGCAACAAGGGATTATTATAAATTTCGTCTCTGTAAATACGATAATTTTGTACATTGAAAAGGCTTAAATATTTTCAAAGTAATTGGCGTAATTTTAAACACCTTAAGTAAACTATAAGTTTTTTAATCAATTTCAAATAAATTACAAAGTTACAACGAGCCTTGAAAATTTACAAAATATTAAGACCATGATACCTTGAACGTTTCATAAATAAATTATAAACACGGAGTATTATTTATAATTATTGATATTGTAATCGAATAAAAATGTACACTTAAACTTTTTTTGTGCGGTCAATATGTTCCGCGGAAAATTGCATAAAAAGAAATCGCACAAAAAAAGATATTACTTTTTTTAATTTTTAAAACCGCATAACTTTGAAGCAGCTATATAAAATATATCCAAAATCGCATAAAAAAAGTTTTTAGATTTTCTCTTTCCAACAATATAATTCATAATTAGTAAAGATGTTACTATATTCCTTAACATAAAAAAACACAAAATGGCGATTGTTAAAAAAAAATTAGTCAAGTCATTTTTTGGACCATATTTTGTTACAGTTTTAATTTTTTTTAATAGTTATAAAATAAATTTCGATAAAAATCTAGTAGGAATAATAGAGAGTTATATAGAAAAGATTCGTACCCAATTCAAAACATTGGAAATTTTTTTTTTTTTTTCAAAAATCCAAACCAGAATAAAGGGCGTGGTGATAAATCAGCCATAGCAGATGCAATATGATTTACACAGTCCCAAATTATAATTGTTTTCCAAATTTCGGTTAGTATCGATGATTTATTTCCTATTTTATCCAAAATATCTCAATACATACTCTTTATGAAATTTTTAAAAAAACCGCATAACTTCGAAAACGCACAAAAAGAGATTCGAGTGTAATTTTAGTGCCGATAAACTGTATACATTTAATACGTAACATAATTTTGAAAGCCTCTTTATTGTGAATATATTCGATATGCTAAAATCGTGTATTCCGTTAAAATGAATCACTGGTAACACAATACATGTGTTATTGGTGGAGTCTGAGTATTTCGGGGTGACCAAGTATTCCAACTAATTTATGGCACAGTAAATTTAAAATCAAATAATATATATTTAAGATGAATCGGTTGTCATAAGTTTGCAAGGTTCGTATGTTAAAGCGATAATATCTCCGAATATATTTCGTAACGTATCGGTTTCGTAATAAATTTGAAATATACGGTTAAATTGCGAGTGAATATTTCGAAATATATCATATGAGAGATTTGGCACGGGACACAATTTGCATGCAATCCTTTTCATAATACCTCAGTTGAATTATTAATATTGAGTCAGTATCACATTAGGGTCTTACAATACGAGCTTAATTCTCAACCACAACCTTGAGGCACTTTCCGGCGGCCAGGGCTCCAGCTGCTGGGCTCTTCCCGCCCCCAACCGCCGCAGCTCGCCCGCCCGACCGCCCACCGGCTTGAGGATGCCGCTCACGTGCGATCTTCAACAGCATTCTGATTGCCGCCCAATCGAAATAAGATTTTGTTAGCTCTCACTAAGTGTCCAAGGCGTTGCCGATCGTCCTTTTTTGGCTCCGCTTTCGGATGGGAAATTGCCGTCGTAAAGTCATGGTGACATTTTGTATGGGCGGGTAATTTATGAGGGGGCGGCCGACGATTGTACAAAATGAAAGGCTTAAATTTTACATTTTCTTTTGTTGGCCTCGGAAACATGGAGGATGGCGAGAATTCAATCATGTCTAGCAATCGGTTACATTTCCTGCGTGATATGATGGTATCATATCATGCCGAATTCAGATGCCCCTCATCTTGCTGCTGTCATCAAATATCCATTTCGTATTAATAACAGAAAATTTACGAATTCATCCCCAAAACGTTATAACATGATTTAACTGCCAGTAGTGTTAATTGTACATGAAAACAATAAAATCTGTGGGTATATCGAACTATAATTGTATCTCTATTATAAACGCTGTCGGTTGTTATAATCAAGTTATTTCCTTTGTGTTATTCATAAAGTATAATATGTTATTTACAAACTTTTACCACAGGTATTTTAAACATTTCCAAGGATTTCTGCTGTAACTTGGCCTTTGTGAAAGCAGAATAGATGGCATAATGGAGGTATCATTTATGAATGTTTTGGTCTAAAAATACATTCCCAATGCAACCATAGTCAGTCATTTATTTTAAGGTTGTGGCCTTTTGACCTATGGTATTCAAATTCCGGTATGGGAGTTAAATTTGAGCTTGCTGGTACACAGACCAAAAATTAGTACTGTGATGGAATTAAACTCGTATGATATTAAGAGAACGACGCCACATTCACTAACGAAAGGACTGGAATACATCCATTCTACTTCAATATAGTAATTGTTAAATGATTTTCGTCCAACGAACATAATTTTTACAATCAATAGATGATATACTTGTAATGCATTTTAATACATTGGAGAAAATTCAGCTCTCTTGTCTGTTTAAAAGATGTTTTTGCGTATCAAGATTTTGTCAAGATCATGGATTTAGTTTTTGTACGATGTGTATATTTAGTATATTTCTTATTAATTCAAGTATTATAAATTGTCTAAGGGGATGATATTTCTAGGTGGCTATCGCATCAGGTACGCTGCTGAAAATTGTTCGTTTTTAAGGTGTGAATATGAAAAACCGACAGGATTTTCATACGCTAAACGCTCATTTTTCATAGATAAGACTTTAAAGTTAAATTACGTGAGGTGGTGGCTGGAAACATAAATCTCCAGGGTATACTTAAATGTTCACCAACGAACGAGTGCACTTGTGGAAATAATATTTTCTAACAGTACTTCATTATGGAAATCTTTCTGCGTATATTAGTCGGAGCTTCAATAATGCAAACATCACTTAAAACGCTTCTTAATTATTTTTTAAATGCGATGTCAGCTATCAGCGGTGTATTGATGTATGTCGAAGCACATTTCGACGTATGTATCAGATTGCACGCTCATAGTAAATATCGGCGATTGAGTTCGATGGCTGAAGCGCCTCGTATTCCAAGCGTGAAAATCGATCAATGGATGAAAATTTAACCACTCCCCATGCAAAAAGAGCCATGGATTTAAAAATATAGGATATAAATCTGCATACAAAACAAGTATAAAATCCAATCGAAAATGAATTATTCGAGGTACTGAAGTTGTACATATTTGCGAAAAAAATTCCCCGGCAAAATACGGGATTGTGTCGGGAGAAAAAAAGTTCTATAACTCATCGTCCGTGATTGAATCGGATCTTATTAGCGCGCTCACGAACACAGGAAATTAAGCGATAATATTTTTTAAATTGAATACCGTTTCGTTTAAAAGCTTTTCCAGCCTCACATTTTTTCCGCCCTATTTCAGCCCCATATTCATAATCCATTGAATTACTAAACCATTATTTAAATACGGGAATCCAACACAGGAACGGAACCAATCCGACATCAATCTTCAAATTTTGAAAAATAATGAATACCCACTCTATTACTGAACCAATTATTTCACCCCATAGCGGCTATATTGAATTATAAAAATCAAAGTATCATATTTTCGAGTTTCATTTTGACATGTTGCTGTCCGAGTTCCGATTCATTTTATGATTCAAGTTTATTAACTACCATTAACTATTGCATAAACATATTCATTCCAATATGCGTCAACATGGTGCAACCATACAATATTTTTATTATACCTATGTTATTTCTGCAAGTGTAAACAATTAGTTGACAAAGTTTTATTGCAATCGGATGAACGGTATGGAAGCGCATTAAAAACGGACAAACAAATATTGATTTTTATATATTAAACTATGCCTATGTTACTTGCGCAATTCTTAAGAATAAACGAACGAAGTTTTATTGTAATCTGATGAACGGTATGGCCACGCATTAAATACGGACAAACAAAGATTAATTTTTTTAATGTGATATTAATAGAATCTATAGACTATCAAAGTGTCTATGCCAAATATTATTTTCGTTATATGTATTTAATTAAAATTTTCTTATATTAATTGCATTTAAAGTATTTTTGTTTCTTCTGAACTCTCTACGGTCCTATGTCGAGGCTGGCTCGACATTTTGTTTCTACCTTTTTTCTCCGCCACATAGATTTAAAATCATGTGATTTTATTTTGCGGATCGTATTTAGGACAGTATTTGTAAAGGAATATTGTTTATTTATAGTGTTTTATTAAATAATAGCTTAAATATTATCTAAAATAATTAAGGACCGCAAAAGGTTAAGGTGTCGTTTTTGGAAAAGACTATTCAATTTGATGTAAGAAAAATTCATGTGGTCTTGCGAAAATAGAAAGGACGGAATTGCCGTGCAAGCCTGTCAGTTTTCTGATTTTGTTAGGGGATAAATTTGACATCAAAATGGCGAAAATTGAATAACCACGCTACTGTAAAACCTTAAATGCTTCATCTACAGGATGATAGTTCCAGAATAATCGAAGAGTCATACGATATATGCACAATGATCGGAAACAAACGCCTGGTTCTCGCGGCATTCGAATACTTCCAGGCAGATTTAAAGCTTCAAACAATCTAAAATGCATTAAGATAGGTCAGGTATATAAAAAAAATAGGGACATCCATCATAAGTCATTTTAAATGAGGGTTTGAACCGGAGTTTTAGTCAATCAGTCATTGTCCATCATAGTCAAAATTAATAAAGTCTTGAGGACCGACCGCTTGTCTTGGCCGCTGGAAGATCCTGACGGGCTGCACTCGATGGCCACGTAATATAATAATCAAGCATTTATATGATTTCTTCTTGAGATGCCATATTCCTTATCGGATTTATACGATCTCAATAGAAGAATTTGATTGAGATAGGACTTTTTATGTGGTAAAGTTAGCATAGAATAATTTGAATTGGAATTGATGGAATTTTGTCAGCAAACAAATCTGTATGTTTGCAATTGAGTATTTGAACGCGTAGTTAGATTCAACGGTCGTCGATTTCCAAGGGTTGATTAAAGTCAAAATTGTCAGACGATGCACATCAATCTTGCTTTCTTCTCAGACTGGAGCTGAATGAATAATGGAGGCAAGTCTGTTTGTCTCAGCTAGAGCCGTCGGGGGTGGCGCGGGTGGAGTGCTCTAATTAGATGATACTTTTTGCATAATGAAGGCGCGAGGCCGTATTGGGAGGCGTCAAACTGGCTGCCAAAGATAAAGTTTATCTTTTAGCAGGCAGATGTCTTCCGCCCTACTGCAAAATGCATTTTATGGAGAACGATACCGACTGCTTGTTGAACCTAATACCCTTGCATACATAATACGGGCAAAGTTACCGATCCCCATTGTCTATGGGGGACGCTCTCACCTAACTTAGGCTCCAGCACATTCGTATTCATCCTCAAAAGGGAACTGATTTTACGCTTCGACTAGGTGAATTTGACCCTTAGCGAAGGCAGGTGGAGGGTTGCTTTTACGTCTCAGAGCTTGGCTGACTTTAGGACTTTTGAGAAATAGCTTTAATTATTCGAGTTGTGAGATATATTCAATTGAACTTTGTCACTGCTGCTAAAGTTACGCAAGTTTCAATAGGAGACTATTCAATTTTCTTTTGTATTGTGCAGTTTATGTAGTCATTGTTAGCGCACATTGGAACTCATCAGGCTGTGTAATTAGTTATTCCCCGAGTTTTCATTGATATTTTTTCTATTGTGGGTATAATCGCAAAAGCAATCCTACCTGCTCGCAGAATTAATGTTTTTTTTATAATATCTAATATTTCGTCTATTGTTCATACCATAGAACCAACTTCTTAATTGCTTATGCAAAGCGTAGGAGTTTTAATTAAATATTTTTTTAATCGATTCAACAGGGTTTAAATTTGAAAAATTGGCATGCATATTATTGAAGATATCATTATTACACATAAGTATTTTTTCTGGTCTCATGTCATTAAGATTTGTGTTCTAGACGAATTATAAAGGATCTGGTTTTATTCCTGATGGACTGTAATTTTTATGTTGAACGTTATTGAATTATAGACGTTTTCATATGAAATGTCCAAAATATCTATAAAACAACCACCGTTTATATTTCTGATACATTGCCAAAAGTCTATTCGATGAAAGCTATATGTTTATGATCCTAGAATTTTGAGAATTTAGCTTGATATGAAATTTTATTTAAATATGGTCAATTAAGTTTTGGAAAATTAAAAATATGGCGCGTTGCTGCCACCTGAGTTATCTTGTAATGATGAAACAAACATACAAACATTGATTTTTATATATATAAGATCTACTGGAAGTTTATTATACTATACTTATATTATTTGAAAAAGTGTAAAAAATATGTTGGAAAAGTTTTATCGTAATCGGATGAACGGTATGGAAGCGCATTAAATACGGACAAACAAATACTATTTTTTTATATATTAAACTATGCCTATGTTACTCGCGAAATCTTTAGCAATAAGTAAACAAAGTTTTATTGCAATATAATGAACGGTATGGCAGCGCATTTCGAACGAACAAAACCCAATTCATTTTTATCTATTGGAAGATATAAGAAAATGGGCATCACCTGTCATTATGCTTAGATTTCAGATTCAAATGAGCCATTAGTTGGACATTCCTGATTCTTAGTTTTGGCGATATGTGTATGTTTATCTATTTGATATGCTGTTAGGGGTCAAGTTTAAGGGTTTGCATGGAAGTTGAATCGATAGATCCATTAAATGAGGGTTCATGTGTGCAATGGCGGCCAGAATATATTGAATCTTCTCCCTCTCTATCTATTTTATAGATTTAACATAATATATATAAATCCTAATGCAATCCCCTGAGAATAAATTTATCAGGATAGACTCCAGCAATATTCCCAAATGATTGATTTATTATATACTGTGGGAGTCGATCTAAAATGAGCTCCAAATGCAGGGATTTCGATAGCGATTCTAATATGTGATTGGTTCTCTCTGATCTTAATAAATATATTAGATGAAGGGTAGAAAAAAGATAAACATATACCAACTCTATAAAATATTAAAGATCTTATTTTATTTAAAAAAATACTGTGATGTGTGGGTGCTAATATTGATTTTTACAATGTAATAAATAAATATTATAATTTTTTTAAAATTTTAAATAAGTATTCAAAGCAATGTTTAGAGTTTTATCTCCAAATAAAGCCGTAGCAAAATATTCATCAAATGGAAAATAATATATCAAAACTGCACAATAAAGAGTATTTATTCAGGATATAGAAAGTTGTTGAAATCAAAAAGCAGGACGTTAAAGCATAAAATTCACAGTCGGGAAACAAAACATATATTTTAGAGCATTGATTAGTAATCCTGGATGTAGAATTTGATGGTAGTCCATACACCAGTAATCAAAACGATCTAAAATGTTGTTGTATTGAATATGAGAATTGATTCGGCTATCTATTTCCACGACCACAAAACAAGGGGTCCTGCAACAAATTCATCCACCCCTCTTCAGTAATATTAGAGAGTAAAAAATTCAGGAGGTGAGGTCTACCCTCGTGGAAGTCCAGATGGTTTATTGGCCGATGGGTAATCACGTATAGGCTCTATTGCCACCGTACAATATGTTGCCATTTTTTTCCCACCTTTAAAAGGTTCCAATCTTTTACTGGGTCTTATCTTACCTAATTTCGCCGAACCCGGTACCGACGCCGAGATCGGAAACATCGCATTGATCCTTTAAGAACGGTTTCCTGTCAAGTGAATAGCTTCTAAAGAGCGAGCTTTTTCCCCATAGCTACTCCGACTATTACCTACCTCGCACTTAAAAAGAGAAAACGCATGGAGACTTTCCGATATTTTTCCTTTATTGCTAATATTAACTATTGGCCTCGTTTCTATTTTCAGCGAAATATAGCGGCAATCAAAAGCATTCATTCACCCCTTAATGCGTTTTTTTCATATTTACAACCCCACTTGTGTAGATATCTAAGCGCGCTAATATCGCCATGGAATCACATCAAAACTTTAAATAACTCGATCGTTAATGGAATTATTAAAATCGTGTGAAGTTCTTAGATCGGCAGGCTTTATTGCGTATTGTAATATTATTAACGCACGGGAGCTTTCGAAGCGTTAAGCTTTTTTTGGCCCGGACTGAATTTCGATGCCAGTCATTTCCGAAGAATAAAAAGTATTTAATACTCTCGAAATTTCACCCCATAAAATATTTTCGTGTATCAATAGATATTGAAAAACTTTTTTTTATGGGAAGAAATATTTTACGAGCCATATCACATTGTGTCGCATATTGATTTTCATTATTAAGCCCTCGCGCATTATTTCCTTCTTAAAAATACAACCCCTAAGCTTAGTACGAGTTGAAAGCCTTCGCATAAAAGAATAATAACGACGAAATCAAATTTGGCTTTACTTTATGATAAATTCTTGGAAATCCATTCATTACACATCAAAAACGTAATATGGGATACATATTTATCCAATAAAATCGAATGTCAACATTAAAAGTGCGTTTTAATAACAATCACGTTCAAACATTAAATGTGTACAATATTTAACTTCATTAAAATAAATGATGTTGATGATGATTAAACTGAAATCACTTTTTAAAATATCATTTAATCTTAGCAAGAAGATGATGGAAGTATCCAAAAATCAAAAGATATCAAATTCGAGTATAAATGTTGAAATATGGCTACAGAAATTTGATGAATTTATCCAAATCAGATCAGATTTAAGTGTAAAAAAATTAGTTGTCTTAAAAATATGCATTCATTTCAACGCAAAAACCCGGTTTAACGATGAAAAGATTTAATTTGTGATCTAGATGCATTGGACGATGAATTGTAAATTTTAATTCTTTGCGGTCCTATGTCGAGTCTGGCTCGACATTTTGTTTCTACATATTTTTCCCCACTCAGATTTAAAATAATGTGATTTTATTTTGCGTATCGTGTTTAGAAAAGTATTTGGAAAAAAATAATAATGTTTTATTAAATAATAACTTAAAAATTAAAAAAAAAAGTTTTATCTTAAAAATGATATTAAATGTGGATGTGGTTTGAAAGTTGATTCAAAGATAAGTCGCTATTATTAAATATGATTGTAAATACAATCATAATCATTGGCATTGTATCCAAATCTAATATTAAAAAATAATATTTGTTTGTTCGTATTTAATGCGCTGCCATACCGTTCATCCGATTGTGATAAAACTTTGTCAATTTATAATTTACACTTGGGGAAATAACATATGCATAGTAAAAATATTGTTAAAAATAAATAATTATTATAACGGTAATGCATGGCTTAATATCGCGCATTAAGATCACTGGACGAATGTTGTTCATAATGAGAATTACCAAGGCGCTGGCAGTTATACCGCGTCCATGAGTCCGACAGGAGACTCGAAATATTGAAAAGAGGTACATTTGAATTCTTAATTTATTCCTAAAATAATACCTAAGCGTTTGACGATTTTCCGGTTGGTTTTTGATTACATAAATTAGAAATGGGGAAGCGTTTCACGTTTCGTGACGTTCAGGCCAATTTTCCATACATAGCCTATATAAGTTTCACTTCAAAATTACCAGTAAAGATTTGTTTAAATAAAAAATGGCTTACTTTTCAATACTTCCCAATAAATTCATCCTCAGGGAACCACAACTTTCGGCCGTTTTAAATACATTTTGAACTAAATTTATGTATTCACTTTAAAATCGAATTTTCCGCAAAATTGTTTGTGTACTCGGCCTAAATTAGCGTTATTCACTGAAACCATGGCCCGCCTGTAACCCGGCAGCGCGCTTAAATTTCAGGACAGGCGCTTAAGTTTTATGGGCAGAGTGGCACTCGGCGTATAGATGGGTACACCGGGGGTAATGATCTATAAAATCGTATCGATAAAGAGACTTCTCAAATCTCAACATGTAAGTGAGAGCACATGCCACGTGTCTCAACAATAAATCAGGCCCGTTAAAGTCGGCAGGTCACCCTTCCGTGCCGTGTAAGCATTGAGAGCGGCCCGGCTACGAAAACGTATCAACTTAAGGTATTTACACTGGGCTTATATCAACCCACGCCTTTCTTCTGTACCACCCCCTACGCATACGTCGTAGTAAGGTCGAGACGTGTCGTGGGGGGGTTGGACGAAAATCGGCTCGATAAGCTCGCCGCAACATGCTTGTTGCTTGGACGAGTTCTCGCATGTATTTTTTCTCTTGTTAAAGATAAAGTGTTTATTTTGTTGCTAAAAATAGTTTATATTCATGAAATTAATTTATTGCATAATATTAAAGATTTTCTGAAACATCTTTAAATCTGTGCAAGAGCAATTTGCTAGATTAAAAGCAGCTTTTTCCAGTCCTTCTGTATGTTTGCATGGCGTGAGCTCAAAATGTGGACGTACAGAATACAAATAAAAAGAGAGTCGACCAATAGTCTTGGCCGCGGGAAGATGCGATCTTTGACAAATAATTTATTTGTGAAAAAAACCATTTCGATTATGAATAACACGTAGATCAAACACTTAAATATCCCTTAAAATGTGCAAGTCTATCTATAATCCTAAATCTAAATGTAGGGCACCTTGATAAAATAATATTTTTTTTGCATTTCAGTTCTATCACGAAAAATGTTGTTTAACTCTTTGTATGAAAAACAGAAAAATTACATATTTTAATATGAACGTCCAAATACTTTTTATCTATGGTCGCATCCTTGTAAATATAAAATTGATGCATAGAAGGAAACACAACTTCAATTCTGCTTTTTTTTGTCATCCAAGAAAAATCCTTTATTCTTTGACAAAGCGAATTTCGTTTCCGCACACGTAACAAAAGTATCTAAAAAATGGCATAACCAAATAAGAAAAAAACTTATACTTTTATATGGAAAAACTTCGGGCGTCGACCCACCCCCTGTGCACACACAGTTTGGAACCAATCTATCAAAACTGTATTAAAACTAATGTGACTGCTTCAGTTTTGCTATTTGTACCTAAAACAGACTTCAGGAAGTGGCATAATGGCGTTGAATTATAGGCGACGTGGAAAGCGCACAAAAGTTATTTTTCCGATTACGACCATAAATATTTAAAAATGTGTGCCATAAAACACTGTGTGTGCCAGGGAGAAGTTCGAACAGATTATATTGCCATCTGAAACGCTACTTTTGCTCCGGGCGGGCGCTGATTCCTAATTTATGTGCCCGGGTCTATCGCCGCTTAACTGATCATGTGCCGCCTAAAAACTGCACAAATTTTCCAACGGATTCGTTAATATCATAACTAAATTCATTACTCGGCGGGCGGTACGCAGTGAGTTATGTCATAATTATTGGTCGTTAATTTTGATACCATATTGTGTTAACGGCGCCCAGTTTCCTATTTTAAATATACATTACGTGATGTAAAGATAACTGCCGCCCACTAAATAATAAAATACTAGAACGACGTGACCGTTGACATAAATTCCAGATTTTGACGGACAATTTGGATATTTATCGTATGGACATATTTCACCTGCCATAAAATTTAATTGCCACATATTTGCACTGCAAAAAATACCTAGAATTTCACTTTAAATATAGCTTTTATTATAACTGTGACTATTTTTAACAGCGAAAATATGGAGCAAAATATACAACATGGTTACTTACTTGGTTATTGTATCATTTAACGATAATAAAATTGGTTATCGTTAAGTGATACAAGTGGGTGGCAGAGCTTAAAAGAGGTCGTATGAACCGCCAAGACGAACAGCGCAGTAGTCGACCAAATGAGTTGAGGAAAATTCATAAAATGGTATTAATTATTTGCTCACAATGAAACAAACGCGGCATTAATTCAAAGGAAAAAAGCCGAGTTTTTGCATCAATTTAGGATGAAACATGGGTCCATAACTTCACATTCTGAGACAAAGGAACATGAGGACCCTCAACTGATGTAGTACCTCAAAGTAACCATGCCGGCCCGTTCAACAAAGCGCAGGGCAAGGTGTAGGGGAGAAGTCTAGACTCGTTCGCAACCTCATTTGGTGCAAGCTATCTATGTAAGTTAGCCTTTAAGGGAGCTTCCGTGATCGTACAGACTATAAAAAATGCCGCAAAAGCCCCAAAAGAGGATGGAGTAGCCACAAAGTCTGTGTGTTCAATCGGTCCGCTTTTCAGACCGCTGACTTGATGAAAATGTCTACAGAACGATTACGAACTCTCATTATAAAACGAAGTTGTCCGAATAAGACTGATCGGGTGGGTTGTTTAAATTTTACAATTGGTCGAAAATATTGTTGTCTTATGTCTGGGTTTATGCTGGCTGGGTTGGCCCAATGTTTAAGCGATAATGTAGAAAATAGGGATTAGACAACTTAGTATATATTATAAAAACGGACAGAGTCAATCAGTGTTGATTCATGTAAATTAGAATGGTCTAGTAAAATAAAACCCATTTGCGACTCTCGACCGGGTCGGTATTCTGCGTTTTGCGCCCCAAGCCCATTTGCGCCCGTGTTACGGCCCTTACTTCTTCAGCATTTAATATAAATAATAAATAGTATAGTAGACCTGTTTCTGTATTCATATTATAAAGGCTCTAGTTCAAACCCAGACCATGCAAAATAGTTTTTATAGTGCTGAAAATTTAACAGACAACGTTAACAGACCTATAGGTAGCCCAGCATTTAAGCTGTTGGATTAGTGACTCGATTGTCATGGGTTCAAATCTACATACACATAAAAATATACTTCTCGTACGCAACCATCGACCGACATAGAAGAATCTTCTAATATATAAATAATCTCTGTTTGTTCATCAGATTGCAATAAAACTTCATCCAATTATTGTTAAAGATGTTAGTGCGCAAGTAACATAGATATAGTTGAATATATAAAAATCAATGTTTGTTTGTTCGTATTTAATGCACTTCCATACCGTTCATCCGATTGTGATAAAACTTTGTTAATTTACTGTTTACACTTGCGGTAATAACATAGGCATAATAAAAATATTGTATGAATGCACCATATTGGCGCATATTGTCTGGTGAAATTAAGTTTGGGTTGTGGAGAAAGGGAGAAAAAGAATTCGCGCGCAATACAGTGGCTAATTAATAAATAGGTTTAAATTATAACAATGGTTTTGTATAAATAGACCGTGTTTTTCTTCGCATTCTTCAAATGTTTAATTGAAATTTTCGGTACATTTGGCGATTCAGGGCTTATTATTTAGGATTTGGACGACTGGAAAAAATCAAATAAATTTGTAAAAATTAATCCAAAGGCTCCGCGGCCATTGGAGGGCAGAAAATTAAAGCTGGGCGTTATGGTGGATAATGGATGTAGAGCATAGCCATCGGCAGGAAAAAAGCGAAGAGAAAAGATTGATAACAGGGCGGTGCGAGCACATTTGTCAGAAGAATTGTATGAAAAACGAGCCGCGTCCAACAAAGCTGTCAGCGGCGGCTAACCTGCCCCACACACCGCATCTTCTGATATATTTATATAAATTATTAATGAGTGCTGTATTCCTCTGCAAAAAATATACACTTTGTTCTAAATTACACGTGCCTATCTCCCATCTCTTCATTTCTCACCGACAAAACACGAATTCATCCCGAGATTTCATTCGGAAACGCCCATCTGCGGAGAAATTCATCCGGAATATTGAAGAAAATTCAAAAAGTATGATCCGCCCAAAGTACGCATTCCCGCTGTCAAAACGACTGTACAATCCGCAATTTTTTTCGCATCTATATGCAAATTTGTTTTGAGTCCCTTGATAGAATGCGGCGCGGAAAGAGTAAATGAGCCGCGACGTACAGGTTGAAAATTGACATATAAATAAAATATCAACCCCACCCAATATGACCTTATTAAATCCCGAGCATAAGCGATAATCTTAAAGAGCCTAAATAGGAAATAAATCGCACGAACATATAAATATATTTTATCCAACTTCTTCGATATATCCGCTAACAACCCCTAATTATTAAATTCTGATTCGGGCAGTCTTTGATATGATTTTATGTATCTATTTAATTAATGTAGCTTCGTTGGTTACATCTGAGCGCTTGTGAGCATTTGTGGTTTTAGACGAACGCAAAATCATCTTAAGCTCACCCGAGTGCGAAATTGATATTTTATCTCGATATAGCATTTTCAAAGATATCGTTATTATTACGCGATTTTAAACATGTTTAAAATTGAAATGTGCGATTATATGGTTTTAATATTAATAAAAACTTCATCGGATGCCATCTGTTGTTTGTGTTTCCGTGGGAATGCTTACAAACAAAGCATGATGCGCTCAATAAATAAACGCTTAAGTTGTATGCGTTTAAGATGCTTTATATGAAATTTCGGTTCAGTTTGATATTTAACTGGGATTCTAAACTTGGAAACATAAGATCTACTGTAAGTTAATTGTACTATACCTATATTATTTAAGAAAAAGCAAACACCATGTTGGCAAAATTTTATCGCAATCGAATGAACGGTATGGAAGCGCATTAAAAACGGACAAACAAATATTGATTTTCAAATATTAAACTATGCCTATGTTACTCGCGCAATTTATAGCAATAAATGAACGAAATTTTATTGTAATTCCATGGACGATATTGCAGCGCATTTCGAACGAACAAAACCCAATTCATTTTTATATATTAGATGTTCATCGTTTATGGTTTGTCATTTTCGTGGGAACGCTTGGAAAGTAAAAAAAAGTCGATGGTAGATGCAAATTACGATACAGAAATACTTGTAAATCGCTAAATTTAGTGAATAATTGATATATTACGTTATAAATACATATATGATTAAAATATTATGTTAAATCCAGACTGAGCGCACCCTATATTAGTTATGATTAATTTTGTATAAAGGTTGTCGATAATACGGTTTAATTAATTCAAGATATATCAAGCAGATTGTTAGGATAATCTTGTGTACATTAATTATGTTGTAATTATGCTCCGTATTGAAATGAGCTAATTTGCATTTATTAAAGCACAAAAGTTATGATTTTACAATCATATCTTTAATACTTTTTTGGGCAATTTTTAAAGACTTGATTTTTAATTGGAATTGATTTAAAATACCCCGTTTGCTATCATTAAATCTCACATTGTGTCCGTTGGTCACATGGAGGCGTATCATTCGAACGAAGGCCATCTCTTTAAATTCCAAGCTGGACAATATAGGGAATGGCAAAAAAGAGTTTGGTCTAGGCCCACAATGGATGAAAAGAGGCATTTTGGAAGGTTGTATCTTCCATTGTGGCGGGAATCAACAGTAAGACGTGCGAGTGATTGATGACGCGGTAAATAATCGGCCGCAGAATCCGATAAGGGACATTACACACGGACCCCAACAATGGAAACCGATCATGAGGGGCATCCTCGGCCGATCTTCTTCATTTCTATCGTCCGATTTTTCATCTGCCTAACTCGGGAAAACATTGCTCACGGCGCGAATTTAACATGGCAGCTGATAAATGGGATGAGGCAGGAGACTTACAAATTCTGCTCGAAAAAGACCCATTATTGATTGGGTGATAGATTGGGAAAATCGAGTGGAAACGCTCTTGAATTGGCAGCGTATATTGAAACAATGTTAAATTGAAGCGCAAAATCCTCATAGATTATCTCCTGCATTTGATGTTATTGAAAGATATCTTGGTTGTAATATTTGCGCCATTTTAAACCTATTTATTTATTTGACACTGAAGATAATCACCATCTCATGGTCCAACAATCGAAGTGTTAATCAGCATAGGGTTTTACCAGGATTGATATTAATTTAAGTCGCAAATGTAAAAATATTACACTTAGTCGTAGATAATGGCCATGTAAGGCAATATATTATTTTCAAGCAATTTTGGCATTTTATTGAAATATCAATAGTTCGCTAAATTTCAATTAGGTTTCATAAATAATAATATATAAGATAAATAATATAATATAATATCTACTGTAAGTAAATTGTAATATACCTATATTATTTGAGAAAGTCTAAACAATAAGTTGGTAAGGTTTTATTGTAATCGAATAAACGGTATGGCAGCACATTAAATACGGACAAACAAACATTGATTTTTACATATTAGACTATGCTTATGTTACTCGCGAAATTCTTAGCAATAAATTGATGAAGTTTTATTGCAATCTAATGAACGGTATGGCAGCGCATTTCGAACGAACAAACCCCAATTCATTTTTTATATATTAGAAGAAAAATAATAGTTTAAATTTACCACACTATACAATATTATCCCCTTAATTATGCAACACAGCTTCTCCATGTGGTAGTCCTTTGACCCAATTTTTTACAAATTTTCCGATTACGAAGCAAAAAACGATTTTCAATGCATTTTTCAGCTGTATTTTTGAATCGTTTTTCTCTCAAGCTGTGTTCTATGGACCTGAAAAGGTGGAAATTCATCGAGGCGAGGTCCGCTGAATAAGGAGGATGCGGTAACACTTCCGAATTTAATTCCCGTATTTTATCCAGTGTCAATTTTACTTTAGGGGGACGCATTCTGAAGCAGTATCGTTTTTTCCTGTTGAATAAATTATTGACGTTTCTCGTTTTAATTTTTGATGCAAAATTTTTAATTGTCTACAGTAAAATTGTACAGTTATAGCTTATCCCAGTTTCCTTCAATTCATTGCGAATTATTCCCCGTATATTCCACCATATACTTTAAAGAGCCATTTTTATAGTTAGTCCGGGCGAAGGCATTGGAATTAGGGTTTAATTCGCCTGTTTTTGTTGTCTTCGGTCAAAACTTGCGCTATCCATCCTACTCCATAAACACAGCCTATTCGTTTTAAAAACGTTTTCATAGCTCTTTGATAATTTGCTGTGGATTTGACTCGATTAGGGATTTTAGTGCCTTGTTAACAAAATTCGAATGTTATCCCGTACTAAGTTTATCCATTAAGCTTCTATTGCCGATTTAAATTCCTGGAATAAATATTGACACTTAGGGATTTCACTGTAAACATCTCATCAATTCATAAAAACACCATACAATGCTGTTAATGTCGGATCGTAACTTTTGAATTTTCCTAATATCTTAATTATTTTCAAGAAGTGGGTTTTATTTTAATAGAAAAATTTGATAGAAGAAGTTCCATGAATGTGTACTGAATTTATATTGATTTTCAATTATTATAAATCCAGTAACTCTAAAGCAGTACGGAATTATCTTACGATATTATGACTTAATCTTAATCTTATAATCTTAAGTATCATGAATTCTGATCCCCAAGTAAGAATTGTTGTTAGATTTAAATGCACTCCTCCCTTATTTGTGTACTAAAAATAAAATCTTACATTACAAAATTGATAAAGCATTTAAGCCAAACGTGGCGTCCAGTTGAAAGTTGAATAAATAATATTTTGCAAGCACATAGCTCGAAGCCAATACTCGTTAAATAATATGGAAGTAGATATATGGAAGCCTACATTCTATTTATTGCATGAAGGCTTTTCCGTTTAAGCCGTTGGCTGCGGCCATCGGAAAAGTTGATTGCAAATTAAAACGGCGCAGTGTCTGGTGGCGGAGAAAAATCGCAATAAATATCGGGATTTGAACTCGGTACTGCTGTCTGCCTAATCCGACTACAGTTAATATATTGACGGCAATGCGAAATATCGCAGTGCATTAAAAAAGCACTTCTTCCGTAATAAACGACCCATGTTTTTGTTTACTCTGCCCGTTTGTCCCGGAGCTTCGCGAAAAAGGAACAAAAGGAGCACTTATATTCATACCGACTCGCTGATGGAATATGGAAAAGGACAAACATTTTGCGATCAAAGACAAAATAAACAAATCTCCTCGATTCGCTCGTTTAATAATCATCATTGTTACAAAGACGTCGTCATTCATGCTCAAAATATTTCAATGGGACTCGTGAAGCACATACATTAATGTAGTAGACCCCATGACATTTCTTCCGTCTCGAATAAATTAATCAAAACGTGGCCTTCTTGAGAATCTTTGGATGTAGCTTGCTTTTAATATATATATTAATTTCTGGAACTCATTTCCAAAAAAAATATCTGACAGACTTATACAAAAATTCCTGGAAAATAAACACAAATACGAACAATACATCGAGATATTATTACATTGAATATGTATCACAATACATATAAACGCTCTTCGTATGATATTTTATTTAAAAATTCCTTCATTACAAGTGTATTTTTAAAGAGATCAGATTGAAAATTTTAAGAAATTTTTCGGAGTTGAGAATGCAGCAAAAAATATACGACAAGTCTTTCAAATTTTCAAAGATGATTCAATTTATTTGAGAAAATAAGATTTGTCTACCATTGATATTTTAAATATGATTTCATCTTTTAAACTATATATAAGCTAGCAAAATCTAATGTTTGAATTTGAAGAAAAATGTATAATTTTTCCCAATTTATTTAAGATTTTTTTTTTTTGACTTATGGCAGCCCTTAATTTATGAAATTAAGCAATAACTTAACACTCAGAGCTTTTCTTCAACCATGGCTATGATTAGATCTGTGTTCATTTGCGAAAGAAACTTATGAGACAACCTAATAGTTGTGTCTATAGTTGTCTGCGAATTATTTAGTTCTTCAAAATTAACAGCCGATGCCACTTTTTTGTTGGCAATTTTTTTACCACTGGGTTATTTTTTTAGGGTTGAAATAAGAAAATAATACAAGGGGTGCTTAATCTAGAAAAAAGGGTGCATAAAAAAGCAATTTAAACATAAACTCATTGATTTTGGCCATCACAAATATGTAAACTGTTGCATTGTCTTGGTGAAACAACACTTTATTTTTAACCAAATGGGGCTGTTTTTTCTTGATTTCATCATTTAAATCTTGTAATACATTCACATAACAGTTGCAGTTGATTGTTTTTATTTTTAGAAGATAATCAATAATAGTGATAAAATTTTTGTTTACAAACTATTGACAATATAAAGATTTATAAACCCATTTTTTTCCATCAGCAGCCTAAGTGCAACTAGTCCCCAAAAACGGTCAAACAATAAAACGAAAATCATTTTGGGTTCTATATATAATCCCGTAAATTTCTGGCAACTTTCACGTTATTTATCATATTCATCACTTTATATTATTAGAAGTAAAATATCTTCAAATGTAAGTATGGCGTGAAGGCAGAAGCACACAGTGATGCGAGCAAATAATACTTTTAAAGCAAAGCCTAAATCGATGAAGGCAGATATAAATGCAGCTAAATAGATGGTACTTAAGTTTTAATAAATAAAGAGAAAGAATCCTCGTAAAATATTAACAGGCCCTGAACATATGTCGTGTCAGCAAATTGTCTATTGTAAAGTATGAAGTATGCAAAGTTTCCCAGCAACTGTACGGCTTTTGCATGCGCACTAATCAACTATCATAATAACAAAGTGCCTCTCTATACTTAAACCGTTGTGAATTTTGCAAAGAAGTGCCAGCGAATAAAATAAATATTTAATCGCCTAAAACGAGTAAAACATCCAGCGTTTATGTGGCTATGAATTCTTAATTTAAGAAAAACATTTTGATGTAGTCCTAAATTAAGGGATTTATTAAGGTATTGTTAACGCTGCGGAGAGCGCCTCGCTGTTTTTCCTCTTTTTCTAGGGGAGCGAAAAATAAACGCAAAGTGTAGAGCGCTCTTTAAAGATTCATCCCCTAATTAATTATGTGAACATAAATACTATGTCTTTTTTGTATGAAAAAAGCGGATGGGGATGAATCGATGGGCACTTTGTCGGGGCAAGTATGAAATAGATTATGCGTGTCTGGTGGAAATTGGCTAATGCGAAGTAATAAGATAAAGTGCGATACCAGCACTCACGGTAAATCCAGTTAACAGCACGTTTCAACGATTTTCACTCACAAAATTAGCTAACTGACTTTTGAATCGGATTAACCGGATACCACTCCGTGACATTTGTATGCTCTGGACGATCCGTGTAATGAGCATTTTTGGACGAAATTCGGTCCAGACAAACGGGATGTCGAATACGCAGCGGACCGGTTAGCTTTATCTTGTCGAGTTCCGCTGCGAAAATGTAAACGCGGACAGATTTAATATAACTTTCTGCGAATCCTCGACGTATAGCTTCGGCACAAATATATTATATGCTCGTGTATTGAAATCCAATTGAATATTGAGCTCAATAGAAGGGAATGCGGAAATTAAAAATCACTATCTCGTTCCTTTATTGTCGCCGGCTTATTTAAGGAATGCGAAGGTACTCGAATGAGAAGATATCTGCTTGGGAATATCACGATTTTTTCCTCCTATTCATATTTTTTGCTCAATCCAAAATATGCTTATTTGTGCAAAAAATATGTACCGTTGAAATACAATACGTTATTCAAATCAAACATATTATAGCCGAAATATATTTTCATCGTAAAAATGCTTTAAATAGACATTGATGGCCAAATTGTATCACATCAATTCCATTTATTATTACATTTAGTATAAATAATAGTTATATTATAATAAATATTTTTGATTAATAATATTATGGAGTTCCGACATGAAAAGTAATTCATTGTATTTGTAATGTATTGTTTGAATTTTGTAAACCTAATTTATGAATCTCAGTCTCAGTGTTTTCTTTTTTGATGGTTTTTTCGCACAAAGTATTGTGTAAGTATCTCCCCTGTTATAATAGTTTTGTATAAGTGTTAATTATTCCAGAAAAAATAGGGTAACCCTTCTAGAAAATATTATAGGATGTTTTGAACACTTTTTTTTGTGCGGTAGATGCATTCCGCGGAAAATCGCATAAAAATAAATTGCACAAAAAAAACGTTCAATGAGTATTAAAACCGCATAACTTTGAAACAGCTATATAAAATATATCCAAAATCGCATAAAAAAAGTTAATAAAAAAGCAGGAAAACAATAAGGCAATTAAAAAATAACATTTAAAGGACGTCTTGCATCATTGGTAAAATTTTAAGGATGTCTGACATTTGACATCTCAAATGCCAGACATCCACCAGAGAAATACTAATTATTTTAATTACAAACTGTCATCGCTGTATGATAATTTTCGTTGCGATACAAAAAAATAAATCACAAAATGGCGACTGTTTAAAAAAATTCAGTGAAGTCATTTTTTGTCCTTATTTATTCACAGTTTTAATTTTTTTTCAGAGTTCGAAGTAAATTAATTGATAAAAACATGAGAGATGACGTCAACCGTGTTGAAAAAAGTAGTTTCGAGAAAAACGCGTTAAAATAATTAATTATGGTAGGACCGGCAAAGTTGCCGCGTCACTAAAATGGCTATAAATCCGTAAGTATTTGGAATTTTGGAAATTCCTTAGCAGGATATATTTTTAAAAGTCAAAACATTAGAAAAATGTAAAAAAAACGAAATCAATTTTTTCAAAAATCTAAACCAGAATATTTTTTTACCAAAAATTCAAAAATATTTTTTTAAAACATAGTCCCAAATTATAATTTTTTTCCAAATTTCGGTTAGTGTTGATGAATTATTTTCTATTTTATCCAAAATATCTCGATACGTACTCTTTATGAAATTAAAAAAGAAGAAAAAAATGCTTAAAAAAACCGCATAACTTCGAAATCGCATAAAAAAAGTCGCACAAAAAGAGGTTTGAGTGTATTCTACTTAATGGACTCTCTAATTAACCTACCTTTAAATTATCAACTTGAAATCATTCGAATATATACGCTTTAAATATTATTTAAGCTTGATTATGGATAAAATCAGCATTTTTAACAATGGAATGTAAGTGCAAAAAAATTGAAAATGAAACTCGGACAGATGACAATATTTCAAATACTTTTTGATGCTTGAACACCTTAGTTTTTTATTTCCTGGGACGAAAACCGTAACCGATACAAATATACTCGAACCTCGTATAACACGGTTTTATACAACACGTTTGCATAAATTGTGACTTGTTTTTTAGTCATCAGTTCGATTTAAAATATCCTTTTGTTGAAATATTGTTTTAACCGCCAAACACTACGGCTAAAATCTAACCCTTAGATCCAAGGTATAATTTCAATATTTAAAGCATATTATATTTGTTGATAGTTTGAAAAAATATTAAGATACATCGATCAAGATGAAAATTTAACACTTCTACAAGCTTGGAAAAAATTCCATTGGAAATTGCAGCGAAAAAGAATAAAACAAAGTGCAAACTTATATGTATCTACTATTTTGATATTTTTTGGAACGCAACCCCTAATTTTGTATGAACTTAAAACCTTGTATAACACGTATTTGTATTACACGATGCTTTTGTGGAACAATATATGGAACCGTGTTATACGAGGTCCGATTTTTTTGTTTGTTATTGGACTGAAATTTTAAAAAAATAACGGTTGAAAGCTCCAATTGACACATTTAAACAATGAAATTTTCGTATACATATGCTGTGTTTTATATACCATTTTTAATCAGCAATTAAAACAAGATATGAATGCATTTCGATCGTAAATCAAAATATGATCTGAAATCATTTTTGAATTTCATGTCACGGGTAGTTTTTGAATTTGTCGTATTTTGCAGCGGCGAAAATTCATTCGTTGCATTTGTCATTGATATAGGGATTTTAAATTGGAGTAAATTAATTTAAAAATCGTTTTGCACAGCTCTGCGAAAATGTGTATTGGTTGAATTGTATTAAAATGTATCGTAATGGATTTGGACAGGTTGAGTGAGAATTGAGTGCTTTTGCATGTTTCCATCGAGCATAATGCGAATTGCTCCTGTTCCCTTTAAATAATGATTATTAAACGATCTAAGCATCTTATCAGAAGGAAGACATTACGCTGGAGGAATCTGCAGAAGCACTCGTGGCAAAAATAGAGTGAATTCTACCTCTATTGCCGGCTTAAATATTTAAATTTGGGCGCCGAAATCATCGAATGCAAAACTATTTCCTTGTACATCCCGTTGTGCGGATGAAGCCTATTTGCTGATTGTTAAATTTAGATTTAGTTCTGTCTAATGTAGGGTTTCAAATTGCGACAATGTTACAGCGTTGGAACGTGTTGTGCAACTTTAATGAGATGCAAGATTGTAGTGTTTTATGGATGTTAATTCGCTTGGTGCGATTCCAACGAATAATGGTGATTGAGTTTTTTATGCTCCCCCTTATTGCGAGAGTAAACATTGATTTACTCCTGTTACAATTGCTGAATAAAAATACATTTGGACTTGTGTGATTTAGATCAAGACTGGGACAAAGGTTTAAATGTGGATGCTCATTTAAGTCCATTAAAATATAAATAGAATTTATAATATTAATAGATAAATTGATTTAGATTTAGGCAACATAAAACATAAGTATGTATATAAAATAATTGATCTGACTATTTTTGTTATTGCTCAAGATGTCCATCCCCGCCTAAAGGGTTGCTTTCGTCCCAATAGCCGTTACGCTTTTAGGGTGCATTTTACGACGATATTTCTTAGTAATATTTTCTCCACACACTTTCTTTATACGATGATAATTTCTATTTTTTATGTAGTAAATAAAAGTGCGTGCACGGCGTGATATAAAATATGGAGAGGTGCGTGGAATCATTATTGTCAATCATTAACTCGCTCGGAGGCATAAAGAGGGAGCATTTACGACCACGGGCGCTTCAGGAGCCGAGTAATTGTTACTCCAGGAATGCCGGAGGATCAGGCACAGCTTATGGGTTAGGGATCCTCAAAGTGACAGATTACGAGATTTTATTTATGGACGAAACCTTAATTTAAAGTAACGTACACAATCTACACTTTATTGTCCCTTTATTTGCAGTAAATTTGATCCGCGTCCATGCTGAATTTTTAAGCGTGTTCGCTTATAAAAAATACCATGGGTTATTTTTATTACCGACCGTAAAAAAGGAAGGATTTTTGATGCCATCCTTGAATAATAATACGAAAATATTTAAATAGAATGCTTGGAAAATATGTGCTAAATGCGCTTAAATTTTCATGCAGGCCATGGCCATGGAAGTCAAGGCGAAGCTACATTATTTCGCATGGAAAATACTTTTTAAACATAAACAAAGCCCTTTATTTACTTATTAGCTTACTTTCTTAGACTTATTCTACAAAATCTGGAATTTCAGTGATATGGGATTTTTCAATGATAATTTGAAATGTTACATTTTTTATGCAATGTTGCAAATTAAGTTCACTTCTGTTTAATTAATGTTTGCCCTGCCCGACTTAATTAATCGTCAAAACAACATTTGAATCCAAATTTTTATAATTAGTATTCAGGAGCTATATTTGCAAATCAATGTTTTTGCTAGTGGTTTTTCATATAATGCCATTTACTTTCACTCATAAATTTATAAAATCACTATTTTTACACTGCATCAATTTTAAATTGATATTGTTGTCATATTTTATTAGAACAGTTGATACTAGATCAATCATCAAGCATTAATTAATCAAAGTATGCGTAAAATGCATCACTCAATAAGTTCGTAGGATGACTAATATAACAACAATACAGATGACTATTGCTGGCGTTGTTATGCGATCTGCTCCGAGTTTCCCTGGACTAGCCACACAGAAAGTTTCTTCCACTGATCTTTAATCCTATGGGAAACCAGTCCAGATGCCCACCCCTTTTGCTCTGCGCCCTTCAGAGGAGGCGAGGTTTCCCTAGGAAGATCATCTTCAGACTACATGCGCACCTCTACTCCACATCATTATCACAGGCGCTCAACTGTTGCCTAAGGGCGTAGGGTTGGCTCTATTCCCTGTGGTTTTATAGGTGGGCATCATGGAATATAACACCCACCCGGTAATAAAACAACAACTTTATTCTTTAAAACAGGCTCCTTCAAAATTGATACATTCATGTTCGGCAATCACTTCTTCAATGGAACTAAAACTCTTTCCCTAAAAAATTCTTATTAGGTCTGTAAACAGGTAGTAGTTGCTGGGAACCAGATCCGGAGAATAATGTGGATTGAGAAGCAATTCAAAGTTCAATTCGTGTGCAATTTTGTGATTGTAGTGATTGACTTGTGACTAGGGAATCCAATCGCGAGCCAAAATTTCGATCCCGGGATTTCAAAATTGCATTAGACCATCCCGGAATCAGTCCCGGGATACCGGGACCGGGATTTTCAATAGTCTAAGAAATAACATTGATAAATTTGATAAAAAAGTACTAATAAGTCCATTTATCTAATATAAAAATGTCACTGATAAAATTCCTATCTGCTGAGACACGGACTAAAACTCGCAAAATTCCCGATTTCCCGATAAATTATTTATTTCCGTCGCTGCAGATGAATATTTATATGCTATAATACTTTGATGTGATTCGTTATTATATTACGGAGTAATACAAAAATTTTGAACCCCGCATCTATTATATTTCATATCGATATTCCCATTATTAGAGTCGAGGTGTAGTAAATACATCACCGGTAAGGAACGGTTAATATAAAAATTTTAAGTTCGTCAATTTGTAGTTACGCCACTGGTTCCAAGCGTCCAAAATTCGGCGAGAATGTCTTGGTGAAAGAGCACTTTTTTCTTCTTAATTTGGGGTAATTTTTCCGCTATTTCTTCCGCCAAATTCAATAATACACCATAACATTTCACTGTTGATGTTTTTTTTGGTTAATCGATGAATAAAATACCGTGTGAATTTTAAAACATGGAGGCCAAAACCTTCCCACGAACTTATTGAGTGATATGTTGCATATGGGTTTGTAAGATGTATGTATTTTGAATGATTATTGTTCATCTTGTTCTTCCGATTTGCTCTTCAAAATAAAGCAAAGAGACCATTATCGCTTATTCCATTGAGTTCATAGCCGATATCTGACTCAATTCTTAAAAGTTTAACACCTTTGACTTCATTTACTACCTTTTCGTTCATGATAGTATCCATTTAATACTCTCTGTTCTCAAAATAACTTTTCAAAAACGAATTATTTGGTTTTAATGTCCAATCTAAAATGAAATTATTTATACTTTCACGCTATAAACTTATATTTGTATATGAAATTCAAACCTTAGTCTAAAAGTACGATCAAATATCTACTTTTAGCATTCATAGCATTCCAAATATATGATTTGGTCACTTGCTTTTTGTGAACTTGATCAAAAGCCTTGTGTTTGATCGTTTTGAAGACATTTCCAAAAATGTAAATTTAACTCTTGCACGGATGTTGAATAGATGTTTATCCCACAATTTACTGTTTTGGCATACTTTGATAGTGATGTTCACATTTTTGTATTGAAATATGGCCGCGATACAATTTATATGAAAATTTCCGGTGTTCAATTTTAATCGCAAATGAAATACAATATTTTACATAATAATGGAAAAAGCTCCGGCCGATAATTTTAATCATGGCCGCAAAACCTTGATTTTTCAATAAATTAGCTCATTTTTTAATAAAAGGGAGGAACACCTGTTCCCGCTTAAATAACCACGCGTTGAATATTTCACCAGATTTCCAAAAGCCTCGACAAACGGAAACGTATTTTCGGGGCCGTTTCGATTTTTCATATTTCCACGTGCATTTTCATGATTTCCACACGTATACGCGGTGGAAATGTACGCAATGGCGATTGTGGAAAGGCTTTAAAACGTATTTTTGAAGTGACCTAACGAGCTGAAGAGGATTATTGTGATGATTTACGCTAATGAAGTCCTATTTGTGTGACCCGTTTGATTGAAGTCCACATTGTGGAACTTGAATCACGTGTTTGATTATTGTTAATTCCATCATTCTTGAATTTCATGCATCTAGATTTTGTCTTATGGAGCATATTTAAGCCAATATATCTCAAATTGGAATGCGTTTTAATGATATCAATTCACGAAAAGTGAAACTTTCAATCAAAAAGAGATGAAGTATCGTTTTACTATATCCGTCACCATCACACACATCATAAAGATGCTACGTGAATGCACTTATATGTAGCTTGCCTATTTTATTATATATTACACAAACACATATTCATCTTTTAGTTAACAAATTGACTAAAAAATCAAAAATATTTAGGTTGGGCTCATTAATATACCAAACCAAACTTAAGTATAGGACTTGTTTTCTTTATGATTTAAATGGTATATATCACTTTTCATCTCGTAATTTTATTTTTTGACAATTTGCTGTTATTTTATTGCTATTTTAAACATGATTTATGATGATTGTAGTAAAGAAAAAAAATTCGCAACAAAAACTTTGTCTGTATTAAGTGATAATGATAGCAATCAAGCAAGACATACATTGAAAATGACGTTATTTTTCATTCAAAATTGCTTTGAAATAGCTGAATTCCCTGAATATTTAATCGATCAACCACAAAGTGGTTGAAATTAAAAATTATGGCGTATAAATGCATACAAGTACATGTTGTGACGTTTCTTGTGGCCTCATCAAAGTTGTATGAAGTTCCGCTGTAAATATCGCGGCCGTCTCGATGCTTCTTCAGGAATTATTTATCGTCAATTTTACCTTTTGCAGTTTGTGTAGAATTACATTGTGTACCTTCAGTTCATATCGATCGCATAAAATATTCAATAAATCAATCGGTTGTCGTGACTGGTCTGTTCGTTTTGCGATAGCACTCCTTCGTCCTGCTCCGAGTTTCTCAAGGCATAATATAGTAATGGATTTGTTGTATACTCACCACCACTATCTGTGTGCAGACGGACACCGAGACAAACAGGATAGACCGGCACGGATAGCAAACTCCCTCACTGATAGCTATGATAACAAACATTACCTAGATTGAGGGAAATCATCGATAATGTCACGAATAATGAATAATGATGAGGGCCATTTTCTACCAAGGCGAAAAAGTTAAACGCTTCTTCATAAATTGCTTTCTGAGAAAGGCTTTCAATAATGCCACATAGGGAATCAAAACGTCTTTCAACCAAAGCACTTTTTTTAAATGAAACCCATGCGGTGCGATTCAGCTCGCTTTGGGAAGATAAAGGCATTGATTGATTAAAATTGCCTAGTAATAATCACAAATATGATGAGTTGTTTATGGACTTAAATTGCTTGATATATCCAACTTAAATGATATACATTGTGGAAAAAAATAATATAATGAACGCTATCAAAAATATCATCCTAATCGATATCCGTACACCGATAGACCTTATTAGGGAAAACATTTTTTGTGTGGTGTTTTCCTATTTGCCTTCCACACGTGGTAAAGCAAAGATAGAACTATTTGGATAGGAATTATAATTTAGTTAGAAGAGGAGACAATCTATGAATGAGTAGCAAAATTATCATTATATTTAAATGATAATTGAATTATTGTTGCAAATTCTATTGCTCAAACACGGGCGTTCCTGCACGACGTATCCAGGAAATCAGGATAAACCCAGATCGAGACGATCGATCGAAAATATTAATATCTCCGAACTCTTAATTTAATTCAATAAAAAGAGATTGATCTTTAAACTATTTCAGAGGGCGTTGAATACGTTGATACAGAGGATAATTCAAATTCCAGAATGCATCCCCTGTGTTCAATGGATTTGCCTATATACAATATAACATATCACTTAATATGTTGATAAAATGAAAATCTTCTTCAATCACTTAAGAAGATTTAAGATGATTTTCATCCTACGAACTTATTGAGTGGCATAATGTGTTAGATCCTGGACTCTTATTATAATGTTTTAGATTCAAATGCAGATTGTGAAAACAAACCAACGAATTTGGGGGATCAAAAGCATGAATATCAATCGATCTTCTCAATTCTGATTTATCCTGATTTCGTTGATCTGAAAAAAATAAGTTTCCCTAGAAAAATCTCAAATGAAGATCGCCTATATAACATATATGGCATCTTAAGAAGTAGAAAATAACCTACAGTATTCAATATAGTGATTGATGTTTTTTTGAGTAGCTGAAAATATTACAAATAAGTCATTATTGGCGATATTCGGATAATTCGACTCAAAAATTCTAGTTGCTTTTCTTAGATTTGCCGGGACGACCAGATTAATAAAATCATCTTGATCTCGCAGTGATCTAATTTAAAATCATCATTAACATAGATGCTAAGTTTATATGTCCGCCACTTATTATCCATACAAATCCACTTATCTGTCAGGACCGCGCAGCGTGTATAAAGCTTGTATTTAAATAAATAAACCCTGTCGATAACAAACAATATTCGGTCATTTCTTTAAGTAAATATAAACAATTCACTTGATATCGATTCATTATATCATTTACACATCATTATTATTCGATAAATTTGGGTTAAGAATTCTCTTTCTGAATTACTGAAATTCGGACACAACACTATGTCTTACTTATTTAATCCTAGCGGATCAGAAATCGTACGACAGAGACAAGTGTCTTGCGTCTCCTTGGCCAAGTTATGCCTTACACGTCAAAACATTCTCATTTTTTTTCAAAGAATATTTTAATCGCCAAAAAAAAGTAGATATAATTAACTGAAATCGCTATCGTCGGATGAGCTATTAAAAACAGAATAAGTGTCTTGAAGTTGAAGCTCAATTGTTCGTGTTGTCTTGAGAACAGGCGTTTGTTTTGATAATTAAGATACTAGCATCATTCTTATGGTTGATCAATTTTGTTATTGCCTTTTGACTGTTCTGGAGTGGTGTCATTAGCCGATTATCATCACTCCTTTGCAAAATATATGCCTTCAGAAGTAAACTTGCAGGCTTGCACAGTAACTCTATCTTTTTATTTTTCTGCCGAGCCTGGTTCATGATCAAGCTTGTTATAGGCTGCGGGGGAGTTGATGAAAAACTGAATTTACTTTATTATCTATATTGATAGATAGTATTATATGAATTGAAGCTATTTTCCATATTATAAATTTTTAATTCGATTGAATTAGCGTTAATAATATTATCGTTCAAAGGGAATTGCTTTGGATTAATAATGAATCAAATTTAACTTATAATTGGTTTTTGCACTACTTTTTGCATATAAAGCGCGATTTAATAAGCGCTGGGGTCATAGCAGTTGGGTTGTTGTGCTTTGAAACACGCTTTGTATAGTTTTCATTATAAGTAGCGTTCCGAAGAACACTCAAATGATCATTAAAATTATATATTTTATAAATAATACTATGGTTTATGTATATTAATGTGTTTATTTTTTTGTTTCAGGTAATCTTGGATTAAATTCGAACGTCTTATGAATCTCAAGAAGCATCGTCCATCGATTATCGCAGCCGACAATGGTGACATGTGAATATATTCTATAGGATCTCTCATTATCCGGATTACGACAATGCCTCGTTTTATCTCCAAAGTCAGATTGGGCATTAGTCATCCTTGGCCATGCCAAACTTGCCTCAATGAATGGCCATTTCGCCGGATTCGCATAATGGCCAAATGTTATTCGGAACCGATGCTCGAGGATGGTTTTAGTGGTCCACATTCTCAGCTCATTCATCAACCGACAAATGTCTTGGCCAGCAGGTTTAAATGCCAATCGTCCGTTTGATTGCACAGTCTTGCCATAATTGCTGAGCGAACTCATCTTCTCTCTGATCTTTACCGGTCGCCTTGTTGACAAATAATATAATAAAACCTAACGAGAACGGGTCTTTAGAAGCCATTGTTGAGAATTTATATAAAAAATATTTATACGCATTGTGGTTGGCACGACAAAGTATCAATTAGTTGAGCGATATCATCTTAAAGTAAGATTGAACGATTTCTAGCAATGTATGTTTCTGATTGATGCTTTACTTTTGAAACATTTATTAAATTAGACAAATCAAATTTTTATTTCAAAACACATCAAAGACTCTCTTTTTTGATCGGATTACGTAGTCATATTGTTTGATTTCAAAATAAAATCAGGGAATGTAATATGTTAGAATAACAATCGTTACTTCACGTACCGTTCATGTGTAACACAAGCAAAATACATGCGAATTTAGTCGGCTTGACTGACGCAAAGGTTAATCCCAATTTAACGATGACTCATCCCGTATTATTCTCGGAGTAATGCATTTATTTACAAATAGTTTTGGAAACACTGATATGTGCCATTAAATTCAATTAGTTAAATCCTATACAACAGCGGCGAAAACGGATAATTCGATTAAAATTTGTTATCCAATGTATTGGAAAATTATTATTATGGTTGGTTTTTCAGCTCCACCAGATCATGTGTTCCCAATTTTGTCTCAATACATCAGTCGAATAGGGAGCTTTGTACTCTAAAATACATTTTTTTACAAATGTGATTCAAACCTGATTAAAAAATTTCAACCGGTTATTTTGTGAGTTTAAACATCAGCACTTAAATGAAATTTCTGTTTATTGTAACATTAATTGTTCAATTGGTAGCATCGCGAAACGTTACAATGATGGTCTAAAATAAACAGCTACTAGAGTGGAAAATCGGATAAATTCCTTTAAAATACATATTAGGGTCATAATTTGCACAATATCAACAAGATTTTACCACATTTTTAGCACTTAAACCTAGACAAATAATAAGACACTTGGACATTATTCTCATTTTCCAGACATTGACAGCCAGACATCTGTTAGTTTTATAATTTGAGATATTTGCAGCATTATTTGGATGAGAGAAATTTCAAAACAAACGATGTCAAAAATGAACTTTAAGGACATTTTCGTTAAAAGCCCGTGATTTTTTTTTACGACAGAGGCATTAAAATATCACCAGATAAGTGGAAAGAGTCATATGTAAAGATGGAAATTATATTTAGTAATAATATTTGGTAAAGCGGAAAGAAATGTCATTTTTTTGTTATTCGGAGAAAAAATTATTTTAATAAAAGCTGTACAATATTACACAATTAAATCATTTCCATTGTTATTTATAATTGCCCTCCACAGATTAGGTAGCTTTTTAATGCCTCTTTCGAAAAATTCGGCCGGTTTTCCACTAAAGTAAGAATCCAAATGATTTTCCACTTGTATCACAGAAGCGATTTTTTTTATCGCGAAGCGAATGTTCAAATGACTTTAAAATATGATAGTCTAAAAGAGCAATGTCAGGAAAATATGGTGGATGTTGCAGCACTTTTAAATCCAGCTCCCATATTTTATTCTGCGTATTCTTTGCAGCGTGTGGTCTTGCATTATCATGCTGTAATATTCTTCTTTGGTTGTTAACTAGCACTGATCGCTTTTTGAGCATTTCCGCTTTTAACCTATCTAATTGTGCACGGTAAAGCTCTGCTGTGATAGTTTGGCCAGGTTTTAATAATTTGCAGTGAATTACGCCAAAAAAATCCCACCAAACACATAGGAGGACCTTTTTCAAGGATAATGACGGTCGAGGGGTAGAAACAGGTACTTGATTTAAAGAAAGTCACTGTTTTTCCTTCTCAGACTGTTGTAGAGGACCCACTTCTTATCCCCAGTAACGATCCTTTTTAAAAATGGATCAATTTCATACCTGGACAATAGCGATGAACAAATGATTATTCGTTGTTCCAAGACCGTTGATAACAGCTCGTGTGGTACCCAAATTCCCAAATTTTGGTTTATTTTTCAAATCTCTGTCACCACTTTTGAATTTTTTGAACCATCTATGGCATTTTCGAATATTCAATACGTTGCCATATGTATCACAGATGCTCTGGGTAGCTTCTTTTGCTTTTAATCCTTTATCGAATAAAAACGGTAAACAAGATCGCAAATGGGTCTCATTAATTTCTGGCTTGGACATTTTCACTACGGCTAAAAAAATATTAAAATATTTGAAAAAGTAAGACAAACAATAGAGCTTCAAAATGACACCAACTTTGACGTATTCAATCGACAGCAACCCGAGGCAAACTAACGGCAAAGACGCAACCAAAAAAAAATGACATTTCTTTCCGCTTTATATAATATGTTAAAAAAATTAAAAATATGAGCGTTCGATTTGAATTCATTCACTTAAATTTAAATTTTTAAATTCATTTTAAAAACAAAAATTTCTATGTTTTTATATTGTCTGTATGAAGTGTGTCTGGTCACCACATTTTTAAAAATATATATACGCCATGAAAAAACATGCCAAAATGGTTGGTAATGGTCCCATAAAAGTGATTCCTAAAAGCCACCCCAAAAAAAATACCTGTTCGATTCTATGGTTTCCAGACTAAGGAAATATGGCTGTTGATTAAATTTATATAAACATAAAAAATATTATTGTTTGTCAAATTGGCAGACATTCTTTAAGTCTTAAGATCCACAAATATACTTAATTAACGTCGAAGGTGTGTTCCACACGTAAAAGCTTCTTTGAAGCGAATAAGTGTTGAATATTCAACGAAGAACACTTGTGTATCAAAACGGCTTATGTCTGAAACCAACGATTTCATCATTTCCATTAATTAATTATCGGAATAAAATTATACAACAACAATCTGTTATGATCAATTATGATTTATGACCCATTTCTACGGATAAACAATTGTTTGATTTATATGTATATTTTTCGCGCCGTAATTATAATTACATCTCCGTTTTGACAATTCCTTTTTTGCTATTTTCGAGCACAAATGATTAGCTGAAAATACGTTTTATTAATTATGATCGGGGTTGTTTCTATCGTTGTTATTAATGAGCGTTTCTGTTGAACTCGTTTTACGTTTGACAAAGAGAAGTATTCTTTTGTGAAACCCTATTCGCAGCATTGATGTATAATTGTTGTCCTGAAGAATGAATGGTCGTCTGTCATCAGAACGTTTTCTCATGTTGTTCCAATCCGTTCTCGAGAGGTAATAATTTATTTAGACAATCAGATAAATTTTCTTATGACGCACGCCATTATTACAACAATCTAGCCGAAACAAATATATCCGGGATGATTATTTTATTTCTAATGGCTCAAACCGTGAAAACGAGCCAAATGTAGTTTAACTACATTAACAACCCTTTATTCTGTTTTAATTTGAATCCCGAATTGCTTATTTATCCTTCGAAATGGACTATTGGGAAGCAATCGATTTATATTGAGCGCGTAACGATCGTGCGCTAATCAATGGCTCTGTGCCCATTCATTTGTGAATAGACACACATGTGAATTGAATCTTACTTACAAATACTATTTTATTAATAAAAATATGAATAATTAAACATTGTACCTGTAATTAGTTCCGTGGTTATGCGGTTGGATTCGTAACTCAATCATCTTGGGTTTGAACCCTACATGAAGTGTGGCTGGTTACCCTATTTTTAAAAATATATATACGCCATGAAAAACCATGTCAAAATGGTTGGCATCCATCAACAGCTCATAATCAAAATTGATTCAATCGAATAAATTATTTCGTTAAAGACATGTTCTTTCGAAAAATGAAATTTAAAAAAAAGCTTTATTTGCCCTTAAACGCCAGCGACTCACCGGTGAGTCGCTATTATCCTAGAAAAATAAATCATTTTTAATACCTAACACTTATAACGTTAGGGACACATATTGGTGAATCCAAAAATGTCTTCATAGTTTGTTGGATCGTGGTGTTTATATTTAATTTTTAATCAGGGCTGCATATTGAATGATCTTTGCTACGTAACAGAATCTATTTTGGGATGTATTGGTCAGAATGCCTTTTGAAAAACGGTTCTTATTAGTATTAATAATTTACTGAAACAACCCTAAAAAAATAATTTTAATGGCGTGTACACAATGTAAATAAAATATAAAAATATTAATTATGACTTGTGACAACCCTGAACAAGAAATGCTCAAAACCTATAAATTTTCTAAATAAAAATTGACCTTTTTTGTGCGGTAGATACGTTTCGCAGAAAATCGCATAAAAAAAGCTATGACTTACATAGAAAAAATGAAGATGCGTTTTATGGATTTTAAAAACCGCATAACTTTGAAACAGATATATAAAATATATCCAAAATCGCATAAAAAAAGTTATTAAAAAAACGGAAAACAATAAAACGATTAAAAAGTAACATTTTTGGTAACATTTAAAGGACGTCTTGCATCATTGGTAAAATTCTAAGGATGTCTGACACTTGGCACTTCTAGTGCCAGAGATCTATTAGAGAAATACTAATTCTTTTAATTACAAACTATCATATCTATATGATCATTATTAATAGTATATCCAGTGTCAATGTCATTATTGTTCTGTATAGATTTTTTTTCTGTTCTGTGTAGAAAACCGCATAACTTCAAAATCGCACTAAAAAAAGTCGCACAAAAAGAGGTTTGAGTGTTTTTATTTCTGCAGATCCAATAAATCAGGGTAAGCTTGGACGATGACTTATTAACAATTCCGATCTTCCAAGTTCCAAGATCTAAGATCTAGCCCAATATACTAACTATACTCAATTATATTAATAAATATTTTTTTAAACCAGCGGTTCTTAAACAGGGCTCTGCGGATCCTTGAGGGATTGATCCTACACAAGTTTAAGAATCGCTGATTTAAACCATACAAAACCTATTTTGGAGATGATTACTTCAATGTTAACTTCATAAATTCCATGCGCACAAATCTGTGCATTTCATCACTTCAATTATATACAGAAAAAAACACGTTTTAAACATTACTTGTGTTCAAACGTATTTATTTCACATGTTGCATGTACAATAGAATCTAAAGGATCAAACTTGCACAAGAAAAACCGTTTTTGAGTCTAGATGACTGCTTAAAATGTACTAATAACATTAATTTCCATAAAAATATTTTTTTAGAAGATTTCTTATTCTATTTTTTTGTCAATCAACCGATTTTCGCATGTAAATTCATCAATATTAAAGAAAAATTTATCTTCAAAAAATTGAAAGAAAACTTCAACAAGCTTTATGCATGTTTTAATTAAATAAATGTAAATCTGTTAGATTTTGCATGTGAAAGGATTAATTTCCAATTTTAAAATTGCGAACTACCTCACCTTGTTTATTGAGTTTAATTAGCGTGATCTGAATATCCTGGATGAGGTAAAGTTTGTGCTGCAATATAGCCGAGGACTCGGTACAAGATTTACCATACGTATGCATCGGTACATCTAGGTCAGGTACCGTGCCGTAGCCACCTTTGGAGCTGTGGGGAAGACGAGATAGTTTTCTCTGTTGTAATAGATTACCCGATAATTACTGAGAGGTCATGCATTGGCATTGTGTCCGTTTGAACTTTAAAAGCTCGTGGCCAAGCGCCAAGATATTCTGGCCTGGCGATTGAAATGTCGACGCAAAAGCGAGAGTTAGCATAAGCTGCGCCTCGGCCATATAGGGCCTCAACGAAATTAATTGCGTAATAACCATGCAACCTATACCAAAATCGCATAAGCATTAATGATCGCGTAAGATGCCGAGTGGGCTTAACGAGCGGAAAGATATTATCGCCACCTAGCGGCGGCGTTCATAACTTTGCAATCGCACGCCAATAACGAACGCCTTAATTAATCGCCGATTGTATGTTTAAATATCGCCCTCATTGACTACAATGATAGGGTTTCGCAGACATGATACACTCGAACACTTGATATCATCTTCGATTCATTACGCTGGACAGTCTGAGCTTGTTTCGAAATGCGTAATTGGCGAGGAGTTTAAATTTGCGTGCGTGTTGCATGGTCAATTATAAATGACGGATGAAACGTCCAAGGTGTGTGCGCGCAACACTTATCGACAAAAATAGATAACTACACTATCGTTTTGTGTTTGTTAAAATATCGCTTTAAATTCATTTGGGTCTAGAATCAATTGCTTTTTCTGACGCATTTAGCACAGATGATTTATCTATTGCAGTCAATCAAATGTATTTTTCCATTATAAACCAGGGTTACGAATCGAAACGGCACCGATAACCGATAACCGGTAAAACTCTTATTTTTGCTCTTATTGAAAATATCAGTTTTATTGGTTCTATAATCTTCACTTCATGTTTATCCTGTTAATCTATATGGTAGGATGATCGCGTATTTGCGAGCGAATTTCAGTGATTCAGAAAGAGCATTCTTGTGCGTTGAGCTCGGAGAGAGACAGAGACAGATAAAACGTTGTCCGGTAACTGTGCATGTGAGACAGAGACGGAGAGCTTCCTGCGTACATCGCACGATTGTATAGATCGTCAACCCAAATTCATCGACTAATAATGATGTGTGAATGATATAGGGATCCTCCACCGATCCGAGCTGTATGTTTATCCCACTATTCGGGACCTTGCCAGTCCGCTCAACAAAAATGCATAGCAATGTGCAAAGCCTGAATTTAATATCCATATCCAACCGGTCCGCTTTTAAGACCGCTGACATTTCGAATGAGCGCCTCGCGATCGAACGCCATGCCCGAACATATCCACAGAACGTGGTCTGCGTCCATGACCGTGTGAATGATATAATTAACTATTTTCAAGTGTATTCTTTATGTTTACTTGAAGAAATGACCGAATATTTTGTGATATCGACAGTGTTTATGTATTTAACTCGTTCGTCGCCACGTATACTATAATAGATATGCGCGAAGGGTGTTCTTCCGTGGGAGTCTCGTCTTTTTCTATAACGACTTGCAAATGTTAACTTGACGAACGTCTTTCTATATCTTCCAGATGATAACTGTCTAAATATCTTTCGAGATCGGGCTCAAAACTTGCATTCCTACCCTTATCTGTTTGCACTTGCTTATCTTCACTTTGTTTTTGTTAATTTGACTAATGACAGACTTATTGATCTAAGATAAAACAACATTTGAGAGAAGATGCGCCATATGTCGTTCGTGTATGCGTTATAATATAGCATCCCAATTCCTTCTGTTTACGCTCAGACTATCGAATTTCGAACACCGATTCACGTTGGGCGATGAGAGTGTTAAATATAAGCTTTATACGCGCTCCTACCGTCCTAAAAGATACGTGGATTTGTACGGATGATAAGTGGTGAACAAGCAAATATAGCATCTAAGACTATGAAGATTTTGATAGCTTGCTAGCTACAGTCTTCTTTATTGTTATCTCCTTCTAAAAAAACTTTGCTTTCATGATCAATATGGTCAAACATACAAACGTACAAAAATATTTATTACGATTTAGACGGTCTAGTATTACACGTTTGCATTTTCTATATCAATGATACTTCACCGTACATATGTACTATACTTGTATTGAGATGTCGGATTACAGGGGGTGCCGGATTAGACTGCGGCTGGATTATCGCCGGTATTTAATCAAATTTTTGAATTATATTTGTTGCCTATATGATAGATCTAAATTGTATACATTTTCCAGAATGAAATCTCTATAAATAAATTTATAACTACGCGGAAGTAGAAATTCATTAATAATAGAGAGTAAATTCACATAGAATGCTTATTAATTGTCATGTCTTCCTAAAGTTTTTATCATTGGTTGGTCGAAAATATTGATTCTATATTTAATTGCGTTAATATTTTCAATTGGTCTTTCTAAACGATCCAGGTATATATCATCAATATTTGATTGCTTGAAATATCCCAAATTATATGTTCTATTAAAGCGGATAGCTTGAATGCTATTTTTTTAATGTTACTTATTCATTTCTACAACATATTATTAGTCAATTATGTGTAAAATGAATAAGGGTGTCATTTCAATTTAAATTTGATATTTTTCATGTTTCGGAAGTAGTTAAAGCGAGTCGAGTATGTTCCGACACCCTCGTGAGGGTTTATTAATAAAGGTGCTTGCTTCCCTCATCGATCCATCACTTTTTATGTGTCCACAAATTGGAATTTTTATTTCTTTAATTAGGTCGTTTGTTAGTCATAAACCTTGCCATTATGCCATGAGACCCCACCGGGTGGTAAAATTACTCGGCAAACATGAAAAAAGAGAAATGCTCGACTGCCATATTTTTCTTCGTGAATAATTACAAAACTTAGCCAGCGTACGGAAATTAATTTGAGCGTACGAGGTTTTACATTATTCAATTAAGGGTGGTCGCATTCGAAGGCGGGGAGGGTTGAATTGATATAACCGGCAGGTAATGCATCACTTAAAACATAATTACAAGTCGTAGGAAATTGTGCGACTGCAAATATGCCATTTAGCCGTGTTCTCGAGTAATTATTGCGAATGCTAAATGTGTTGCACGGTAATATTGTCTGCCTTAGCGCCGAGCAACCCTTCTACATTTATTCACGTTCTCCTCTTTTTAATTTATGCACTGACGTGTGGAATAAAAATTAGCTCCACTCAAAACTCTCGAAAGCTCGAGCTTCCACTTTCGAGATGACAATGGAACATGCGCTGAATGGAGCTAACTGGGACGTCAAAAATGATAGAAAATGGTGTCTTAAAAAGTAGAAGAATCGCCCTTAGCGCTTGAAAACCTTCATCTTTTTGCATGTGGATATATTTGGAATATTAAATGACATCAGCGTGTTTCATCATCCGGAACAATTTCCAAAGCTATATAAGTACACTCCAGGTTTATGTTGGACAATGATAATTTCGACAAAAATATGGTCTAAATCAAAAGTATTTTATTGGGTCTCCCGTCGCACATTTTCATGGACCACAGGTGGTCTACGGGTTACAGGTTATATTGTTCTGGCTTTTATTTCGCCATTACTGTTTCTAATTCTGCCCTTGTGGCACTCATAATTTTTCCAAAAATATGTTTTCATTATACTCCAACACAAAGATTTCGATATAGCACTTCCCCCAATTTATTTGGGAATATTATTTTTAATTTAATATTAAAATATTTTTATTTTTAAAATGATCATTGAACAAACTTAAAATGTTCATAGGATATTTTATAGTTACATACATCCTCCTTCCAAGTCAGTTTCCATCATTTTTTCTTATTGTAAGTCATAAATCTATACAAAAATGGTCCAATTTTTGTTTCATATCCAGATAAGAAGCCAATACAATGAAGATATGATTATTTTTTTGATATCAGCACATCATAATACAGAAATAATATAATATATGTCATCAAAATAATAATTTTACAACTTTCACATTTTGTGATAACAATAAATGCGTGTGTCATGAACCGTGTCTTGATACAAACTTGCAATAAAAATTATGATCTCAAAATTTAAATTATTTATGTCTATCATGAGCCTCTTTTTTCAGTTGTCCACAATTAAATGCTAAATTATGCTTAAAAAAAATAGACGAAATACAAAGTTGATGCTTTGACGTACATGTCTATGGCTTCCAAGTTTAATTTCGTTGATTCGACGCACATATAATCAAAACATATTTTGATGGAATTTAGATTATCAACGCGTTTGATAAGTATTTTTCCATCATTAATCAAGTGTTTTTACATTAAATGGAATTAATATGTAATATGTGTATTAATATTATTGAGTATACGCATTCCAACCGGTCATCGACAGGATTGAATGTTTTCCAAAGGAAAACATTATATTAATTCAGAATAACTGTGACGTGTAAATCTGTATAATGTTAATTATGAAGCAGAGGGCCAACTTTGTATGAATAATATGTCGAATTAGGGATAAATGATAAGTAACTTTAATGCTTTGATAAAATGAATTATATTGTTTTTGTACGAATAAGGGTAGAAGGAGCCGTGAGGGCTACACGTGTAGTGTTTTGCGTATGGAGTTTGGCACGGTGTTTTTCTGATCGTCACGCCCTTCAGCACGTCGCCACCGTTTCCCAAATATTGGGTCGTAATTAATCGTTACATAAATCAGTGAACATACAAAGGAACGAGGTTATGGTGGATCGTAAATAAGCTGTGACCTGGTGTGGTAATATTTTTTCATAAATGCCTCTCCATGTTTCATACTCGGGCGCTTAGCCGGCAGCATTCCCCGTGCGATCATTTGTCAAGCACGTGGAATTGTTCTGTGTTTATCGATTCCCCCTGAACATGATTTATGATGGCTTTTAAAAGCTTAATTGATTCTACTAATGACGGTATATTACGCCATTACCGCTCCTCTTGCGCCACGGAACCCCAAACCTTCTTAGATGAAAGTTTTACAACCGTAACTGCTACACCTGCCAAACGTTAATAATGGAAAATTATTGTTTTTCCAAATGCGACGCCTATTCCAACACCCCCGAAGGATTCTCACACCGATGAAGATCCTCACTCCAATAACTGATTTAGAGCTTCTTCTTGCTATTATATACATTTTCAATAAATCAAAAGCTCCTAGGCGTACTTATAAAGTAGAAGCATTCTTATGAATCTTTATACTATCCATAAAGTGCTTGTACTTTAATTTAATCTGAATGAATCACCAATATCAATGCTTAGTGGTTTTTTTTGAGTATATGGTCAACCCGTAGTGACATGTTATGATAGAGGATGAATACTAAAAATAGTATCCCTGTGGTAATAATTCCCTGTGGCCAAGAGGTCCAAAAAACGGACCTCTGATACGGCACAGGAAAACTTCTCTCTCGGCCGACATGACATGAGTGATGAGCTGATAGATACACTCTTATTTCGTCTACGGTGTCCAAGCTTACCCCAAGATCCCAATCAGCGTTCACCAGTCTGGACATTTTGCCAAAAATCTTGGTCGCTTTCCGGTTGCAATTTTAATGTTTTCTCTGAATCTGCATCCCTCAGAGATGGTTAATTCTTGTCTTAACTTTTATCTTTAATTTATGGAGAGAGAAGTTACAGCTATAAGTCTGCGGGAAGGACATCTTCCCGAGAGGTTGTCATTCTGACGAATTACAACTGCACACATCAACGACGGCTTTGCATGGGGATGCCATTTCACAAACACAATACATGTATAAAACGAAAAAATCTTATGACTAAATTTATTATATTAAGGTGTCCCATAAGTTTCTTTCGTTTTCATATTAAGAAAAAAATAAACAATTATTTGTATTACATCGAAATTGATTGAATAATATATGATCCATTCTGTTCTATTACATTTTTCTATCTCTCCGGAAGCCTTATGATGCCTTCTTGCCAAATTTTCCCAGGTTTGTTGGCAAAATATTGATCAGGGTACATTTTTATATCATTTTTTGATTTAAATTTTTTACCACGTAAAAAAAATTTCAATGAAATAGATAAATTAAAATCTGAAGGGGCAATGTTCGGAACATCCCAGTTAAATGATAATAATTTATTTCTGACGAGCAAAGAAACATGAAAAACAACGTCTCGTCTGTTCGCTAATTCTGTCCGTTTTCTGGCAATTGCATCTTTTGGATTATCTATTTGTAAACAATATTTTGTTGAATTGATCGTTTCATCTTGCTGAAGTAGCTCATAATAAACTACCCCATTCCAGTCCCACCGAATGCATAGAAACATTTTTTTTTATGTAGGCCAGGTTTAGCTACAGTTAAAGCTTCTGTACCCTTGATCCAAGACCGTTTACGTTGGATATTCTTATAGTGACAAATCTCTTCAAAAAAGGTTGGCCATTATGTCGTTGGAGAAGAAGATCGCATGTTGAAATACGCTGAAATTTTTTTTTGAGTCAGTCAGTTCATGAGGAAGCCACACATCTGAACGATTGATGTAGCCCAATTTTATCAGATGATTATGGACAGATAATCGTAGAATTTCTAACTTGATATTCGCTATTTCACAAACAGTATATCGTGGGTTATCTTCAACCATGGCTATGATTAGATCTGTGTTCATTTGCGAAAGAAACTTATGGGACAACCTATGAGTAGATTCGTTAATGTATTCTTATTATAAACGTTAGGATTCAATATCAACCGATGTAATAAAATGATCATTGAACGAAATTAAGATAACAATGTCTTGATTGATTTCGTTCATGTCATAAATTGTGCTTAAATTTCTTGCTGTATTTTGTGGGATATTTGCGTTTTGGTTCGAATTTTAAGATTCTTTGGCGTTGGTTATTTCTTGTGGATGTTTTCGAGGGAGGCACGTATGCCCCATGAGAAAATGTTGTCCGGAGTATGTTACAACGAAAATTATTTTTGTATTAAGCACAGTTTTGACGTCGGTTGATTTATATGTATAAACATGGCAAGGAATGAACGGTAGAAACATGATTGATTACAGTCCTTGTGATGCGGGAATAAAAATGCTGTCCGTGGACATGAAAGTGAAAATACACTGGCGCTGACCATGGAAAAGCCCCACATAAATATACGGCAAGATGATGTCACGATGACGGAAACTATTCCTGCAAAATTGGTGGCGACGACTATGGCGAAATTGCTTTCTGAGCATGGCGGGAGCGGAACTTGGAGTGTTGTGTTTTTCGTGCGGGGAAAAATGTGTATTTCGAACGGGAATAGAATTTTAATGATGATGGTACACATGAATGGATGCTTTAGATATTCTTGAATGACATGGGATGACTGCGAGCTAATGCGATTGGCAAATAGCCTAGATGGTCTCTGGACCATACTGTTCCAAGATTATGCTATCTAGCATGCCTGAGCGTATGTGCACATAGTTTATGTGCCAACAGATGGTCGTTGAATTGTCTCCGGGTAGAATGGAAGAATGATTGATTTGCTATTATTAGACGCGATCCTCCTTCACAGTTGAATACCATCGGTAAGAAAGGCGCTAAATACCAAATCTAAATACAAAAAGGCGATTGAATTCCACCACAGACCATTTATATGGCATGAAGCGCCCTTCCTTCGAATGGACTCATCTTTCGCAGCGAGTTTTGACCACTTTTTCGAATTTACATATTGTGGTCTACAATTGTTCCATGTCCGAATAGTTGTGATACAAAATATTTATTCCACTTTACCTGGATGCGGTCGGTGTATTTAATGTCTTCCGGTTGATGTACGATACATAAATTCTTGAGCGTCCCACGCCACCCCCTCGGCGGTTAACCCTTTCTGTCCATTTCGCCGGCAAAAGTTTGATGCTCGACCGCAAAACAAAGCATACACTTGCGGAATCTGAGAATTATAATATTTTCAGAAACACTCTACAATGTAAATTGAGAATTATTAATTCGAAAACACCTCTCTCACGATAACAATTTGCTTGGGAGTACGGCGCGGATAAGATATACTTGTGAGTGAATATTAACCCTGAGCTTAACGTGTTCTCAAGCGAATTCCGCAAAATATATTTAACTTTAAACATCGAAAATCGACAGAATATCTTTCGAGCCCGTTTACATCGTTTATGTACTTCTGTTCTGTGTATTTCGTCGTGTTATATGATCAGATAATCACCGAGAGTTGTAATTAATGTGGTCACTACTGTCGCCGTAGATCTTGTCCGAATAAAATATGTGTACGTAGATGCCAACAACGTCTCCTGATTGTTGATAAGTGTTTTACATGCTGTTTCGTATGTATTAAATACGATGGAATAATTTTCTATCGAATCTGTTAACAACCAATCCATTAAATGTGCATTCATAGCAAGATAGAATCCAATATTTATGTAATGGATTAGTTTTTGATCTCTTAGCTAGGAACGAACTTAAACCTGGAAGTCCCAGTTTGGAAGAGATAACCCAAACAAAATACACAATAATGACTTAAAAAGATTACACGCTAGAATTTAGGTTGATAATAATATTATCCGAAGTATTTATTTAACAGAGTGATTAAAGGGTTTTGTCGGTTATTTGTAACTTTTTATTCAGCACAAGAAGGAATCTGGCTGCGATAAGGACGTCCTCCCGCAGCCAAGGTCAACCGCCGACTCCTCCTCGACTCCGCCTCCTACGCATCACCACCCAACTGGCAACGGTACACGCGCAAGAAACGATCGGTCGTTAATTGCAAATGCAATGTCCCCGCAGCGCCACAGAAGATGGCGCTGTTAAAATGGCACATTGCGCCTAAAGAGAGACGGAAGATGTCGCTATTAATATGGAGAATTAAATCTGCTCAGATTAACATCGCTATTGCAGATGTTAAATCAGTAATCAGACAGAACTCTTTCATTATAACAACACTTTTTAATTTAATGCCCTCAATCATTATATTTTTTAAATTGGAATTACATTTAATTAATTTATTCTCTAGATCTCTAGAAGTGTTAGTAAAAGGATTCCAGATGAACGTGTTGTTGGTTGATTCCAGGAGTTTATTATTATGATATATTTTTAACCATAATGTTTATATCAAAATTCAAGGAATGTAATTATTAGATAATAATATTCGATTTAATATTATGCAAAAGTGATATGGGAAAAAAGGTTGAAATCCTCTGCTTTAGAATAATGGATTTGTTCTAGGACTCATTATAAAGACTTGGATTCAAATCCAGATTGTGGGAAATAAAAAAATTATCTTCTAGTTAAATAAATTCAAACTTTTTTCTTCTTTTTAGATCTTCATAATACATATATTATTAACCCTTTGAGTAGTGAACGAATTTTAAATCATCATAAACTTAGATACTATATTCGTATTTTTGCCACTTATCGTCCGTATAAATCCATTTATCTGTCAAGACCATGCAGCATGTATGAAGTTTGTGTATAAATAAATAAACACTGTCGATAGCACTTGAAAATTGATTCATTTGGATTAATATTGTACGCAAGATACTCTCTCCGTCTTTGTCTCACATTCACCACCTTCGAACTGCAAGATATTTTCTCTATCTCTGTCTCTTTCCAAACTTGACGTGCAAGAAACTCTTTGTCTCTTTCTGAATCACACTCGCTCTCGTCTCGAAGACCGACTTAATCACCGTGCTGGGCGCGCATTCTTTTCTCCCCGTCTCCGCAGCCCAAAATTAATTTCACCAAATTCGACAACATGATGCATTCATACAATATTTTTACTGTACTTATGTTATTTCCGCAAGTATAAACAATAATTTGACAAAGTTTTATTGCAATCGGATAAACGGTATGGAAGCGCATTAAATACGGACAAACAAACATTGATTTTTATATATTAGACTTTGCCTATATTACTTGCGTAATCCTTAGCAACAAGTGGACGAAGTTTTATTGTAATCTGACGAACGATATAGCAGCGCATAACATACGAACAAACATATACTAATTTTTATATATTAGATTATATAATACAAACGTAATTAGTTCTGAAAATAAGTCTTACAAAAATATAATTATAAAATATCCACACAAATTATCCTTGATTTATCAACCTTTTAGGGCCTCTTTGGATCTTATACTTATTTTTTGTTATTAAAAAATGTCTGCTGATTTTAATTAAATATTAAATGCCGGCCGCGAGTTGAACGCGTCAGATCGTTAGCCATTTGTGTCCACTCATGGAAGCGATCTAAGTTTTAATTTCTATATAAGCGAGGCCTCTGTAAACATTTGGGCAGCGGACCGGGCGCCGCGGTTTGAGGGCGTGTTGTTGGTATGTTTTGAATGAAAAGTTTATCAACACCCCGTTGTTTGCCTATTATGTCGGCTGCCGCCCCTGGCATAACTCTGATTGATGCGCGCAAACACTTCCACGGACTACACATGACGATACGCCTCTGTATTATTAATATTAATTCTGGCCCTTTTGTTATGCGAATAATATTCGACAAGTCTCTTTAATATCAGAAACATTAGACAATATGCAAAACAATGGAAGAAAGGCTATTGTTCTTGTCAGACGCACGCTCTATGCGAACAAGCCAAGCGCTGCTGCTGTTAAGCGGATAACGAAACTCACAATCTTGGATAGAACCGAGTAACTTTTCAATTAATTTTGGATTATAAATTAATTGCTAGTTTTAACTATAGAATATTTTTCATAAAAATTCATTAAATTTCATCAATTACGCTATGAGCCAAGCGCTTAAACATGATCGATTAAAAATTGGCATTCAATCGATCATTAATATTTGGATGTACTTTTTATTTAAAATATCATATTATTATATATTATTTAAAATATATAGATTAAATCGCTCGATCATCTGCTTATTATCCTATTTATGCAACGTCTGAATGAACAAACCCAACGATAAAAATGATTTAAAAGCGAGTAACTAATGCCTTTTTGCATGGAGTCAAAGTTTAAACTGCGTAGTAAGATTTATTTTTAATCCAAAGCGGTATTACAGCGCAGACTTCGGTGGAGGTTCTTGTGTGTTAAAGTTAGTTTGCGTCGTCTAAATTGGGAAAGTTTAAAGAAAGGCGTGGTAGTTTGTCGCAGGGTGGAATTGCGTGAAGAGTGTTTAATAAGGGCGAAATTTATGGAATGCCAATTCATAATCGACAAATTGGATTGCTAATAAGACGATCGCGTCAAAATATTTGCTAAGCCACCAACTTGTATCTAGAAAAGCAATTCGATATAAATTTGTTTGCCGAAAGTTGACGTCGAACATCGACGATTGGTGCCGTTACCCATTAATCAAAATTCTGTAGACATTCGAATATCATCACTTTATCGTATCAAAATGTCCGTTGTGGGGATTCATTGGGGTGGGTCTAAAAGCAACAATGGCATAAAAAGCCAATCATGGAAATAATACACTTAGATTGTCATGTACAGTCTTAAAATTTGCATGTTTGTGAACTTATTTGAACAAAAAGCAGTCTGAGCATTCATCAAAGACTACGCCGGGGGAGAATCACACCCTAAAACGAAATGGACGGACAAGTCGGAGTTGCACATGATTATGTAGCGTGGGCGATTTACCATCCCCGCATAGTGGCGCTGTTAACAGCGACATCTTCCATCTCTCTTCAGGCGCAATGTGTTATTTTAACGGCGCCATCTCTTGTGGCCCTACGGAGACATTGCACCTGCATACCGACTGATCGTTTCTTGCGCGTACACCGTTGTCGGTTGGGTGGTGACGCGCAGGAGGTGGTAGTCGAGGAGTTGGCGGTTGGCCTTGGCTGCGGGAGGATGTCCTTCCTACAGCCAGATTGACTCTGCCCCCGCCTCAACTATATATACGGTATCAGACCTTGCCTTTATTTATATTAAGAGAGTGCTTTTTAATAGTCATTCGCTGTTTTAAATTTGATAATTAATTCTTAAATGTTTGAAAAATTATTTTTGCATATCATGTGTTATTTGAAAATTGGGAAAAGATTTAGATTTATTAAGAGAAGCTTGAAATATGTCGCAAAATATTTTTTTTCTAAAGCATTTGTCGTCAAAATCTCGTTATATAATTTAAGCAGTTTAATTGAATTTATTTGTAAATGTTGGAGAAATATTTCACCTCCAACCTAAGTTTGAGCGCCCAACCACGTGTCTTCTATTTTAACAGTTTAATACCTTCCAATTTGGAATGATGGAAGTTCTGCTGGTGGCTAAAGACACGATGGACAAAGTTTTGCTGTCCAAGACGTGAATATTCATCAGCAGCACATTATATGCCAATCAGCTTAAATTTGATTGAGACAGGTCCGCCAAGACTTGCGATGATGTAATATTAACAAACTCTTAATCTTTGTTCATATTGGAGTTTTCAATCCATTTATTGATCATGTGATTCCTATCGCCTTATACATACAATGTTTTTAATATCTAAATTGACTTGATGTGATCAAATTTGTATTTTTAACGGAGTAAGAAAATGATTTAGTAGGAAAAATGATCCGGTATTGTGTATCTAATCACAGCAGCAGTGTCAACAGTCGATCTTGTAGGAAGTGCTTAAGTCCTTTTATTATGGTTGAAAAGTTTCCCCTCGGGATGCAATCAACACTACCGCGCCCAAACTCCTCTAAAGCCTTCTTTTTACACCCCGACTACCTATCAAAAGCTCGCCGCACGTTCGCGTCCACGTACAACGTAATATCCAGTACTTTAGCAGCGGGAAGCCTCGTCTTCTGGCCGGAAGCCAATGATAATACACACATTTAGAGACTGACTCTTTCTTCGTCTTCCACGTCCGTCTACTCAGACTTTGCTAAACCACCCTACGCTATTTGCAATCTTGCGTAATGACCCCTTATTGTATCGCCTCTAAAAATATGCTATTTCACTTACGGAGTCGCTATACACGAAAGTTTATTTCAGGGCTGAACCTTCTTCCTTCCAGGATGTATCAGAATACCTTGTCAGGAATAATCATTAAATATGCTGTTTATTATACATTAATGCTCTAAGCTATTTGTAACAAAATACCGATTTTGATGTCATTTTAAGACGACATTTATTTAAATATTTACAATGGTAATATTGAATTTACTCAAATAATCCAAGTCATCAAATTTCAACTTAGTTTTGATTATAATATCATATTTATAATATTGTGTTTCATAATTTGAATACTCATTATTTATTAAGAAAAACGCTCATAGTTAAACTGTATGGTAGGATGATCGCGTATTTGCGAGCGAATTCCAATGATTCAGAAAGAGCACTCCTGTATGTTGAGCTCGAAGAGAGACAGAAACGGATAAAATGTGTATGCAAGACAAAGACGGAGAGCTTCTTGCGTACATCGCATGATTATATATATCGTTAACCCAAATTTATCGACTAATATTGATATGTGAATGATTCAATAAATCGATTTTGGATGTATTGTTTATGTTGAGAGAAGATGCGCCAAATTTCGTTCATGTTTATCCCATGCTTTATAATATCGCATCGCTATTCCTACTGTTTACACTTCGACTATCGAATTTGGGTTCTGTGAGAAGCACCGAATCACGTTGGGCAACGAGAGTGTTAAATAAAAGCTTCATACTGCGGTTCTAACAAATAAGTGGATTTGTACGGATGATAAGTGGCAGACAAGCAAATATAGCATCTAAGACTGTGCAGGTTTTAAATTGGCTCACTATTCAAAGGGTTAAACCGGATAGACAAGCGCTACGGTGGGCCTATGAACAATCAGTTTAACACTCTCGTCGCCCAATATATCGCCCACAACATCTCTGTCTCTCTTCGAGTTCAACGTATAAGAGAACTCTTTCTGAATCCCTGGATTTGGCTCGCAAATACGCGGTCTTCCTAATATACACGTTAAAGTTTTAATAATCAAGCCATGTGTTCTAACATTTATATCGTTTCAGTTATGGTTTTCGTTTGGTTAATATAACGGTTTTATCGGTTATCGATTTCGTTCTGGTTTTAAATCCTAATTTATAAGGTTGAAGTGTATTGCATTTATAGGTATTTTTCTATAAAAGCACTGATTAAATTTTATGAGTACTACAAGCGATTGAGTAAATGTTATGGTAAATTTACGGTTCGTTTCAAGGCGATTAGTCACTGTAATCCCTGATTGCCGAAAGCAGCCCCTAAATAAAAGTGTTCCCGCGTATGAATTTCATTTTAATGGATAATTCGAGGTAAAATCATAAGTTTGAGCACAGAATTGCCATCTTAAACCGAGCGTGAAAAGATACAGTGGATCGTCGTGGAATAAGCTTAATTAAGTGCAATATTAAGATTTTAAGCGAGAGTTTTCTGCTGCATTGTCTGTGCTCAATTCCCAGCCGGCATATTATCGTAAGCATCGGACCAAAGTTAAGTTGGTCTTGCCAGGGTTCTCCTATGAGGACAGTCGCCAAGTTGACACCAGCCTGGCGAACAACTCTCCCTGTTTTACCCGTTTTTTGCCTCTTCTCTTCGCATAATGGTAACGCTAACGAGCCGCGGCTCCAGCATCTCAACACGCTAACTTAATTGTGGCCACATAAAAAATACCATCCAGCTACAAGCCAGCGTCCTCCGCGTAAGCAAAACACAAGAGACCGGGATATAGCCGTAAAGTAGCAAAACTAATTTTGTGTTCTTATTGTGAGCCCGCGATGAAAGAATCCCCTGACGTCAATCTTATATTATTAACTAGTTCATAAACCGCCATAAATGACGGGAAATTTAAAAGGACTTTCAGACAATTTCCATCTCAGATTTCTTATAAGACCGCCCAAAGAATATTTTTCAACGCGTTAACACCACAAATTCCATATGATTTTTAGCTCATTATAATTTGCAAATTTATTTAAAATTACCTTAAAAAGTCCATCATTCATGACGACATATTTAATTCGAGATTGCGGTTTAGGAATGATTCAATCCTGAAACAATTTAAAGTCATCCTTAAAAATAAAGTTTTGATTTGATAACACCCCGCCCCTCCCAAATATTATTATAAAAGTTGAAAAACTGGTAAAATTCGAGTATTTGGATCGTTTAACATAATGAGATAGGGCGGCGAGTGGTCCTCGTTAATTCAGGGGATATTTTTGTAATGTGACCCACGTACTGTCAAGGAAAGGCCCGAGCCTCACGTCCTCAGCATTAGTACGACGGATTATACGCGACAGCGCTTCCCAAGGGGTGGCTCGCAAACAAATCCTGATCCCTAAAATGCTGACCTTTATTTTCTGCCGCTTACTGCTTTCTGTTGACCCTTCAATGCCGAGGAATAAATTAATAGACCCAATTCGATCCGATAAAAATATTTGAGCAGCGTTTATAAATTCAAGAACGAATCACTGCCTAAAATAGAGACAACCCCTTATAAAATCATTCCTTATCAAATCAACAACTTCCATAAAATACATATTTTAAAATCATTAAACAACCGATGATTTATTTTAATAAAATGCTGAAAAACAGTTTTATATTTTTAGATTTCACACATCTGTGTTTCATGACCCTATTACGCCGAAAGTTTTTAAAACTTCACCCTTAATTATGGAAGCGCGAGTTGTTCATGCTAATTTTAAGGCAACATTTTTAATATATCATATTGACGCTTATGTAAAATATTTGGCTGTAAAATAATTAATAGCTCGAGTGTTAAATGGCCTTTGGAAACACTTGGGATAGCCAATAAATAATTCAGTCGAATGTATTTTATTATCTAAGCATTCACAAGCAAATTAAACCCAAATTAAACTAGTTTTTTTTATCCCGGATTCCGGGATCCCGGATAGTTTTATGTGCTCATGAATCCCGGGATTAATAAACGTAGTCCCCAAAAATTCGGGATTGAAATTTTGATCTAAAAAAAATCGTATACCTTACTAGCACAATGAAGGCTACTAAATCGAGACATTCCCGCCGAAATTTGGACGCTTGGAACAATGGCGTAACTACTAATTGTCGAGCTTAGGTGTCGCCTAGGGGCAGTAACTGTTTAATCTATGTATACATATATAGTGTACATATATGTTTGTCAAATTGTTACATTAATCTTTCCCTACCGGTGATGTATTTACTACACTTCGACTCTAATAATGGGAATATCGATATGAAATATAACAGATACGGGGTTCAGAATTTCTGTATTCCTCCGTAATATAATTACGAATCACATCAAAGTATTATAGTATATAAGCATTCATCTGCAGTGACGGAAATAAATAATTTGTCGGGAAATCGGGAATTTTGCGAGTTTTAGTCCGTGTCTTAGCAGATAAGAATTTTATCAGTCTCATTTTTATATTAAACAAATGGACTTATTAGTAATTTTTGATCAAATTTATCAATGTAATTTCTTAGACTATTGAAAATCCCGGTCCCGGTATCTCTGGACTGATTCCGGGATGGTCTAATGCAATCTTGAAATCCCGGGATCGAAATTTTGGCTCGGGATTGGATTCCCTAGTCACAAATCAATCACAACAATGACAAAATTGCACGATAATAAGAATGTTTTAGGGAAAGAGTTTTGGTTCCATCGAAGAAGTGATTGCCGAACCTGAAACCTAAAAAATAGTATGTTTGCAAGCATATTAACCTCTGAAAGAGCATTCTTACGCGTTGAGCTTGGAGACAGACAGAGAGGGAGAGTGTCTTGCACATTGAGTTCGGAAAGAAACAGAGACGGAGAGAGTATCTTGCAGCAGCGAGATTGTGAATGGGAGACAGAGACGAAGAGAGCATTTTGCGTACATCGTACAATTATATAGATCGTTAACCCAAATTTATCGACTAATAATGATATAATAAATCGATTTCAATTCTATTTCAAGTGTATTGTTTATGTTTACGTAAATAAATGACCGAATATGGTGTGCTATCGACAGTGCTTATTTATTTATGTACAAGCTTCATACACGCTGCGACGGTTCTGACAGATAAGTGGATTTGTACGGATAATAAGTGGCGAACATACAATGCTAATGATGATTTATAGTTAGCTCACTACTCAAAGGGTTAACAAGGATGTATCCTAATCTCGCGCCAGAAATAAAATTTGAAGAGGAGTATGTAGAAATAGTTGAAGAAAATGAATAATTTTAATATAACCATAATTTTAATATTTCTAATTATTTTTGTATAAGTCCTAGGTAGTATAGATTATGATTTTGTTGCTATTTATTAGTTAATATTGACAGCCATGAGACTCAATGATGTGAATTTGGTGATATTTGATATTGCAGATAATGCAGATTTTGCCTAAAATATTACACCTGCAATTGATTAAATAAATATTTTTTATCAGGGAATAATAAAAATATAATTATTTGTTTGATTTAATATTATTCTAAAAAGAAATATATCAAAATTCTACCTCATAAGCTTGATAAAGGACACCGGTTTGAAGCAAAATCACCCCCAAACTCCGAGGGAGGACTTGCTAAATTTCGGAGTTAATTCGGTATAAATTTTTATGATAGTATATCTTCGGGAGGATAGAAGACACCTCCCCATATATCAGCATCACGCCAAGTGTGGAGACCACTTGCGTATATTAATCTCGTTACGGCATCGCCCCCGCTGTGTAGTCCGTCCCTGGAAAAAGGAAATAAGAGCCCGTTTTCTTTATGAAAATTCTTTCATTCTCTCAGGCACGGTTGCTTGCGTTGCATACTCGTAAATTCGAATAACGTTTTCATTTTAATAATACCCAGGTCGACGGTGGCTATAAAATAGCTAGCTTTGCCCAAAATGCTGAATGTATAATATAATAATATGTCGCTGAGAGCTGTCTTCGTACCGCCCTCGGCTATTTATCAAAGCTTTTTCACTCAAGTGCATTCACTGCAATCGCCTAGCTGATCTCTGTCCGTTTTCAATTTACGACCCTCCGATTTGTAGCCCTGGAAAAAATATGTTTTATCTTCTATGGGAGAAATTAAAAGAGCAAAAATTCTCACAACGCACAACGTTAGCAAAATATAAAAAGCATATCCAATGTGTGATTAAAACTGAAAACTTATTTTGATAGAGCTTTCATATTTCATATTATATTTTTAAATAGATCTCATTATGGTCCATTAATAATTTGGAGCAATGAGTAACCATAAAAAGGTGTGCACCTCTCTCGATCATAATTTGAATCGGAATTTAGATATACATACTATCTAAATCTAAAGCCAAAAATCATCCAATAATATATTTGTTGTTGCATGCAAAAACAACAACAAATACGTAACAAGTAACAATTTTTAGTGTGAATTTATAATAAGGGTAAAAATAATTTAAAATCACTCTTAAAGATATTCAAGTTTTAGTTTAATACGCCTTAAATTCCTTTAATTATAAAGCGAAGACAACGCAGATGCTTCCATTAATGAGTCTCTTCCAGTAGGATTTCCCTCTTGCAATTGAGTGCAATTGTTTATACAATCGATTGTTGTGGGGATGTTTACTCATGGAGAAAATTTAAATAGTGCAATATGCACCCTCCGCCGGGGAGTGCTTGATTCGAATGCGATTTGTGCCAACATCCAGAATTGCATTCGCACCGATTGTTTTGCTCGCCATGCTCCATTCATATTTCATGCACGTTGCACAATCTATCTTAGTTTATGCCTCCTTGAAACGGTTGTAAATTCCATTTATGTCCTTTTTTTGGTCCAGCCTCCGCACCCCAACTCCGTCTGGTCCGTCGGTATCTTTGCGGGACGAAGTAAACGCTCCCGGTTCGTAACGGGATTTTCGTACATCAACGGTACGATATTTGCTGAGGTGCCACAATTTATTACAGCAAAAAGAAAAAGACCTCCCCCTGTTCTGTGGGGAATTTATTTCCAGTGAACTGGGGCGAAACAGTAAGACACTGACATTAATAAAAGCAATCGTTCCCTATAACGCCGCATATGGTAAGGCGAAGTGTTTGCCGATAGACACGACTCATATAATATCAAAACAAGCATATGCATCAAAATGTATTTTTATGACGTACAAGGCAGTGTATTTTATCCCCATGGAAAATTGAACCCTTACAAGTTATTTTTGTTTTTAACATCTTTATGCCACCCCTAAGCAAGTTCGTTTATTCAGTTGAAGAATTTAAAAGCACCGCTGTTACTTGTATTTTTTACGTGATGTATGAGCGTACGTATGTAAATTATCGAAGGTATATTATATGGTATTGTATTTAGTGTAACCGAGCAGTCAACCACAAAGTGAGCATATTGTAAAAGCACAATGTGTACCAAACAGTCTGAACTATCAGTTCGACTCCATTGAACAAGATGGAGAGCTCGGAGCTATTTCATTCGTAATAAACATTAACGCTCAAGCTTCAAAGACTACCACAAGACTTCGCTAAGCAAACTGCCGCCGAGGTTTCTGCTCGTTCGGCCCCCCAATGAGTCGGTGGTTGTTAGCTGGAGCTCCTCGACCCCCAGACCGAAGGCTCTCATTCCATCCCCCCCAAATACGAGTGGAAAACAAATCATCCCGCTGTCATATAAGTCTTAGGGAAAGATCCATTGCACAAGAACGAGCATTTTATTTGCGAACAAATCTCTCCACTTGTGTGTTCTCTAGCATGCATTTATATTCCGATTAGTACCTTCGCTGCAATCAATATTCTATAGAAAAAAAATCCAAAATATTTGAAGATTTTTCCATTTGAAGATAAACAGTGTCTCTAATTTGTTTTTATTATCTGTCTCTAATTACTCAAACAATATGAAAATATGCAAAAATCGTTTTATCGTGTTAGTCAAATCGACTAACAGTAATCTTATTGGTTTTTTTTTCTTGTAAATCCACTTTATCTGATATAGTACATTAGTTATTGTCGTCAAAAAAAAAATAGTTGTTGATGTCGTAAGTAACTAGTTTCTTATTACATCAACGCTTGATTTCTTCTACAGTTAAAATATATGTTAAGATAATCAGTTGTACAGCAAATCCGGTTTTTAGGGAAAAATTGTGATCCCGGGATCCCGGACAGTTTTAGGTGCTTATGAATCCCGGGATTAATAAACGTAATCCCAAATTTTTATCTAATCATCACGTTGAAGGTTACTAAATCGAGTCATTCTCGTCGAAATCTGGACGCTTGGAAACAGTGACGTAACTACTGATTGGCGACCTTAGGCGACACCTAGGGGCAGTAACTGTCTAATCTATATATGAATATATAGAGTACATATTTGTTTTTCAATTTTTTTATATTTACCTTTCCCTACCGGTGATGTATTTACTACACTTCGACTCTAATAATGGGAATATCAATATGATATATAATAGATACGGGGCTCAAGATTTTAGTTTTCCTCCGTAATATAATTACAAATCACATCGAGGTATTATAATATATAAATAGGAATTCTATCAGTCACATTGATGGTGTTATACAAAAATGGGGGCTCACGCGATCATCAATTTGAACTAGCATTTAAATATCTGATGACGATACCTCCAACAAGTATGGAGGCTGGGCGTACATTTTCAGCAGCAGGTTGCCTGACTACCAAAATCGGATCCAGACTAAATGACGAAACATTCGGTGTTTAATGTTACTTCGAGCATATTTTCAAAATAATATTTGAATTTTTTGGTATTTTATTTTTGAATTGTATTTTTATCTTTTCTTAAATAAATAAAATTCTTTCGCCTTCAAATTATTTTATATACTAATTGATAATAAACGAAGCTCAATAAATGAACTTTAACACTGTTGATAGTACACAATATTTGTTGATTTCTTTGAAATATTCCTTACATTTTGCAAAAGAGTGATGATACTCGGCTAATGACGCCAATCTAGAACAGTCAAGTGGGAATAAAAAAATTGATCAACGATAAGAATGATGCAAGTATCTTAATTATCAAAACAAACGCCTGCTTTAAAGACAACACGAATGAAAGTTGTCTTATCTTATCCGAAGATAGCGATTTCAGTTAATTATACCTAAATTTTATGACGGTTAAAAGATTCTTTAGAATACGATTTTTTGTTGAATAGTAAGTATGCACATTTACGAATTTCTATAAAAATATATTAAGAATATTTAGACGTGTAGAGGTACCTTTATGGCACAATTTTGCCATCGATGCACGAGTGTATGAGACGCAAGACAGCTGTCTCTGTATTACGATTTCCGGTCCGATAGGGTTAAATTAGAATTAATATTTAATTTTTTTGCTTCAAAAACTTCTCTTTTGTGCAATAATAATCACAAATTTTGTTATGATTGTTCTGTTAATTTTAAAATTAGCTTAAAAATATTTAATTGCATGTGCCAATGATTGTCTTTTTTTATTTTTCTGGATATGAATGTCGGTTTTTGTATAAGCCCTAGTCAGTGGAGTTGTAAATCTCTTTAACCGTCAACTTGGTACATGAACATGAGGACCTAAACGATTGGAAAACAAAGAAAGCTAATGATAATTGGACGAATCTTGATGACAGCATGTAAGTTATTTCAACATCAAAAAACACACAATTTATCCTAATATTTTTATTATAAGAATAGTCTTAGAAATACCCAAACTGGTGTATGTATGGCGGTTATTGTTTGAATAAAAAATTGTAGAAAGTATCTACGTTATAAAGCTTAAGTCTCACTTTTGAAACCCTACATTATTTAATATTTAGTATTTGTTTGGCAACCATCAATTATAAAATATTTTTAATATATCTGTTAGATGTAGTTCGCTGTGTAACGTTATGTATTCAACAGATTTCTGTTTGAATAATTTTTCAATTTGAACACATGTGGTTGCATAATCTTTATCCCTAATCTTTGCAGCGATGCATTTATATTCTCAGGAATAATATTGCAATTTAAATATTTATGAACTAAAATACATAAATCCACGCAAGTCAAGGTTGAATAATTTCAAGAAATGAATCGCAAATTTCGATCGCGATTTTATTTCACGGTTGTCGATACACGGCGGACGTGTCCTCAGCCCGCCGGACGAAATACGGCTGCAGGGGATGCATTGAATGCATAAAATATTGCGAGGGCATTGTGCAAGATTTTCAGAGATTTGTCCTCATTTATTTGTGTCAAATATTTCTGAAGCTGGAAACACCTGAGCACATCTTATCTGGCAAAACTGCCATTGGAGCAAAACCCTGTACCCCGGGAAAATGGGTAACATCCGACCGGCGGACCGTGAAACAGACTTGCATGTATGCTCTTCTCAAAGTGCTTCGTTCGTAGTTGCAGCCGATTTCAGATCTAAATTGGATATAATCTAGCCGGAGAAATCTAAAATATATAAAATTTCGAGTAAGAAAATGTAGTCTATACGCTACCTAATACGTATACTGCTTTAAGACTTTAAAAAATACGTGTAGTGAAATTTTATTGTGGCGACCTTTGGGGGAAAGATTTTCAATTAAGATTGTGCCACTGGAAATGGTTTTTATTATGAGAAAAGTATCAACGATCACCTTATAAAATACATAAATTCCATGTTAAATTATAATATTATTATTATAAAATGTGGTTTTTGAACAAATTACCCCGTTATTGCTTTACAAAGATGGACCCACTTGTCCAAAACACACGATACAATAACCGTCGTAACGACCAAAGAAACTCATCGAAAAGTGCATCTTCAAGCTCGAGGGTTTTACGAAATAAAGTTGAAGTTCCGTGTGTCCTCCAACAAGACCAACTTCCAATTTTATGGTGGTTGAGCAACTTTGCCGCGCCGCGAACCGATTTTCTACATACGATGCAATTTGCGATTACGTTCTGATAAAGGAATATATGCGGAGATTGTGCCGATTATGCAAAAAAAACTCCATTAAAACGTGTTCTTTATAAGTGAAATAAAAAGCCGATAGATTTGGATTTATGCGAGTCTTTTTTGCTGAATTGCGATATGAAATCGCATGCTTAATGCGTTCAAATGAAAAGAAAATCGTTCTTCGATATAAAGTCTTTTAATGATTTATGTATGGAATTTAAGATCATTTTTGATTGTGGTGCTTATATAATACCAGCTGGTACCCGGCGTGTTGCTACCACAGAAGTATTCTAAATTATCGTTTGAAATTTGAAAGATATTTATATTATTTTGTTGGTTATATTATAAATATGAACAAACATACAAACATTGATTTTTATATATAAGATCTACTGTAAGTTGATTGTACTATATCTATATTATTTAAGAAAGTGCAAACAATAAGTTGACCAAGTTTAATCGCAATCGAATGAACGGTATGGCAGCCCATAAAATACGAACAAACAAATTTTTAATTTTGTATATTAGACTATTTTTATGTTACTCACGCAATCCTTAGCAATAAATGGATGAAATTTTGTTGCAATCCGATGAACGGTATGGCACCGCACTTCGTACGAACATATGAGAATTCATTTTTATATATAAGATAAAATGATGGACAAAGATCAAAAATTTTGTTAAACAGCATATATTCGATCACTATAAATTAACATCGAATAAAAGCACTTTCAATCTTTAAATCCTTCAAATTTGGACAATAAAAAATATCAAATCATTCTGGATATACATGTTTCAATTGAATTATTTAAGCATTGATTTCTTAAAGGGGTTACAAATTGAATTAGGTTGTATTATGCGAAGTTTTTGTGAGATCATCTGTATTATATAAGATGTACCCATAAAGATTTTCGTTTTTTAAATAAAGGATTTGAATGCTCATATTTTTAATTTTTAATATATCATTACAGAATATAATTTCCATTGTTAGACATAACCTTTTTCTACCTATCAAGTAACATTTTAATGCCTCAGTCACAAAGCATCATGGGCTTTGAACGAAAATATTCTCAAAGTCCATTTTTGACGCATCAAAATAAGGATGCATAGATCTAAAAAGATGAAAATCCAATGGGACAATGTCTGGAGAATAAGAAGGATATAAAATTGTCTTCCATTCAAGGGTGTTTATTTTTTCCCGCGTTATTTTCGCCGTTTGGGGGTGAGCATTATCATACTGTAAAACACTTGTCTTCGATGCACGAGAAAGGGTAGTTTTTTTTTGTATTTCCGCCATTAAATGGTCTAATTGTTCACAATAAAGTATTGCATTTATTGTTTGTCCAGGTTTAAGTGTTTCAAAATGAATGATACCTTTGCAGTCTCCCCAAAAAGACTAAGTGTTTTTTTGTTGTCGAGCCGGGCTTAGGGGTCGATTTTGCTATCTGACTCTTTGATAGCCATTGATTTTTGCGTCCATAATAAGAGTATAGAACCCATTTCTCATCTCCAGTTATGTATATGCCTAAAAACAGCATTTCGGATTCCATTTTTAGAAGTTATTTGCATGTGTTGATCCGACATAGCTCGTGCGGCACTCACATTCCTTGTCTCCCACACCTTCTCGAATTTTTTTAGATTTCTTTGAACACTCGTCCATTTGTATCCAAGATTGGTAGATATTATTTCAATATTTGCTGTTGAATTACTTTAGATTTCAGTAGTCAGTGTAGTGGCATCCACCTTACGCAGTCTTCCACTTCCAGGACAACTTTTTAAATCGAAATTCTGGAGCCAATTTTGAGATTTGCAAATACTTTAAATATCGTTCAATACATCGCAAATATTTTTAATGGCGTTTGTTGCAATATATTTTTTTGAGAAAACGGTTAAGTATTAAATTTTGAATAAATTCTTCACTCGGCGAAAATCGATCCATTGTAAATTGGTTTGTTAAATTGGAACTTTAAAAATCACAATTTATTATTGATGAGTATAGTCACGAAAAGAGTATAAAGCACGACCCTTAAAGTGCAGCAGCCTAAGTGCAACGAGTCCCCAAAAACGGTCAAGCAATAAAACGAAATCCATTTTGGGTTTTACTTATATGAGGTGTATTTGAGATTCACGTAGCTTCACGACACTTCGCCATTCCACTTAACATACACATTATTGGCAACCACAAATAAACATGTTTTCAAAATGACGATGTACATTATTGTGACAGTGCGTTATAAACGATCACATTTGATGCAATCATGCATTTATCCCAATTTTAAAAGCTTTGCGGTCCATTTCCGCATACATTGCGCCAAATTTTCAGCCAAATGTACAAAATAAAAGAGCCACATCCGAATTCGTGAACCGTCCGTTATTAAAGGGATAATGATGAATTTGTACGGTTTGTTTGCAGCGTACAGGATTTTAGCAGGATTTGAGTCTGCGGACATCGTACGCGACCGGAACAATTCTCATTGTGGGCAGCTTACTAATTTTGTTTTTGAAAGCCAAACAAAATTGCAGAATTCAGCATTTTCCAAATGGAGAGCTGAATTGCACTTTTGGGCGGGCTGATTTTCGGCGGCTGCAAACTGCAACGTCCCCGCCCAGGACCGCCTACCACAAACCCAATTGCGTTGTACCAACATTTTAAGGCCAATGCACAACATAATTGCTCATTCGGCATATAACAATAAAGCGTCTGATGGCGTACTAACCGCTAAAACACGTAAACATCTTTGATATTCGTGCCTACCTATACAATAATTGTGCTGAATGCGAATACGTCGACTATTGTTGGAATTGTTCCGGCGAAATTATTCCGGAGTGGCCTTAAGACTTTGCAATGGGGTTTTCTTGTCGATTGAATTCTCAATACTTACATATACAGCGACTTCTAACAGACCCAACTTTAACCTATAAAACTTTGATAAGTTTCGAAATTCGAAGTAAACTGTATTAGATGTTATTAAAATCCGCTTGCTTCAGCAAAGCTTCCGAGGGATTTTGGTTAGCTATTAAGTCCTACTCAAATAAAAAGTGCTGAGATTAACAATAAAAGCTCCTTTGCATTCTCCATCTATTGTTTGTGAAGTTATCATTAAAATACAAACACAATGAAAAAATATTTTGCAAAAAATTCATACTAACGAATTTGTATATAAACGTTCCAAGCTGACTTTTATATAACGGCTACAAAAACATGTTTTTCTTGGAACTGATGAATAGCATCTATTTAAGTCAATTATATAATATTATATTGTATGAAATATATTCTCATCATAATATGTAATTAATTTTAGCTTAGCCAAACAATAGTATGGATCATTCAAAACGTATTTAAATATTTATATAACGTTCATTTACGCTATTTTAAACAATTGAGATAAATTTTAAGTTTGTTAAATTCAATTTTTCAACTTCAAAAGTATATAAATACCAGATTGGAGAGTTTTTAACCTTTTCCTTACTGTGCTAAAAATACTCACCGATAATATGTATTTGGTACACCGCATTACTTTTATAGTTCAGGTTGAAATGTGACAATTTTTGTAAATTTCTAAAATAGTACGAAATACATCATCGCTAGGGAAAGATTAAAGTATAATATCAAGTTGAAAGTAATAATCATTTAAATACTTTATATGATGAAATTGTTTGAGGTCATATTGGCACGAAAAAATGAATTAAAAAAGTAAATCAAGCAAAGTTGTCATTATAAGCTTTTGGTATGTAATAAAATAATGTATCTATAATATTAGTTTGCGTAATTTTGGTAAACGTTTTCTTTTTCCGCTTACATACAATTTAACACGCTATTTCTTTTCTATTTTTTATCTATATTATTTGAAAAGGTACAAAAAATAAGTTGGCAATGTTTTATCGCAATCGAATGAACGATATGAAAGCGCATTAAATACGAACAAACAAACATAATTTTTTATATATTATACTATACCTATGTTGATCGCGCAATCTTTCAAAATAAGTGGATGAAATTTTATCGCAATTTGATGAACGGTATGGCAGCGCATTTCGAACGAACAAAACCCAATTCATTTTTATATATTAGAAAATGGTGATTAAAACAATTCACATGGGGTGATTTTGTAAAATTAGGACATCAGGTTGTTTTTACATTTATTTTGCTACTTTTTTTCATTGTTGATTTAGCATTTTCCGACCATAACTATTTTTTACTGGAAGTTCCCAGATTTTTTGATTTGAGTATAAAAAATACTGATATGATTGCAGAAAAAGTATGCTTTTAAACCGAATGAAGGTTTTGGGGTAAGTACAGTGACATCTTAAACAGTTTCCGAAAAGCGAATCCAGCATCTCACTGTTGCGTATTTCTATAACGACTTAGAAATGTTATACGAATGTCTTGAGAAACAACACCGATTCACGTTGGGCGACGAGAATGTTAATAGGATTAAATATAGTACTTGTGGTTATTTTGATTATGGATGATTATCATTTATTTGCTGATTCCTAATGAGACCAATGTTACTCATCTTTTGATTGGTTTATTTTATGTGGTCAGATCCAAATAAGGCCAGTCTCATTATTTAATAGCCACATCTTGCACTGAATTTTTGCATGCTCGTGCAATTAAAATGAACAATAACTGATAAATATCATATTATCGGCCAAATGAACAATGAATATTTTGTTTAGCTTCATTTTAAAATAAGATGACGATTAACCGGTAGTCATAAATGTAATGCAAATATCGGAAAGATGGAATGTATGGAATTTAAAATTTTCAAAGACAAATGATGCAGTTTCAATGCCTTTCTAAGGGAACATAAAAAATATAAAGACAATAAAGAAGACACAGCTTCTTGGCGCAAAGGTAGAGCCTTGCACGAACTGCTTCCTAATAAATAGTCGGTATCGTGCATGATTCCAAACGAATGGAAGCACATAAGCGGTATATTTTAGTTCTTGTATGTCATCGTTAGTATCTGCTGATACATTTTACATTTGAAAGGTTCCTCCTGGAGGAAGCATTCATATCCATTGAGCAGAGCAAAGTGAGCGAGGTAAGCGCGATATGTTTCGCAATCTGTGCATGTCTATTGACTTTGAACACGGGAGCTGCTCAAACACTTTATAACGAGAAATAAGATACGACCACCGAGAGACTTATTTGTACCATGGAAATGTGAATTCATAACTTAAACGAGTTCCAACCACGACGTATGCTCTTCCTGGAAGGACTCAAAGCATAGGAAGTGGATCGGCAAATATCATGCCAATTGAAGAATTCATTTTATACAGTCGGGCCACATAAATTGTTTATATTAGACCTCAAAGAAAATATCCACCAAAGGGCATTTGAAATATTTTGAATATATATATATGTATTATATTGCAGCAAATTTATAAAAACACAAACCTAAGATTATTATGTATTTTTAGTTGAAAATATATTTTTTTGTAACAGTTGATCTGGTAAATTCTATATAAAATGTAGAGGCAATGTAAATGCTTGATAAATATAGCAAATAGCATTTATTATTTGCAAAAATAATAAGCATGCTTTTCTAAAAATGCATCTTACAGCTTAAATATCAGCTCGGCTTGGAGAGTTTAAGTCGTATACAAGATGAAAAATATTATTACTATGAATCGTTTGCCCGTATAGAAAATTTCACAAATGGAAAGAGTCGGGTAAGTTTTATTTCGAGATTGTAAAATATCCGGAAATTCTCTCCAAACACATTTTTAGCATCATATCTAATCCTTACTCTCCGTCGAATGCTTCCTTTTCGATTTAACGCTAAAATATTGCGCAATGATACTCTGTAATCTTTTTCCAATCGACTCCACTATCCAGTACCCAAAGGGGCAGTGGCGTTGGAATCGAACAATTCTCATGTACATTTTATACTACTTATTTCAGCATTCTTTATTCTGCCATAAATTCTACATATGCTTCGCAAAAATCAATCCTTGCGCGATAAAATATAGCAATGGCCACTTCCATTCTCCAATTTCTTGTTTGAACTTTCAATATTCCCATCTGCGATAAATAGCCGTTTGAAAAGCTTGCATTGGACATCTTATGGACGCCAGAGCAAAGTGTTGCCTTCGTTATATCTATTGTCATCTCTAATATATAGCATCAAAACCTCTTCAATATCCATTGATCTATATGGATTTAACTAAGCCGTATATGTTTAATATCACAATTGTTTGATGCTTAAATTAATTATCTTCAGGATTTATAAAATCTATAACTATATATTATTATCATTACTTACTATAAAACCTGTTCTTGAAAATATATATTAATTCTAGTTGAACTTATATCAATTATACCACACAGTCCGGATTTATGCTCTGTCAATACTGTAACTTTTTTTATTAATCTGAGTCTGCCATTCTTTGGTGCCCGTGAATAAAGAGCGCCCGACACTACTAATAACTCCCCAGAACGATCTCCGGGGCCGAATAAGGTGACAAGCGTGACTGTCGCAGCAACAAAAGCAACGAAATGGTTAGCCGGGACCTACGGAACGTCACACTAGTTTTAATAATAATTCACTCATTATATAAATGAATTACTCTAATTAACACATAGTATATGGTTTTGAACTTAAAATACGTCTCGATATGTACTCAATATTTAAGGGACGTTTCTACCTTGTTGGTTAAAAAAAAATCATCTATATATATATATATAGATATAAATTAAATTCGCAAATTTATAGGCCGACGAGGAGAAACTTCAAGAGCGTTTTTCTTGATACTTTTCCAAGCTCATGGAAGTGCTTCCACGTGCCCTAGATAAGTATTATTTATGAAATTTGGCAGAAATACGTATAATAAATGTCTCCATCGTATAGACTACAATTATCTAAAAATATTTAAAAATGTTTATTTAATGAACAAAAAACTACAAAAAAATGTGTGTAAAAACACAAACTTATTTTCAATTGCTCATTATTTTTTTATTTTTCAATATTTCAACATAATTTTAGTCTAAACCATACACAATATTATATAAAGTCAAAATATGTTTAATTTATTTGCTGCAAATTATTTTTTTAGGATTTAAGACTTCCATAATGAAGAATGTCATCGCTCACGCATCAACAAACGTGGTTCCCTTCATTTCCACTACCATATTTGTCAATAAAAAGCATTTTTTTATATTCAATAAAGATCATCTTGTCAACAACAAATTTAATAATTTTGCTTAAAAAATGTTACAAAATCGGTCACTTTTAGGTCTAAAAGGTAGAAATGATAAGGTACAATTTTTTCATGGCATTCATTATTTCACTCTTCAATTTATCAGTTTAAAATATAGGAAGAGTAAAAATAAGTGGTTATTTTTTTTTTTCAAAAAATTAAAAATTCAATTTTGCATATGTAGTCAATTATAGAGCAGTGAAGTAAGTTTGCGTGTATTATGTATACACTCTCAGAGCCAGAGTCCCTCGGGTGGCTCCCTACTCCCACGCGTTCGTCAGGATGGCCGCGCTAACGTACGGGTCCGTTTTTCTATCGGATCATGTACAGCCGGATGAATTGATGGGGGTAGGACGGACATCGAAAGAAAAGACTCTCTTCTCTATGTAACATTTTATTCGGCACGAGAGAGAAAGGGATTTGGCTGCAATAAGGACGTCTTCCCGCAGCCAAGGCCAACCGCTCGCCTCCTGCGCGTCACCAACCAACCGGCAACGGTGCTCGCGCAAGAAGCGATCCGTCGGTAATTGCAGGTGCAATATTCCTGCAGCGCCACAGAAGATGGCGCTTTTAAAATAACACATTGCACTTAAAAGAGACGGAAGATGTCGCTATCAATTTACATAATTAATCTGCATAAATATTTTGTAAACAAATTAATTATAGAGGATTAAATGCATGATAAATTTAAGGGAGGAAAGTGTATTTTTTCATTAATATACATCTGTTAAGAGTGAATATAGCCCCGGAATTTTCATCTTTGGGACGTTTTTCAGCATGACGTTTTTGTAAATAAAACACTCAAAAGATGAAATATTTCCGACTGAATTATATCCAGTCTCCATATTTATGAAAGCGAGATAGATTTTTCCGCAAGGAGGAGTGTTGCAACCGGCTGAAAATTGAGACACAGGGGCGCTCCAGGGCGGCGTGCGTATTAATACGGGCGTGACAAATTTGAATAAATGTCTTAAGCAGTTTTTCAGCGAGCAGGTAATATTTTGCGGCGCACATGGTCGCAATATTGATTCTGTCGGCTTATATTTGCTATCTGGCGAGGATAGGTATCGCAGGAAATCGAATGTGTCGACTTTAATCTAAAACCACGTCCGTATGTATTACGCGCGGGCGTCTCTCCCGCCCTAGACACCGCCTAGAAAAGAGGTGCTGTTCGTACTTTATATTCTACTTACATATGTTAGTCGAGGAGCTCGGATAATATTTTCCACCTACAAAACTATATCAGAGATATCTAAGTGACAGGGGCGTGCCGTGCCGTCAAAGAAAACCGCACGCTACCTATGAAAATCCCTGAAAATAATTCAACACGTATCTCGTCCAAAGGAATAATTTTCATACCTTATTTAACCAATTCTATGATTTTTCATGTAAATTCGATCGGTTTTGCACTCGAACTACTTCAAATTTAAATTGCTTCATCATAAAATTCAGCATGGCTATCAAAGATATATCCTATAAATATAAAAAAAGATAGTTAAAGACTTTTCTGGATTTGCGAGTTTTTGCACAATTCTAATTAATATCCACTTTATATAATTGTTATGAATCCATCTCTCCACGAAATTATTTGCATAAACGTCTCTCGTCAGGCTCACAATCGCGGGATAACCTCTAAGGGGCTCATAACTATATATACATATATACAGTACATATATGTTTTTCAAATTGGTATATTAATCTTTCCCTACCGGTGATGTATTTACTACACCTCGATTCTGATAATAGGAATATCGATATGAATTATAATAGATACGGTGTCCAGATTTTTTGTATTCCTCCGTAATATAATTACGAATCACGTGTATTCATCTGCAGCGATGGAAATAAATAATTTGTCAGGAAATCGGGATTTTTGCGAATTGTTCATCATTAATAACATTTATACTAAGTTCATCCGGTATATTTAGAATAAGAATACTGTGTAAATAAGTGCATTTGTAGCGAATGACCATCTTAGACTTAAATCCCCAAATGCTTCTTAGAGACATCTGCTACCCTCACGATCCTCCGCAACAAAGTGGAAACTCGTTTTAGATTTTGAAGTATTAGTCCCATTGAAGGATTTAAAACGTTCCTCATTCAATATACGTGTTAAGCGAAGCGCATTTCGGGACAGAAGTGCATTAAAGCCTTATGAATCGCATTGTAGCTTTCGACCGAATGAGCATTTGTGTACAAACAATATTTCCCCCTCAAAGTTCTTAAAATGCCTTCCCTCAAATAAGACGTCGTAGTCACGATTCATTTTAACTGGGTCTGTGCTCTCACTAACAAGTTTGACCATAACAACCCTTGCTACATTACTACAGAATGTGCAGAAATGTGCCACGGTTGTAATCATCCTACTTTCGGTACAGAAATTAATTTAATTTGAGATTTAATCCGATTTATCCGAAGATCATTTTATGTATGTATACATTTTGATGCATTTCATTTAACCATGTAATGCAATGTGCATAAAATGCTTTTCAATTAAATTTTACCCAAATGTAAACATTAAAGGGTCTTTTTGTAGTGCAGTTCACGTTTATTCCTGTAATATATTTATCGTATACTAGTGATTATTCGACATGCGTTGCAATGCAACGTCTCGCATAACAAACTGCGTACACAAACAATATTTTTACTATGCCTATGTTATTTTTGCAAGTATAAATAATAAGTTGACAAAATTTTATCGCAATCGGATGAACAGTATGGAAGCGCATTAAATACGGACAAACAAACATTGATTTTTATATATTAAATTATACCTATGTTACTTGCGCAATCTTTAGCAATAAGTGAACAAAGTTTTATTGCAATCTGATGAACGGTATGGCAACGCATTTCGAACGAACAAAACCCAATTCATTTTTACATATTAGATATATAAGAAACCTTCACAAACAGATTGTTTGAAATATTATTTATTTTTTAATAGTACGTTATTCATTTTTCTCATGATTAATATAAGTTTTTCTTTTAATTTACAGAGAGTCTACGCGATTATTTCAACAAATTCGGAGACATCACAGAGGTCATGGTGATGAAAGACCCCACGACGAGACGGTCGAGGTTAGTTGCAAATTTTTTTTTTTACAGCGGTAATATTACAAATTGGAGCTTAATTAATAATATATGATGAGTTATGCCGGGTCTTTGTTCCGGGCTTAATTTATATCTCCGCATTTATCGCGAAATAACGGTTTTAGGTTTTCGCGGTTGCGGATAATTTATAAAATGGTGGCGCCACCGCAAAAGTGTTAAACCGCCATGTTGAAATTTTATGCCGATACGGTATGGTGGCCCTAATTTCGGCCGCCATAAAACCTTCAATAAATTATTTTATAAATACTTTTAAAATTGGCAATTTTTTCGCCTAAAGGCTTGTTCAGACGAGGACATAAACACGACAGGCAACAAAACGTAGTAGTGACCGCACGTTAATTCGGTACTATTTTTTGACCTCGTAATCTGAGGGCTGCCAACTCTCACGCGCCGTGACAAAGAACGTTTTAAAATGAATCTACAGGCAGGGCCTTTTCAGAAAAAATGCGACCAAAGAGTATTTAGTATTTTACATACTACGTAAAAGTGAACCTACGTACGTTTTCAAGTCTTACGATTACTTGCCGGAACTCAGGTTTAATACGCAAAATAAATTTAATTTCTATTGAAAATTCGACTAATGTGAAACATGCATTTTTATTTTGGATAAAGATGAGAGTTTAACCCTTTCAGACCTGGCGTGCACAATTGTGGACATAAATATTTTTTTTATATTCACCTTATTATACTTTAGACACATGGAATTTACAAATTCCATCGGATGAAAAAAATAATTCAGTTCTGAAAGACTTAATGTTACACCGACGATAAGTATCATATGATATTTTTGAAAATGTAAACATGCTCAATACGTCTCTTCAAGAAAAAAGGTGATATTCTAACAATGGCTGAGCAAGTAACCGTGTTTCGTATTAAAATCGTAATGCGGAGGGAGAATTTAGAAATGTTTCCATCGTTGTGTGAATTTTGATTCCGAAAATGAAATAAACGCGAAACAAATTAAAAATCTTACATCGACACGTTTCAAAAATTTCGAGACAGAGCTTTGTAACCAATTTATAGATCTTCTTAGTATTAAAACAGAGTTTCAATGGGTCATGAACCCATTGACTGAACATCATCATTCGATTATTACTAAGCATTAAAAGAGATAGATTCTTTCGATACTACTAAGCAAATACAACCACATCGCCCAAATGAAATTCTAATTCAAATTGTAATAAATATATAACTTGATTTTTCACTACACACACAATTATTGTCGTCTTAGTAGTACGCGATCAAAATACTTTGGAGACTGCTGCCTTAAAGATTCTTCATCTTTATTGTGAGGCTACAACAGTAGACACAGGTAGCCCTCGGTTCACGCCGGCTCAATTTACGCCGATCTATAATAACACCGCTACGCAATTCGCCGTCAAATTTTTCGATTCTCGACTTCGATGCTATGCTGATTTTCGTTTCAGTATGGACGTATTTACGTTATGCATTCGTTAAAACATTGACTGCTATTGAATACATTTATTTTTCGTGTTTAATATTGTTGGGTATGTATACAA